>CM026088.1:13454456-13823323 GCA_014839685.1 Anableps anableps
GATGGCAGTATTGTACAAGCGTTTTTGCGGTCTTAACCATGTGAATATGACATATATACAATTAAAACCTAAAATTAAAACAAAGGCAAAGATAACAGGTTTTGTTCAAAAATAGTTTCTCCTATTCAGACATGAAGCACTGAAACTGAAGAATTTAAATCTCCAACAATGCGTCCCATTCACCTATTTTCATTCTAGGGTTCACAAATGCATACGTCCACATTAGCCCCGTCTTTGTTGCTCAGGCTGCTTGTTTACTTCATTTTATTTTTGTTTCAATGAGTCACAGCGTGGCCCAAACGGCGCCAAGTACCACCTCAGGAATCATCTCAGGTTAGAGACGGCTCTGAAACACAATTTCCCAGATGAAGGTCATTGCTACAAAGGTTGCAGGCCGGAGGCTGTTCTGTGCCTGTACATCCTTGCACAGTGATGGGAAAAAGCATAACCAAACACTACACACGGAATGTGGAAAATTAAAGGAGAGATCCATCTTTGTTTGCATACTGGAGCTGAAATATACTGAATCTACCCTACAGTGTATTACAAAAATTATTTACTCTTTTTTTTAATAACTGCTTAACATTTGTGATAGCTATAACATATTTTATAACAGTTATACATCTACTCAAAACAAACATCCATGGATGGATGGACTTGATGGATGGATGGATGGGTGGATGGATTTAATGAAACAATGTATAGATGGATGGGTGGATGGATGGATAGATGGATGGATGGATGGACTTGATGAAACAATAGATGGATGGATGGATGGATGGATGGACTTGATGAAATGATGGATGGATGAATGGACAGACTTGATGAAACAATGAATGGATGGACTTGATGAAATGATGAATGGATGGACTTGATGAAACGATGGATGGATGGACTTGATGAAATGATGGATGGATGGATGGATGGATAGATGGATGGACGGACGGGGATGAATGGATGGATGGACTTGATGAAATGATGGATGGATGGATGGACGGACGGGGATGGATGGATGGATGGAGTTGATGAAATGATGGATGGATGGATGGATGGACGGACGGGGATGGATGGATGGATGGACTTGATGAAACAATGGATGGATGGACTTGATAAAATGATGGATGGATGGATGGATGGATGGATGGACGGGGATGGATGGACTTGATGAAATGATGGATGGATGGATAAATGGATGGATGGACTTGATGAAATGATGGATGGACTTGATGAAATGATGGATGGACTTGATGAAATGATGGATGGATGGATAAATGGATGGACGGACTTGATGAAATGATGGATGGACTTGATGAAATGATGAATGGATGGATGATGGATGGATAAATGGATGGATGGACTTGATGAAATGATAGATGGCTAGACGGATGGATGGATAGATTGATGGATGGATCGACCTGATGAAATAATGGGTGGACTTGATGAAATCATGGATGAATGGATGCCTTTTATTTAACAAGGATAATGTTCAAAAAACATTTGAAATTTTGGACCTATGATACTGTTCCTCCCAAAAAATGTCATTACTTTATTTGTTTAATTAAAATAGCTTATGCTTAGTTTATTGCTGTGTAGGTTAAAAAAAAAAAAAAAAAAAAAAAAAAAAAAAAAAAAAAAAAAAAAAAAATCACAACGTTTTAGTGATTTTAGTTTTTTAAAGTGATATTTTTATGCACGTGATTACTTTTGACCCAACACTTTTGTCCCACGTGACAAAAATTTGGACACCCCTGCTCTAGAGGTTCATCAGGTTAGTATGTGCACATTGTGTTGTTACAAAATAAAATATGGAAAAGTAAAAGCAATAAACAACCGTAACTGAACTCTATTGAATTTAGCCTTTGAAAAAAAAAGCAAGTTAATTTACTATAGTGCTGACCAAAATCTCCTCGACACAGATTAGACTATTAGACAGATGTCAAGTGAAACTGGGTTGACTGATTTTATGTGTGAATGACATCATTTTTTGTGTGCACACACGTGTGTGCTAAGCTTCTGTTTATTCTGAAGACAAAAAGACAGACATCCTTTTGGGAAGAACAGGACAAAAGTCTGTATTTAGCTCGGCTCAAGTGGAAAGAAAAACAAGCACATTTCTATAGTTTTTGGGCAAAGTTACGTGGAATCAGGTGGCAGGAGCATTTGATCTGGCTGGATTTCAGGGCACACAATGGACCAAGAACTCAGGTTTATTGAGGTAAGATGTTGGGGTGTTTTTACTATATTCTTTATATGTCATTTAAAGCATTATGTGTGCATCATGTCGTACGTGTTGACTCCAATCTGTTAAGCATTGTTGGTTTTGAAATCAATAAACATGTCTTGAAGGAGGAATCTCTGATGGATGGATTCCTTTGTATTGGAAATTCCCAGCTCGACCTACTACGCCCAGGGAGATGGGAAGCTGTTACAATTTCCTCTGGGATTCAAAGTGTGTCAGGCTGCTGTCCCCTGTGATGACAGGCTTAAAAGTGGGTTTGTTTGAGATGCAAGCAGAGTATCTTGGTAGGACACAAAAAGGAAGGAAATAAAGGAAGAAAGACTCAAAAAAGGGATGGAAGGGTGGTGGGACACAAGAAAGGAAGGTGGACATCAGGAAGGAAAGACACAAGGAAAAAAGGGAAGGATACAAACAAGCACAAGTATGGACAGGTAGGAAGGGAAGATATTAGGAGGGGAAATAAGGGTACAAGAAAAAAGGAAACGACAACAGGAAGAAAGAATGGATCTAAATAAGGAATGAAGGAATGAATGAAGCACAAAAGGAAGTATGCAAGTAAGAGAATAAGGACACAAAGTAGAAAGAATGACACGTCAACATTTTGGCAATAGGATAGGGACTAAAAGCTACAACAAATATTTAGTTTTTAATCATCATATTTTCTTTCTCCATACTTATCCAGATCTGAAAAATACAGAAATCCATTCCAGATTCTTACATAATTATCTAGACTGAAATATTTCATGTATTATTTCATATTCACATTTTCTTTCCAATCCTAATGTCTAAAAGTTGAATCAGGGACTGGGAATATAGACAGAGGTTTAGCTTGTGGGTGTTAAAGATTTTTTTTATGGCTGTGATAAGGGTCTCTGGATGCAAAAGAAGAGTCACAGTTAGATACTGAAGAATAAGAAAATTACAGTTTGTTTTTCGTTCACTTAATTGTCTCCCCCACTGATCAGACATCTAAAGTTATGCAGAGCTTCAGGCCAATAAATGGGTCATTAAATCAACACTGACCCACTTTTTCAAGGTTATGGTAACTTTAACCCAAACTTTATAACCCAAACAGTAGCTTTTTTCCAGTCACTGGCAAAATTAGAAATTATGCTACAGTTAACTAATGTAAGAAACTATAAACATATCATTTTAACAGGTTTCATTGTGAATAAACAAAATATATTGGAAGCTAAACTGTCTAAAGAAGGAAAAGCAAACAAAGTTTATTTATCTTATGTAAGATTTTCATGATGTACTGAAAAACAAATATCAGGTATTTATTCTTTTTTAACCAGATTTGAACAGTAAATATTATGGAATCTCTCTAATAAATTAAAATATGAGTGCGCCTCATTTCTTTTTTTGTGCTTCACTGCCCCTCATAGTGTGTTAACTTCATCTATGTTGGAGAAATAAAGCTTTATAAGAGGCTATGCCTCTGCTGCAAGATTAAATGGCCTGTACTTATATAGCGCTTTATGAAGTTCAGAAGTTCTAAAATCCTTACACTGGCTTCCTGTAGCTCAGAGGATAGACTTTAAAATACTTTTGTTAGTTTATAAGTCACTGAACAGCTTCGCACCAAATTACCAAATTACATTAAAGACCTGTTGTTGTTATTGTATCAACCTTCCAGACCACTCAGGTCTTCTGCTTCTGGTTTGCTCTGCATCCCCAAAACCAAACATGGAGAAGCAGCATTCAGCTTCTATGCTCCACAAATCTAGAACAAACTTCCAGAAAACTGCAAAACAGCTGAAATATCAAGTTTCTTTAAATCAAGGCTAAAAACCCACCTGTTTAGAGTTGCTTATGACCCATAATAACAGAAACATTGACCAACATCTGTGTATTGATGATTTTAATGATGGCGCTTGACAAAATGTAATGTTTGTTATCGGTTTCACAACTGGTGACTGATGTGTTTATGATGTGTTTATGTTTTCGTGATGTAAAGCACTTTGAACTGCCTTGTTGCTGAAATGTGTTATACAAATAAACTTGACTATACCACACAAAGAAAAAAACGGAAGAAAATCAAAATGCACTTTTAGGAGAATAATCACTATCCATACTAACCTGGTCTAATGTTAATTGAAGAAAACCTGTTATAAGTAGCAAAAACTTGAGACTGAAGAATGTTCCAATCAAAATCCAGACAAAAAGCCAATAATCTGTGGCAAGACTTAAAAACTGATGCTTGCAAATATGCTCCATCACAATATGACTGAGTAAAACAAAATATTTTGTGCTTAACCAGTTAAGTTTTTTTTTCTTTCTTTTTTTTTCTTCAAATAAATTAAAGTGCACCCCTTGGTAGCCAGCAAAGTCTTCACATCCTCAAAAAAGACTGTAAGGTCAAGCATCTTTTGAGTTAATTAACCCACTTCCTTATCAGCAAGACATTACTCAGTGGGTTCAAGATCAGCACCCTGTGGGTTTCCACCCAGCTAGCAGGTTAATTGCATTCACCTCATGCTCAGGTGTAAATCACCTTTGATTAGACAGCAGCTCCTAAGTTCTGTGTTTCTATCTTATGTATGTGGTAGATGTCTTTTTGGTTTTAATCCCAGAGATCTTTCTTGAAAGTCCAGACTACAAGACAAACAGGCACAGAAGGTTTGAAAGTTGTAAATCAAGAGGCTATAAAGTGCTGAGGCTGTTAATTAACAAGGAAAGCAACACAACAGTGATAAACTAAAATGTTCAGTTCTAGCACCTTGTTAAGCAGACAAATGAATGTTGCAGAAATACGCATCAATGATAACAGTTGAAGTAAGGATGAAAAAGGAAGCTTTTGGTATGACGGCTGCTGGTAGAGTGTGTACCTTTGGGATGCTATGAACTTCCAAATCACCAGGAAAGGTCAGGGAAAGAGAGATAGAGATCATTTCCATGTGGTTTCCTATTCCGTCTGTTAAATATTTAATGGAGAAGGAAAGAAAGTCCAACACAAGCTTTGAGGATGTTTTCCTCCTACCCTTTTTTCTTTCTTTCTTCATCTATCACCTTCAGTCTCTGTAACTGCTTTTTTCCTCCTGAATTCTCAAGCTTCTTTACTCTCTACTGCATTGCTCACATTCTCCCTCTATTCTTCATCTGACTATGCTGCTTATTACCTTTCCAGACTCATTTGTGTTGCTGTATGTCAGATAAAGGCAACTGCCAATGGAAGCTTGTTGATGCACATGAGTACATTTTGTGTAACTTTACACTTCTAGTCCAGTAGTTGGCAATAAGGTAGTTGGTCAACCATCTATTTTTAAACAAATAACATTTAAGAGACTTCTAGCTACATATATGATCCCATTTCCTTCTTCCTCTCTTGTGCATTCTTCTGTCTAGTGTATCTCTTACGTCACATTTTGAAAGCTAGTTTTATCGTTGCATGTTTGTTTTTGGCTCACACTATTGAAATTCTAGCATAATCTGGGGCTGCACAAGGTTGATGGATGCCAAGATGGTACTCATTTATTTTGTTATGGTCCAAGTGAGAGGTGACACCAACATAGTAAAAATGTAATTTATACCAGAATGCAGACTCATTGCAGTTCCATTTTTACCAACATGTCTTTCTGACAGGCCCAGCCAGAGTCCTAAATTGAATTGGAGAATCTGTGGAGGCAGCTAAAGATTAGGGTGATGGCAAATGGCTTCCAACCTCAAAGACTTGGAGCTCATTGCCAAAGATCAACATACCAGAGGGGAAATTTTGGGCTTTATAGAGAGGTAAATTCTCTCACAAATTAAAGCGTTGCATGATCAGCTGTTCAAAAAAAAAAAAAAAAAAAAAAATCCAGACTGGTAAGAGAACATTGTTTTTCAAATGGGAAGTGTTGTGGAGGGGTGGGGAGAGCATCAACCGTTAAAAGGATAAAATTATCAAAGGACAAGTATTCTCACACAGTTTATTGAAACTTGCAGCAAGTGGGAGCAATGAGATACAGAATACTAAGCTGCTCTCCCAGCCAGCTCAAACGCTCATATTTATAGTTGTTTACAGAATGTGGTTTCTTCTTCTTACTCTAGGCAATTGTAAGTCATGAGATAATCTGGGCGTGAGTCTCATATTCTGTTCTAAGGAAGTGGGAGAAACTTTCCTAAATAAACTTTGAAACAGGAAAGTTTCAACAGCATGTTAATTGGATGCAGACAGTGGGTATGATTGCATACATGATACAAGCAGAACAAGAATAACATTTTCCAAGACAGAAGAATTCCAACAAATAAAATTTGTATCTGAACAAAAAAATTGTTTTTTACAGAATCACAGCAGGCTGTGATTTTTTTGGATTTGCTGACCCAAAAATCAGATTTTGGCAACAGTGATTTATAAGAGTGTGCAGCACTGTTGCCTTGTAGCAAGAAGATCCTGGGTTCAAGAAGACTCAAAGTTTGGATGTTCTCAGCCTGCATACAGGGTTTTCTCTGGGTAATCTGCCTTCCTCCCACAGTACAAAAAAATAAGACAGTTAGATTAATTGGTTCCTCTAATATTGCGTATGTGTTCATGATGGTTTGGCCTGAGTATCTCTGTGTTTTCCTTTGAAGAGCTGGTGAGCGGTCTCTCACCCAATGACCGCTGGATAAAGGCCCCAGGCAGGATTTTGTAGCTATCAGAGATCATTTAATGGAAACTGAACAGGAAGAAGGGCAAGGTTGGAATCACTCAGAATGCATATTAGTGCCAGGTCCGAAACAGGCCTTGCTCTGGTTGGTCATACAGATACCTGAACAAACCAAGGACCGCTGGTACATTGTATGCCATTCTAATGAGTAAAGTCATATCATATTCTACTACTTCAACTGAAAGCCCTCTCAGTATAATGACAGTATATTACGGCAAAACTTTTGTTTTACTGGTCAACAAATAGGAGATAAATCCAATGCGAGAGGCTTTGTTAGAGGTGGCCACGCTTTAAGCCTTGAATGTAGTGGTGCTGTAGAATTTCTCAACAGACTGGAGTGATAAGTTCAAGAACTTTAAAACACATGAAGTTCACTGACAAACCATCTGTACTCTCTGCTCATCGAGGAATATGAAAACAGTTTTTTCCTCTTATCTGAAAGACAAAGTGTTAAAGATTATGCCTGTCCAGAAGTAGAGCAGAGCTGTCAGATCAGAACAACAGTCTTACATAGAGTCCTTATTCTCTGTATGGGAGATGGTCTGGTGGAACAAAGTGGAGATGATGTCAGCTGTTGACCAGATGTATGTATGCCGTTGTGAGTCCTCAGCTACATCAGTGGTCCACTTCAAATGTATCATCACCAGGCCCTCAAAGCACTTCATGGTGACAGGTGTGGGTGTGACTGGGCGGTAATTGTTAAGATGTTACAGAACACTTTGGTACAGGGATGACTGTGGATGTCTGGAGGCATGGCAGAAATCAAGCCAGGGACAGTGAGATGTTAAAAATGGCAGCTAAAATCAGCCAGAGTTTCTGGTTTGGCCTGATGATATTGATCCTAGAAGTGGCAACATTGTTCACACAGGATGGCGCCATTTGATCCCAAGATCCCCCAGGACTGACCTGTCTCTGGATGCTCTGACCTGAGTCCATGCCAGGAGTTCACTGATCATTTGGCCAAAATTTGCTGAAAAAACATTTTTGAAATATCTTGAAAAAAAGAGACAGGGTTAGATGTGCTAGAAATCTTGTCTTCTTGTATAAACATTGTTCAGCTCCACATAACAGCATGTAGCCATCATTGCCTTGCTTGTAAGAAAACATCTGCTAAGAATATTGCACCTGAACAGCTTTGTGGTTCAATAATAATTTTGAGGTAGGAAGTTCAGTTATAGTGAAGAAGAGAAGACTTCAGGACATCCTAGTATGTTTAGTAAAATCATAAGGATCTTTCCATCCTTTATTTAAATTACTACCCAGGGACAGAGGTCTCGAGACATGTCTCGAGCTGTATTTTCCTGGTCTTGGGCTCAGTCTCAGATAGACATCTTGTTTTATTAGACATCTACAGCAGAAACAAGGAAAAGTAAGTAATAATTAAAAAAATATGCACACCACCACCCATTTTCAACACTGAGCAGCTAATAATAATAATAATAATAATAATAATAATGTAAATAGATGGTAATCACTGCTCTTCATGCAAAACTCATGTATTGAATTTCAGCTGCTGGTTAAGTCTTAACCAGCAGCCAACGAAGAAAAAAAATAAATAAATAAGGCTCATTAAGCCAAAAACAAACATAAATTCAGTCTTACCTGCAATGTTTTATGGTCATAACCCATATTAGAGAAAATATTGGCTCCTGTAATCTGTTGTCCCTGCGTCAACCCTGTAGGTTACGTGATAATTGTAAATCCCACAGATTGTATTGGCTCTCAGTTTTGGAATTCCCCCTGTGAGGCAATTTGCATGCCTGCATTGTCTAATATTAAAATTAATAATTTATTAATATGTCCAGCATATGTGTTTTTTAACATCTGATACTCTTCTGAATTGCTTTTATTCAGATAATCATAAGAGGAAAGATTTTTTTTAAAGATGACAGTTTTTAATCAGCATAATCTCTCAATGGTTTTTAAATTTATCATACAACTATTGTGCAATGTAAGCTGATTATTTCAGTTTAGGGAATATGTAACAATGTATGGCTGCATTTAATAATATAAATATTAATTATTATGACCATCATTAATGTAATACCATGAAATGGTTTTGGTTGCGTAATTAACTGTTTTTCCATTAGTTTTTGCATTTTGTGGCATACAAATAGCAATGTCCTGAAATATTTGTCAACATTCTAAACATTTGGCCTTGGTCTTGGTCTCGGAAGGTCCGGTCTTGGTCTCGGTCTTAGTCTCGGAAGGTTCGGTCTTGGTCTCGGAACAACCAGTCTTAACTCCATCCCCGTTACTACTGAGTACTTCAGTCGAAGAACCCAAAATCTATTGAGTATTAAGTTTTTTTGTCAATTCTAGATTAGCAAAAAAGCTTTGAGTTTTAAAGATCTTTCTTTCTCTGAGGTTAGACAACATCAGTGTTGTTATACTAAATCCTTTCTGTTTGGATGGATTAATTACTCCTGGTGTTCGAGACTTTTCACCCTTTTATCATTCTTTCATACCCAGTCTGTCAACCAAACCTGACCTTTACATCAATTAATTGATGGAATGTCCCCGTCATTATCAGTTATGTCTGGGAAACTGAATCTACTAGATGTAATTTCCAGAACAGACTGTTTGATGTGTGTAAAAGACACTTGAAATCGTGACACGTATTTAATAAAGATAAGCAAGCCTGTGAATGAGTGCAGACACTGAACTACATTTTCTTGACGCAAGCCAATCAATCATCAGGCTGCACAATGGGAGAGTAGAATGACCTCACTGCCTGAATTTTGCCAGAGAACAGTTTATTGTAGAGCTGATGGAAGAACCTTTGGGTTTTCCAATTTACACTCAGAAATATTGTCAAGGTTGAATGAGAACTTTTCAGTGATTTTGACATCTACTGTAGGATGGACATTGGAAGCAGCTTTTACTAAAGGCACTGTTCCTATGCAGTCTTGTAAATTTGAAATGGATAAAGCCATGACTTCTGTTCTCTAGCAGAAACTCTTGAAGGAGAATTTCTTGCTATCAAGTCTTAAGCTCAATGACATTCTAGTTATCCAGGATTATAAAGCACCCAAGTAAGTCCTTTGTAATACTTTATAATGCTGGACTGCCTGGAGTAAAATTAAAGGAATTTGAGTGGCCTAGTTAAAGTCCAGACTGAAATCTGATTCAGGGCGTGTGGCACAACCTTAAACAGGCCATGAATGCACACAGATGAAAAGATTGTTATTAGTCTTGTAATTACTGTGGGTTAGGAGATACTTCTCTAAAGTATTGATTCTATTGTACTGAAATAAAAATGGGACTGTTTAAGAAATAATACATAGTATAAAGAAATATATAACAAATATTATCTAAGCCTGTTAAGTGTTTAACTAATATGAAACGTTTACTGGTTTTCAGGAGTTTAAAGAAGAGTGTGTCACAATCCAGAAATCTAAAACCCAACGTTAATTTCATGGGGAAAGGAAAATCAACATTTCTGAATCCCTTTTTTTTTTTTTTTCTTTTTTTTTTTTTAATCTGTAGGCTTCTCACAGACAATGGAACAGGAAAAGAGACTGTTAATATTGTGGTTCTTGACTCATTTACAAAACTTACTTAGATTTGGGTTTATGAGTGTTCTACAGTCTTGTTTCTTGTCTCGGCTGATGGTCACCACAAACAGTTGTCAAGATCACTCAGGTGGTAAGGTTCTGGGTTTATTGCACAGGTCTTAGATTTCTGGAGGGCCCTTATTTTGGGTTTGAAACTGAGTAATACCAAGCAAATGAAAAGATTCATTGAACAGAATCTCAACTAGTTTATCAGGCCTCAGTCAGGTAAGGCCTGATAAACTGCTGGTTGCTTGGTTCCATTTCTCAGCTTTGCAGCACCTGGGAGAAAGTGTCACCATGACGGCCCGATCAACCAGTCAAGGGCAGAGCCACTACATGACGAATAAGTAAATATACTGAAACTCTCCTAACTGAAGCTGTTTTCATACTGATTAAAACATTGGACTTAATAAAACATAGATTTACATTCCAGTGTTTCAATACAATCACCATTTAGAGGTATTAATGAATTCATTCTAGAAAATTCTGAAGCAAAGATTAAAATGAGTGAAATAAGATCATTCATACAAGAGACAGGTCTCTATAGGCAATCAGCAAAGACTTATTTTGATCATAACACATCAAGGTAATAAAAATATTTAAATTTTGAAGATTTAGAACGCAGTCTACCTAGGATGAGATATTCTTTTAACGGATCTAAAAGGGCTGTCTATGACATTTCAAAGGGAATAGAAGGACATGAAGTGTCAGATCTGGTGGGTTCTGTAAATCATTCTCCTATCAACTTTCTGCCATAAATTCTTGGTACTATCATGGACTCCTCAAATGAAAATAATTGTGTAGAAAGCCCAAAAATGTTGGCATTGGAAGCTGAAATTAGTAATTTTCTTGTCCTTAGAACAACATCTAGACTCATAACACAGAAAGAGAGAAACTCCCTCATGTTGGTCAGTGATCTCCATTGACTCCCACATTCTCATTTGTCTGGTTTTCCATTCCACTCCCTCATGTTATAATCATTATTTTTAGATAGGATTGTGGGGAGAGTCTGCGTTCTTCCTTTAGGGCTTTCTCACTGACACCTATCTATTTGCATTCAGCCACTTGGCAGCTGTAAAGACCAGCTGGTCACTGATCTGCTTGACAGCCCCACTTATTATTATCCAGAGGGACTTCAGATGGAGTCTTGGATCTGGTCCTTCTCTGGTGACATGCAGAGCCATAATTCCATAATTTAGACGATGAGATGCTGTAACAGCAGATAGAAAAGGCTCCTGGTCCCTGAAGTGATACAGCAGAAATAGTAGTCTGACATCAGAGGTAAAAATAACAAATAGTCCCACAGACTATGAAGTTCTCTGTGGGAATATTATAGTTATCATGAGTGTTGATTACACATAAAGTCAAACAAAATATACTGGAAGACTGGCTGAGTAGTAGAGAAAAGCAACTGCGATGAATAAAGGGAGGGTAGTTTCATGACTAAACAGGTTGGCAGTTTAAATGTAACTAGTGGCTTCTTGTAGGTTTTCTTGCATTTTATCAGTTAGAGGCATTTTTATTCAGATTTGCCAGCTTAGACAAAAATAAGACCATCCCCATTTATTGATCAACTACAGTCCAAAATCAGTTGTCACTGGGCTTATAATGTATAGATAACATTGGTTGGATGTTACTTTTGGGTTGCGTTAAATCGCTGCCAATGAAAATAAATCATACTAAGAACAACTGAGGTAAATCTGAAAAGATTCTCCAATGATTCAGGTTTCTTTCTAAGTACTTGTATTAACTAATTATTTCTTATCTGATGAACTTTTTAGAATTTATAGAAACAAAACAGTCCATGAATTATTTAGTTTTCAGTTGAGAAATGTTCACATATTGATGTCTAACCCTTTTATTAAGTCTGAAAAGGAATGTAATTTAAGGGAAGTAAAAAAACAAAAAAAAACCCAAACTTGTTTGACTAAACTTAAAACAACAATAGTGTTCGCTTCGTGAGGAAAAAGTAAGGACACCCTCCCGTCTAACAGCAAGTGTTACCCACTTTTTGCTAAAATAACTTCAGTGAGGCACTTCTTGTAGCCATTTACGACTTGCTGAGATTGTTCTGAAGAAAATTTGCCCCCACTTCCCACGTCTATGATGGAGAGCTGGCCAGGTCTTGGTGCAGCAAAGCATCCCCAAACCACTACATTTCCACCCCCATGCTTCACAGTTGGTAGGACATTCTAGTATATACCGTGTCCTCTTTTCTATTGTCTGAATAATTTAATTTTAGACTCATCTCTCCAAAGAACAGTATTCCAGAAGTTCCAGAAGTCTACACTCTCTCTGACAAGCTTTAGTCTGTTTTAATAAGAGAGCAAAGATTTCCTTCTTGCACATTTCCCATGATCTAACTTGTGCTGTCTCTTTTAGCATCTTGCAGTCTGCTTTTAGGGTGAACTTACTTGGACATCCAGACCTGACAGATGTTTCGAATGTCCTCCACCTACAGACAATACGGACTATTTTTCATACAGTGGAATGGCTGACTTTAAATTCTTTTGAGATCCCTTCAAATCCCTTAACCTGATAACCTGTAAGCGGCTTCCGTTTTCTTTTTGATGGCCTCAAACAGCTCTTGAGATCTTTCCTCGACTGTCTTCAGCTGTCAGGAGCACCAAACTAAATGTCTGAGGCTTAAACAGGACAAACTTCCTTCAAAATGCTGAGTAGCAATATTCTATTCTTGTCCATGTGATGTGATGTACAAAAGTTTAGTCATTTAAAGAGAGTAAATTTAGCATCTTTTATTAGATTTTACAGAAAATTTTAAAAGTTATTTTATTTAGTTGTTCATAGTTTCTTTTTATCTTATTAACTTTTCAATAGTGTTTAAATTTATATTAAAATCAACATATAGGGGCGATCAACATAAGGGTGATACACCCTTCTATGGCTGAAAATTAGCCTATTTGGCTAAGCAGGCATAGTTACACAAATGTTTATCAATGTGCCCTGTCTTTGTATATTTTAAACAAACAAACTTGGCTAAGTGGTAGAGCCGGTACACCATATACAGAGGCGACAGTCCTCGACACAGTTGTCCTGTGTTTGATTCCAGACACCTGGCCATTCTCTGTATGTCTTTCCTCTTCTCTCTCTGTTTTTTCTCCTGACCAGCAACTGTTGAATAAGGGTCATTTTGTGTCCAAAGTTTTTATTTTTCACAACTGCTTATATAAGAAAGTAAGATAATAGAAAATTTCTGTTTTTTGGGAAAAGTTTTTCATATTTTTAAGATTTGAGGGGAAAGTCGGGAACCTTCTGGGCATAAAAATACTCAGGGCAGCAAAAAAAAAAAAAAAAGAAAAAGAAAACACCAAATCAGACAGGATTCAAAGTTTCAGAGCTTTTTTTTTTAATTATTATTATTTAATCTATCTCTCTATCTATCTATTCTTACATTTTCACAACCCTTCCTCAACCAGCAACAGGAGAGAGAGCAAATCCTTCTGTTTCAGCTCACCCAGCTTTTAAAGTTTTACTGCCAATACCACTGCTAATTAAAAGGGGTAAAGACAAATTTACACATTCTATATGTACATACACACACTTGACTAAGTTAAATCTCTAGAAAAATAAACATTATTTACAGTTGCATTCAATTTTAACAACTTTAGTTTCAAAACTAAACAATAATCTAAACCCAAACACATTCCTTCCTCCCTCCAGTCAATGTGGTTTTTCCCAGTGAGGCTGATTTAATTATCATTTCCTTGTCAGCACTGCTCATAGGCATGCTTCCATAGCAACACATGACCAGGTAATTTAGAGAAGGACAGAGTGATGAGAAAAATAAAATCTTATCAAGGAGCGTCTGGAATCAGTTCATCCATTTTCCAGTCTGTACTTTTTCATACCCAAATATTGCCTTTTCATACCCATGTACTTAACCACTGGGAATCAGTTTTTTTTTTAGTTTAATATTTCTAAGAAATATGTCATAAATCAGAAAAAAAATACTCAAACTCTACAAAATTTGCCTAGCTGTTATTTATTATCGGAAAATGTTGTATTGGATGCTTTTGCTATTTATTCTGATTCTGATTAGACCAACTTATGAGATATACCCTTGATTAAGCCGAAATAACTATTCTTTTTGTGCTAGTTTTATTGGAGTTTATAGGACCACATTAACCACATTTTCTTACTGTGGAATATGAGCAGAAAACAGAAAAGTACTTTGTCTTTCTGGGCACCAGATGCCTATTTGCGGCTTTTATTTAAAACTCCCATCACACCCAGTTGTTTGTTTCAGGCAGCACATTTCATTTTAAAATGACAAGATGTTGTCACGCGCGTGGATTCTGCAGCTTTTATTGTGAAGCTCCCACCGGATCCAGTCGCTGTTGCGGACCAGGAAATTCACGCTCCGCTGCTTAATAATCGCTCCGATAGGGTCTCTGGATGTCATTATCACAGGGAGAACGGCTGAATTGAGGCTGCTGATCGAGACTGAAGCAGCGGGAGAAATGACGGCGTCTAAAGATCCGGTCAGGAAAAAGCCAAAGGACTCTCAGCAGGATGAGGTAGACCCACTAATACCTGCTTTGTTTTTATGATCATTACACGCGCAGACAGGCGTTCCAACAGTCATCCTGGGGTATTGTTACAGCAACAGTAGCTGGCCAGTTTGATCATTTATGAGCATTCTACAGGTTTATAAATAACATATGTATTTGACAAATACAAAAATACAAATACTATCTAATTGTAAAGAGTTTTATCATGAAACACTGTTTATTTAGAAAGTGAGTGTTTTCCACTCCTAGGAGTAGAGTTGAAATTTGATATTGACAGTTTTTAGATCTCAGGTGAAAGCTGCAGCATCACACCCAGTCATTTTCTATTTCACAGGAAGATCTGTCGCCTGTCTGCAAGCTGCAAAGCCTTAAAGTCTGTCAGCACACAGTTATCGGTCTCCTTCAAGCTGAACCAGAATGAGATTTAGTCATGTACTGTCAACAGTATCTTCAACAGGTTCCAAATAGTTATTCTAGACAGGCAGGAAAAAGTATCTTCTTGGTCTCACTTTCTGGCTAATTTTTAAATATGCACCCCATTGTTTAGCATAATTGTGACAGTGGCAATTTGTAACATTTACAATTGACATTTAGGTCTTTCTCCATCTCCTTTGTCTTAACTTTTTCATTGATTAAAGCTCTAGTTTGGCTCGTATTTGTGCTTGTTCTTGCTCTGTTTAGGACTTTCAACCTTTGAAAATTCATTTATTTGACTTTGTGCCAAATTTCAGTCTATTTTGTAGGATCACTCTTTTATTCTTTTTAAGAATTTCAAAAATATTTATGCCTCTGCATAAATGTATTTCTTTTGAAGCTGTTCTTTTTTTAATCGATTTGACTTACTTCTATGTGTTTCTTCCCACTTGTTTTGCTAAATGGCTTCCTGCTGTTTTTGGGCTTGATTCTAGTTTTGATTGTTATCCTGTGTTGCTTAGTTTCTTATTTTGATTAGATCAGCCCTGTTTCTGTTTTACTTTAGTTCAGTCCTTTCTTAGATATTCTAGTTTAAATATGTTTATTTATTCCTTGTGTCTAGTTATTCTCTGTTACTGTTAGATTAATTTTCCTTGCTCCTCTGTTTACTCTCCCTGCTGCAATTTTCTCTCTCTCCTAAGTCTCCCTTCAGCTCTCTTTCCTCACACCTGCAAACTGTTAGCCAATCAACCCCAGTCCATTGTTTTAGCATTCACACTCCCAGTATTTAATCTCTTTTCTTGCTCTCACTACTTGCTGGATCCTCCCATTATCTACCTGTTATTTACTTGTTATTTTCCCTGTCAACCCTGCTTTATTTTTGCTTCTGGATTCCAGTGTTTTTGTTCTGCGCTGGCTCCCTGTGTTCCCTGTGGTTTTTGTAAGTTTTGTTCTTCATTTTTATTAAATTATCCAAAATGTACTCACACACCTCTGCATCTGCATCTGGGTCCATCATCACACTACAAATCATGACATCTGCCTTTTATTCCGAAAGTAAATATTGAGTTTAATTATGTCCTCCAAGTCAACATTTATTCAATTTCACTGAGGGCTCTGTTTTTTGTTTTTTTTAGATTTATTTTTTAGAAAAACTGATTTTTTGAAACTATAGAGAACATTATAATTTATATTATTTATTTTTTTTATCATTGCCAAATATTTAGACTTACAAAATGGTTAAACTCTTAAAATGTTGCAAAACATTCAAATTAGTTGTGTTATGATGAAAAATTTACATTTTGAAATTAATTACCCTTATTAAAATTGTTTACTTATTCCGTAAGGTAATTCTGTTATATAATGCTGTCACCGAAAACTACAGCAGGGTATTAGGGCCTGTCTAAAAACAACAACAAAAAACATTAATTATGAGAAAAAGTCATATTTTGATCAAAAAGTCATGATAATGCGAGACAAAAAAAAGTCATGTGAGAATTAAGTCATAGTATTACGAGAAAGTCATAATGCTGCGAGAATAATGTATGATATTAAGTCGAACTAATACAAGAATAAAGTCATAATAACACAAGAATAAAGACATAATAATACAAGAAGTTATATTACCAGAATAAAGTTATAATCTTACTGAATAAATATATTAATATATATTAGTAGAACAAAGTAGTATGTAGTAGTAGTAGTATGGTAACTCCTACACCAAAATAATTTTAAAAATTTAAATGAGGAATGTTGAGGATCTTGTGAAGTTATACTTTAGTTTTGGTTTTACAAATTAGATAATCTTTTAACACATTAGCATCAAATTATTATCAGCTGTAGGACTTTCAAATTATTGTGCAAACTACTGTGTCTGTTTCAAAGAAAGAATCACGGACTAGATGAGCTGGTCATGTCAGTTTTTGATAACTATCAAACCAGATCCAGTTGTTGGATTCAAGCTGCAGCTTTTTATTTTGAAAATCTAAAAAAAAAAAAAAAATAAATAAATAAACTTCTGGCTTTTAATGAGTGCTTTGGCGGTCCAAGGTTGATGGGCTGGGTGGTTTAAATGGAAATGGGGCCCCTGATCAAATTCTGCTCAGGGCACCATTAATATTTAGACAGGCCCTGCTTGTGGCATATATCTGCACTGCATTTGCTTTAGAGCTGTGACAATAACTCTGATAATAATCTTCCACTATGCATTTTTTGCACTAGACATCCGCAGCTGATTTATTGTGTAATCCAGCTCAGACCATGTCCAGTTAGGGACATCTTTGTCTGTTTCCCACAATACAATCTTGAGGCAAGATTTAAATCTTCAATGCATTTTTGTCTCCTTAAACCTTAAACTCTCCCCTCTACACACACGGCAGTCACTCCAAACAGACACGCACACTTGACTTCCTCGCCTGCTTTGCTTTCCACTGATGTGAGCACGGTTTTGCAGCGAACCATGTCTGATGAAGCGTACAGGGAGCATGGCGGGAATTAGCTCCGAGATGTTGAACTAATGCTTACAGAAGAGTCGATGATGGCTCAGTGGGTGCATCCAGAAAAACTCTACCTACTGCTGAGTGTCAGTGGGATCACTTCCTCTACCTTCATTGATTAAACACTATCCACCTCGACAGCTGTACATATGATACGGATTGTTCTGTGCCTCTTTATTTTCACATGGTAACGATGTACATTCTTCTGGTGTATTTTGTAAAAAAAAAAAAAAAAAACAAAACAAACAAAAAACCCAATGTTAATTCAGGTCTGGCTCAATGAAAACAAATTATTTCTTAAAAGATCAAAAATGATTAATTTTAGAGATTAGGGCTGCTATGATTAAACAAATTAAACGTGATTAATCGATTATTGAACTAATCGTCAACTAATTTAGTAATTGATTAATCGTTAACTGGAGTATGCAGACGAAAAAAGGCCATTTGCTGAAAAAACATCACACCCATAGCAGTAATTAAGCCAAAACTGTACAAAATATATAAACATTTTGCATTAAAGATTAAAAAAAAAAAAACAAAAAACAAACAAACAAAAAAAAAAAAAAAAAAAAAAAAAACCTTTGTCTGTAAATATGTTCAACCCAAAACTCCTCAAGTGGCAGTTTTAACTTCACCTGGTTCAAATTCACTAAAATATTTAAAATAAAAATAAATCAGCCAAGATATCAGAAAGAGAAATGTGGATCCCTACAAGTCTAGTTCCCCCTTTGTTGCAATTTCCAGATGCCTGAAGGAACCTGTTAAAATTAGTATAAACATCATGGGAATGTCCAGGAAGGAGACAGCTTGTGTTTTATTGGAAATGTGCATATCAACCCCAGAACAAAAACTAAAGTTCGTTTAAAGGGGTTGGCTAAAGCCATACCCACATAGGCTGTAAAGCCAATACTCCAAAAGCAACATAAAAAAAAAAAAAACAGATTACAGTTTGCAAATGCAAAAGCATGGAACTTGAGAACACCATTCCGACTGAAGTAAAGGGGTTGCAGCGTCAGATGGCATTATGAAGAAAGAACATTAGGTGGAAGTATTGAAGCAACATCTCAAAACAGAAGGCAGCAAGTTAAAGCTTAGGTATAAATGGGCCTCTTGATGTACGATGATTTGTCACTAATTTGGTCAATTGCCAAATTAGTGACAATGTGGTTGAGAGACAACCAAACCTGTAAACCTTTGAATTTAAAGAACATAATATAACTATGTCTCTTGTTATTCCTGCATTTAGCACATAGAAATGACTTTGCTGTCATTTTTATTTTGTTGTGAAATAAAAATATGGGGCCTATTTCCCCCTGTCACACTCCCCTCTGGTGGCTGTTGCCTCTGCCTGCCTGTATGTTGGTGGCTCTTGGTGTCTAGGGCTGGGTGCTGGGGTATGTGCCGGCTCACCCTGGTGGCTGCTTGCTGGGGCCTGGGTGCCCTGGCTCGGTCGGGCCTCTACTGGGGGGTGGTGTGCCCTTGAGGCTCACGTCTCTTTGTCCATGGCCAGATTGGCCCTGGCATAGCAGGTTGCCGATGGGGCCTGTGGGCTTGTTGCTGTAGGCTCGTCGCTGTGGCCCCCTGGGGTTTCTACATCATGGCTGCCGGGGGGGGGGTGTTCTTGGGGCTCTGTGCTTGTGGGAACACTGGATATCTGTGACTCCGACCTTCCTCATGTCCTGGGGGGTGGATTTGTGTTGTGGGCCCCCACACCTACTATCAAATATTCTTAGAAAGAAATCTTATAGACACACACACAGGTGTGTCTGTATTCAGGTGTTTGTTAGATACACTCAGTCGGGCTGCGATTGCCACTAAATACATCTTGTACTACCTTATACTGTGTACTTTCCATTGAAGTTATAACTGTTATTATATATGCATATGCTGTTTGTAGTGGATTCTCTGTTTTGTTTTCTCTTTCCGCAGGTCTTGAGGCAGACTTCAAGGGTGTTGACTTGTTTTATCTCTATGCTTTTGTCTCTCCTATCTCCTTTTTTTCTCTTTAAACCTTTCCTCCATCTTTCTCTCTTTCCTTTCCCCTTTTTTTGTCTTTGTGTCCATTACATTTGAAATAAACCCAATGCAATTTTTAATAAAGTTTTAAATATATACCATGGGGAACATCATGGCAAAAGCCGTAATTCTCCGCTTGTGAAAGCAAATCTGTTGGGGCTTACCTTGACATTCTGAGTGCCACACTGCCGGACAGGACACGTTAAAACAAAAAAAAACAAACAAACAAGCAAAAAGAAAGAAATTACTTTGCTGAAACAAACTGACCTTAAATCAGAAAATATTGAGTCTGACTGAATGACAAACAGTAAAAAAACAAAAAAAAACAAAAACATTTTCCCAGACTTACGTACCCATGAATGATATTGTGGATCTCTTTCTGGCATTCTGTTACACACTTGCCACTTCGTTGTTAAAATACCCCAAAATAGCAATGTTATGGATGTAGTAATTATGGATATTTCAAATGTGTTTGACTTTGCTTCTCCATTTTATAATATCAGTTGCCCATAAAGGTCATTGCAGATGTCTTTCTGACTTGGCATTATGTTACACATCTGCTACTTACTTTCTTTGGTACTATTTTTAAGGTGTATTGCTCTATTCTTTCTGCCCTAAGGCCATATCTTAAGATTTTCTATGAACAGTTTTTCCTGTAATATAACCAGCTGTCTTGGAAAAAATAACATTTTGTCTCACTTTTCATTTTCAGTGTTTATAAAGCATTATTTTCAGCTGCAAAACAAGAGATTTACCATTGTTATGTTTTTCACATAATAAAATGACTAAAACTGAATGAATTTCTAGATAAGTAAAGAAAGCACATGACTAAAAATGACAACTGTTTAAAAAGAAAAAAAAATACTTTCCTCAGTTAAACTACCACCTTTGCCTCAAATTGCATGTGCGTGTGAGAGTAAGAATAAAACACCTGTAACACCATGGGGATTCCTGTTTTAAGTTCTAAGCTTTATATTTTAAGACGTTAAATAAAAGCGCAAATGCTCAGTCACAGCTGTGACTCTTGGCTCTTACAGATGGAAATAAAGGCAAAAACAATTATTGGGATGTCATATTGTCACAACATCAAGTGCTGTTAGAAGAGCCTCAATTACCCTCAGCATGAGGAAGAGTGACTCTTTGGCTCTCAACTCCATAATCACTTTAATGTATGAGCATGTCTGTCATCGAGTAACCACTTTAGACCTCAATTTCCATCCTTTTACTCAAATCTACCCCTTATATTAGTACTTCTCAAATAGTGGGGTATTGGTAGGGTGTGAGAAGCTGTTGGCTTTTTTAGTATTAGTGTCTTTATCAATGCTTGACTGATAAACAAGCCTCCAATCACTATAGATGGGAGGCTGTCTGTTCAACCCAGTGGAAGAAGTAGCCTACACAGGCACAGCTGTACAGAGCTGACGGAGGAGAAGAGATGCAAAAGTTTGTGACAGTGAAAAGAAAAATGACAGAGGTTCAAGAGCTGGCAGAAAAAGACAAGGAAATACGACAAACCTAGCCCTTGGGTTTACTGTGAATACAAATTGTTGCACACTTGTGATCTCTTCTAATAAGCTACAATATAAGCAACATTGTTGCAAATTTTATACAAAAAAAATGTTATACCTTTTTGAAAAGGAATAAGCTGATTAGGCTGACAAGTAACCTTTGTTTGCAGTTTTAAAAAAGTTTTGAATGTTACTGTTTAGTCTAAAAATGTACATCCTAGTGAATCATTTACAGTTTTCCTTTTTTGAGAATCACACAGACTGAGCAGTCTTGATTAAATGTTAGAAATTGAGTTAATGAACTAAACTTGGAAATTATTTCAAAATGCCAAACAATAAAATAAGCTGCAGCAACATTAAAATTAATAAATTTAAGTTGTTGCACCTCATTTTATTAATCTGTTTTGAAAATCAGATGACTGTGTGCAGAATACTGGTGCCAGAAAATCATACAGTGGTTTGTACAGATAAATAATTAAATATGATCAGGTTCTCAATAGAATTTCAATTCAGGGGGTTGTGAAAAAAAAAGTTCTCTTGGGGGGGCATAAAAAATTGAGAACCACTGCCTTACATTAAAGAGCCAATGTCACTATCGCCGCTGTTCGTACTGAAATGGTAGCCTGGAGCAGTGTGTGACTGGAGCTGCAGCCATCTGTGGTCTCGCGATGAACCCTCCCTTTAAGCTCACTCACATCCTTACGACTTTTCATTTTGATGCCAATTTAACTGGGTGTGCTTGGCATGTTTAGTCTACAGACCATGACTGGATGATATTTGTTTATTGTATGAGGTGGAACACATTTAGCAGTGGTAAAACATTCACACATCATTTTTACTTTACATCACGGGGAAAGGGGGGTGCTTCCATAGTCAGTGCTTTTGGTTCACATTTGATTCTGCAATTCTTACTCAGGAGTTCATGTTTGACTCATTTACTATGAGGTGCCCAGTCCACATCATTAGTCCTTCACCATTCTGTTTGACCATTGGTGTGAAGCGTTTGTGTGAATATGTTGTATTTGGTTTGCTCCAAACATGGGGCTGTATATTATGGCCAAACATCTCTACTATGATATCAGAAGGAGGAATATTAATCTTTTTTCTGATGAAGCTTAGAATCAAGTTTTATTTGGATATTTCACATCTTTATTTCTAAATTTGATGAATTTATATTTATTATTTTAAAGTTTTGATGGTTTATTTCTTTCATTTTGCCACCATTATGTCTCTTCTCAACTTTTGACAATTTTGAGTCTGAGACGACAAGCAAATTTAAAGTGCTTTTATTGGAAGAGACCTTTTTTTTTTTCCCCTTTGAGGTCTAAATTAAAAAGTGTGCTACAATTTTCTCGATGTTCCTGAATCAAACATAAGAGTCTACTTGTAACTTAAACTTTTTACATTTTGTCACTTTACAACTACACACTTTCATGGATTCTATTGGAATTTCATGCAGTAGGACAACATAGTTGATCATAATCACAAAATTAAATGTATAGAATTAATTGTTTTCAATTGTTTTAACAGAATATTAAAATTTGTTGTGCATTTGTATTCAATTTCCTTTATTCTGATATCTCTACATAATATCCAGTACTCAGGTGTGAGAATATAATGACAGGAAAACCATCTATTTGCAGCTTACCACAAGCCAAGTAGGAGAATAACCAAACACGTGGAAGAAGGTGCTGTGCTCAGATAAACCCCCCAAAAATATGTCTGGCCACTATGCAATGTACACACACACACACACACACACACACACACACACACACATTTTGCATTTACGATTTAAAAAAAAAACAACAAAAAAAAAAAAACACAACCACTGTGAATCTGTTCTACCGAGAACTCCTTTTCTTCTCACAGACAACCACCCTACTTCTTAATGTGGAGCAGCTGTACAGAGCCTGGAACAAAAGGCTACATGCTAATTATTAAAATACTCAAATATTCCATAGATAGTTAAAACTTCTTGTGTCCAAATGGTTCTTTATGTGCAAATCCATACTTAAAGCTCAGTGCTAAACAAAGTACTTGTTGAAGTGCTAGTTAAAGTGCTTTTAATAAAGTGCAAATGTGCTCTTAAAGTGCTATACAAGTTATTTTTATACAAATAGTCCCAGTAATGAAGACCTCTTCATTCCACTTAGAAACAGACGCATGTCAGGTGCCTTTACAGCCCCTTGCCGTGTCCCTAGTGAAAGTGTCCGATCTCATGCATTCGATTGGTTTCCGGTTCAGAATGTGAGGTTAAACTGAAAGGCTGCATCCTTTTGTTTATTTTTTTCAGAGTTGTGGCTGCAGGTTAAACCTTCATTGTGGGGAAAAAAAAAAAAAAAAAAAAAAAAAAAAAAAAAGAAAAAAAACAAAAACAGTTCTATCTTTGGACAATCTTTTGTCTAGACACGATGATTACTCTGCATTCGCTTTAACCATGTGGTTAAATGGCTTCAAAACAAACATGGTTTAATTTCCGGTTTTCTATCTGCAAGGTTGTTTCTTAAATTGTAAAAAAAAAAAAAGGATTCATTCACAGAGTGAGATTTAAACACTAGCTCTGTAAATATAAAGTTTCCAAGTTTAATAAATTGAATATAAAGAAAACACCCATAAACAGAGAGGGGGAAGTTTCTGTTTTTTGTGTCATTGACCATTGCAGTTTTGATGCCATTGACACACAGATTTGTTTTCTGCTGATCTGATGGCTTTTTTTAAACTGGGTTTGCAGGAGTTTGTGGACGTTAGCCCCCCACAGAGGAACTGGAAGGGCATTGCCATCTCTCTCCTGGTTATCGTTGTGGTCTGCTCGCTCATCACCTTGTCGGTAGTTGTCCTCACGCCCAGTACGTGAAAATTTATCTAATTTTAATTTTTTTAATCACAGTGCATCATTAGCATTTTTTTTATTGGACGCTAAAACACATTGAAATGTTTTGATCTGTAGTGATAACACTGTGTTGACAAGCATGATTTGAATGTGCTGTTGCTTCCCAGCTGAGCCTCCCGAAAGCAGCAAGTCCAAGCTGACCGTGGCGGATCTGTTCAAACCAGAGTTCCAAATTCACGACCCGGAAGCCAGGTGGATCAGTGGTGAGTCCAGTGTTAGATTTAAGTTTTAGGCTTTAGGCAAACTCTAAAAAAATAGAATTAAAATTTTTACCCCGTTGTGGTTCTGATGGACCATCCGTTAGTTTTTCATGCTTTTTTTCCAAATACAGAATTATTCTTTGCCTTCCTGTATTTTTTTTTTAACTTGATTTGTCCTAAGACAAAAAAAATCCCATCCTTCAATCCAATTGACCCTGGAGACTTAATTCTGTCTCCATAATTGAAATGTTTATTGTGTCCTAAAATTTTTATGTGGATCACAGAGTAACAAGTTAATACCAGGGGGTGATGTTCTTGTTACCATTTTACATTTAAATCGCAGAGTAAGTGTAAAATGAACATTTCTTCCCTTGGTTGAATGCATATTCTTTTAAATATAAAAAAAAAAAAACAAAAAAAAAACCACACCTCATAGAAACAAAAAAAAGGTATTACAAAATATACTATTAGTGCTGGAATATTTTACAGTTATGTATAGTCAGAGTTTTAGAAATGTGCACGATAGCCTAAAATGTTGTATATACTGTAGCGCCTTCTCCATTTTGGGGAGTTTTCTTTTTAGTTGCTAAAGAAAAAAAAATTAAAAAAATCAAACTTTGTTTTTGGGAAAATTAACTTTTGAATTCCACCTAAATGTTCTGAAATTGTAATAGCCTGAAAAGACAACCACACCCAGAACACAAGTTATGATTTTTGCTAAGAAACTGCTCATTTTGGGGGTATTGGACTGGTGGCTTGGACACTCAGGAATTACAGGAAGAATAGGAGGGAAATTGGTGACTTGGTCATTTGCAGATTGATCAATATGAAGTGATTTTAAAAAATTACTTACCTCTGTGAAGCCGTCAGCTGTGCTCCATTCCTGAGTGGATGGGGGCCATTCATGCGTCAGAGCCAGGTGGGGAAAACTCTGCCGAAATCCTCTCTTACGGATGACTTCACTGGAGGTGGGGACAAACCTGGGAGGGAAATCTGTTTCCTTTCCATGTTTGATACCAGTGCATTCCTTAAGGCAATCAAATCCAATCCAAAACACAAGAGCATAGTTGGAAGACAGGCAACGGTCAAAAACACAGAGGCAGATGACTGAACAATCCAATAGGTAGCAGGCTGGGGGCAGATGTCGGAAGTCAGATCCAATGTCAAAAGCCAGAGATGAGAGCCAAGTGTGGTTTCCAGGTAGAGCAAGATGAGGAAGGATAATTTGTGGAGCAAAAATGAGGTTATGTACAGGGGATCAGGTAGGAAGAGGACACTGGACATTTACTCAAGGCTTTTGATAATCTGGCGGAGACTGGATGGTGAAGCAGAGTTTATATGGGCGGAGTTTGTTCTGAGTGGGTGCAGGTGCAGCAAATAGGAGTAATGAGACAGCGCAGGTGAGCGGTATGAATGCGATTACTGGTGAGCGAGAATAACCATGGTAGCTGGAAAACAAGCTGACTGATTGTTACAGAAATCTCAACAGTAATTTTAAAATGTATGCATTTATTTTGTTAGAATATGAATGAATGTCATAATTAGATTTTCTGAAATGTATCTTATTTTAAATATGCATGAATAACTTTATAGCCTTATGAGAAATTGTGTAGTCATGTGTATGCTATGCTGAAATTATAGCTTTTGTAAATATTTCTATATCCTTCTAAGGTTTAATTTTTTCAACCATTATGATGACTTGGTCCTTAATATCTGTTCATAAGCCTGCAATCCATCTCTATGGACACCAGCTGGTGTATTGGCCAGTTCTCAATAACTGTACCACCAGAATAGCCTATTTTGTATAACTGCACTATGCTAATGGAGCTGTAGATATGTTATTCTGAGGACACCATCTCTCTTACCACTCAAACTCAAGTCTGCCTGCAGTTTTCTCACAACCACATACTTAACTCTGAAGAGTCACTTCAAACTAATGCTACACATATTGATGGTGGATAGAAGGGAAAGTTAAATAATAATTTACTAGCAGACAGCATGCACAGTCAATACGCGCCCTCATTTGGCTCCAACACAGAGAAAAGTAAGTTGCAGCTGAAGACCAGCTTTCACACCTAAACATGCAGGAAGATCCTTTTAGGGAGTGCTTAATTGATATGATGCAGTATGCCACAGTTAGCAGTTGTTTTGTATTCATAGAGGAAAGATAAAAAGAACAAACAGCTGTGGAAGAAAGCTTTCTATTATCTGATAAACTTTATGCTCTCAAAAAAAAAGCTGTGGTTGCCTCAGCCACTTTACCCGTTATCCATTTTATTATTATTTAATAAGGGCAATATGCAGGACTGGACTGGGACCAAAAGATGGCCCTGGCATTTTTGGCCCAGCCAGCCTACTATAATTATTTATACGATATGCAAAGGTACACGACATATCATGGATATATTTGCACGTTTTGTTGTTTCAAAAGTTAAAATAAAGCACAGCAGCTGACAAGAGGAGAGTAACCAAGTTAAAAAATTGACATGTTCTTTCACCACTCTTTATTTTGGAAGAGATGGATGCAGTGTCACAATTCCCATCTTGAAGTGAATGTGGATGTCAGAGAAATTCTGCAAGAGATGTCTTCTCACTGTTCTATGGAATGTACTGTTTATACAAAAACATAAATATGCCCATAGTGAGACCACATATCCATGTAAAATAAAAAGCTCCTCATCAAACTGGCTTCTTAAAGTATGGAAAAACAGAGAGAATTTCACTAGTGTTATTTCTCTGGTTACCGACATTCATCATCCATTTTGGCAAAACAATGTTTCACTATTATATGATAATAACTATATGCTGTAACACCTGCTGCAAATTGTAACTATTATGGCAAGATCAAGCAGCATATTTATATATACAAATCCCTCATAATGTCATAACCTAATATTATTATTCATGTTTTAGGTCTGACATAAAAATGTAATCATTTCCTATGTTGAGCATTTCCACCTTTTAGCAACAACTTCCCCAGATAGTATTTAGTGAAGATGTATCTCTAATCCAGGAGTCACGTTATCCGAATAATTTACATTGTTGACAGGTTTTTTTTAAATGGTGAAGGAAAAATCTGAAGACCATCCATCATTTTGACAGATTACACACACCTTACCACTTGATGCAGAGATTTTCAACTTCACACACAGAGTACATTGCGGAGATAACTAAAATCAATACATTTTAAAAATCCCATCTGAGTCTCATGTCTGACCTGGACAGTGAATGCAATGAATGTGATCTGTGAGCTGAGCACGTTGAAGAGTTGTGGAAGCTTTGGAGCGCATCTGCTGCAGGTGAACCACTGCGGGAGTGTCCTGCCGCTGAGTGTTGCGGGATCAGGTAGCCCCTTGTTTAGAGAGTCTTGGCAACTTCTGATCACTTCACTTTGAGAAATGTTCCCTGATTTCAAAACTTGTCACTGCAAAGAAAAAGTTAAATATAGTCATCTGCTTGATGTGTGATGACACGATGTGGATTCTCAATTCAGCTTGTTGAATATTAATTAAACCAAATGAAAATTAAATGCAACTGAATATATCGTTATCATTTTAAAAATTGATGATTATAGATAATTATAGATTATTATCATAGATTATGATGATTGTGATTTTTGGATCCTGTCAATGATGAAAAAGTCTAGCACAATCTCTTCTCTAATCTTTTTTTACATTTCGTTGTATTATAAAAAATTGTAAATTGTATTAATTAGAACACTAATCTAGCTGTTCTATTTTTTTTTTTTTACCTTTGTTACTTTTTTGTTTCAGTTCAAATATTTTACTTTAGTTATTTATTTTTTTACACATCCCAAAACATGCTCATTGTTAATTCCAGGGGCCATCATCATTCCTGTGTTATTCCAGTGTGTTTTTCTGACAGAGCACCACTCACTCACACACACGCACACCTGCACTCCTCCCTACATTAATGTTCCTTCTTCATGAACATTTTGACCATTTTTTTTTTTTTTTTTTTTTTTTTTTACCGGGCTGGCAGCAGATAATCTGACCTCTTCATCGAGCTGTCCCTGGATTCATGTCTCACTCATCATCCTCCTCCTCCAACGAATCCCCTGAATTCTTCTGTGAACTTTCTTCAGCATTCCAAGTTTGTGTGGTAAACATATCTGTTAGTTTGACATATTTTCTACGTCCACTTTTATGTGCTTTTTAGCCTTTGTTCTTGCAGCTTTTCTGAGCCCGCCCCACTGCGTATCCAGCAAGATTTATAACATCGGAGGAGAGGGGAGGGGTGTGACAAGGAGGATTGAGAGCATTCACTAAATAAGCCCAATGTCCTTCAAGAAAATCAACCATGGGCGGTCGATAAAAAATATTTTTAATATACTTTTTTGGTTAAATTATGACAGCCTCTGGCCAGCTCATATATGGACATCAGCCCACTGGGTATTGCATGGTACTCCAGAAAGCCAGTCCAACCCTGGCGATATGGACTGAAATGCCATGGTGCTTTGTGTTAGCTATAGAGATAATGACAAAAGTTAAGTTAAAAAGTATTTAATAATTCATGTCTTTGTTGACACTGAATTATATGACTGGGACTTCATGTCACTCAAAGCCCCATAAGCAGAAATAGTGCCAATATGAACTGAGCTGCTTCAGTTGTATAAAGTAGTGTAATTTTATTGTTAGACAGTACAGAACAACTGGATTTAATCGAATATTTAGGGAATTATTGGTGCTATCTTGGACTCAACATTGAAAAAATAGTAAAAGTAAAAATCCTATTAAATTTTGAGGTTTTCAAACATCAATTAGAGCTAGTCATTGTCACAATAAATTGCATTGATCAAAATCAGTGTTATTGCCAATTTTTGGAATCCAAATAAATGTAATTTGCATATATTGGATTTGAAGAAAATACATGTTTTTAATAGCTAAAACTGGCTTTTATAAGATTAATGTATGGTAGGAATGGTGAAGACTAAAGTTAACAATGGCATTCATTAAAAAAAAAAAAAAAAAAAAAAAAAAAAAAAGAAAATGTTGATACATAATATTTTTATGACAGTCTGCAAAAGAGCATTTTTTATGCCCAAGGGATCCTGGTGAAGCACAGAATAAAGGGACCCCCAAGAGACTGTCAGGGATTAGGAGAAAAGCTGCAAACATGTTTTTGGTTTGCATCACAATGAACCTTCCTTACTTCAGTTTGCCTTGAGGCCAACACTCATGATCACATTTTCGAACTTGATCTATATCAGTCCTCATCCCCTTGCTCATATTGGGGATGAATTTCCAACATTGCGGTGTTTAACCGGCTCCCCAACAGCATTGACAGATTGTGTTAATGTCTAAAAATGTTATTTTAAGAAAATGCGAAACAGACAATAAACAGTGGCTATTATGAAAACGGACAATTTAAAGAATGGCAGCAGGATTTTTTTTGACAACATGACAGCTAAATTATTGTCTTTGTGGTGAGTTCAGACATGTTGATGGCTAAATATATCTACAGCACCTCTGTGGAGACTGGCGAAGGTGACAGAAGGTAAGGGGAAGGTTGAAAGCACAGGACGGTGGTGAAAGATTGCCTTGTTGTTCTGAAAGGGAAACAAAAGATACAGCCCCTGCTGAGTCCTTCCTTTTCACAGGGAGATAATACTAATGACTAGTTCTGTAGCCTGTGGCTTTTTATGATATGATGGTTGAGCCTCTGACACACTCTGGTGTATTGGTAAATATATTTATGAGGACTAATTTCCCACAGATCTACATTTTAATGTCACGGCTGATCGAATTCAACCAGTTGCAGCCTGAAATGTCAGATTTTCATCATCTTCCAAATCATTGTAGGGTTTCTGAAGCTCTACTGCTCTTTTTTATGTTTTCTCTGTTGCCATCTCTGTTGTGGATTTAAATTAGATTTTTCTGCCTTCTTCTCTGGCATTTTGCAAGTTGTGGTTGGGACTGAGACAAGTGGGGAGGATTTACTTAGATAGAGGTCTCCTCCTGAACCTATCCCTTAAGTTGCCATCTTTTGCAAGTTGTGGTTGCATGTGGCACATTTATTTGGCTTTATTCAGTTCAATTTATATTACCATATGTAGTACCAATTTACAAACAACTCATCTAAAGCACTTTATAAGACAAACTGGACAAAGCACACAGAGTCCTATTCAGTCCAAAAATTCTTTAAGTTAATTCAACTACACTCTCTCCAGTTGAGTCTAGTTACAGGTGAATTAAACATCCTTAAAAAGTTAATATCTTTCAGTCATTCAATTCAAATAGGGAAGCATATGTTATATGAAAATATTACGTGGAGTGATATGATTAAAGTGGTTATGGCTTACAGCTAATGAAAACCCCAAAATCAGTCCCCAAAAATTGAAATATTGTATCAAACTAATAAAAAGAGCATGCTTAATCAAGAAATGCTATGTTATGGAGACAACATGGTCTACAGAATCATGAGGAAGGCTGTGGACTTGACAGCTATCTTGCAGACAGTCATTGACACTCTCCACAAGGAGGGTAAGTCATCAGACATCACTGATTAAAAAAGCTGGCTGTGCTGTATCCAATCACATTGATGGAAAGTTAAGGGGAAGGAAAGCTGGTAGATACATGTGCATATGGATTACAGCTAAAGAAATCCCAAAATCTAATTTCACAAAAAATATAAATATTGCCAAAAACAAAACAATGAAAAGACTCCTGTTGTCAACAGTCTCTATCCAACCACACTGATGGAAAGGTAAGTAGAATGAAAAAATCTGTTAGAAACATTTGTACATGCATCTGAGAATTAAGCATTTTATTTTTTAGTGAAACATTTCAATCCAAATTCCAAAGTTATTCCCCTTTCTGACAACAAAACACAAATATTACAAATTGCCCACCTGACTACATGCAGACCCAAAATTTGACCTCTACAAATTTTTGATAATTGCCAGTAGAGCTGGTAAAGCTGTCTAATGCTTCTATGCATAATCCATAGACCTAGCTTCTTTTAAAGCAAAAACATTTGCTGGTTTGCATATGGACCAACTTACTGTTAATTTTGACCATTCTGTCAAGGAGCTAACCTGTTTAAGAAAAGTATGTCTATCATACCACTGCCAACATAAAACGGTAATTTTTTTCTAGACTTCAGACATGCATTCTTATTTTATCAAAATAAACATTAACATGAATGACTGTTTCTTTGATCTCATCTTTAGTCCAACCTGCAGGAAGCCCATCTCGAGCTGTTGCACAGCTGTGATGATTTGTTTTCAGCCCTACAGGGTCAGCTGTCCCATTAGCTGCTTTATTGAGATTGATGATGAAATGGGGGAAATTGCAGCCTGACGCACTGTGTGGTGTAAAACTAGTTTCCATCAGGTGTGATGAAAGCTGAGAGACTGTGCGGATGGGAGAAGTCTGGCTCTGAATTTACTGCAGCTCTAATTCGAAACAGGTCCCTGATGGAAATTGCATTTCTTGACAACCTTAGACTTATTTTACCATCAAAGTTAGGCCTCAGTGGTGGCCACACCGACATTTACCAGAACAGGGGACGCATATAAATGATTTCTTATATTTCTTCAAATAGCTGTTCATAAATTGCAGTAAACCAAGCATAATACATCTCCAGTATGAAAGCGTTCAAGCCAGGCTTTGAAAACATAATCATAGAAAGGGAATCAAGCTGTGAGATTGAAGCTTGCAGAGTTCAGTCTTGATTAAAAAAAAAAAAAAGAGTCTACCATATTAGAATTAATGTTTCACACCAGTGCTGTGCGGAAACAAGCGAAACTAACACACATCGGAGCCCAGGTCTCTTTCCTAACCTAATCCTAAGTTTGGAGCAAAATTTGGTTTACATCATATACTCTGAAGGACTGGAACACTGCATGTGTCAAGCCAAAAACATAAATATTATGAACATGACAATGTATATTAGTAGTGTTAATGTTGTACAGTATATTTATTTACACTAGTTATTAATAATTTCAATTCAAAAATATTTTATTGCTCCCAAAGGGAAATTAAATGTTGTTGAAACTCAAATTATTCAAGATTTTTCAGAGTTGGTAAGGAAAGATCTCCTGTAGTGGTCTGTACTGCAGCAAACCTAAAGAAGCCTCTGACTGAAGACACTCCATTTTTCCTTAAGTGTTATGAAGAGTATTGTCAGGGTTGTCCATAATTGTCTTGATTTTATGTAGCAATCTTCTTTGTACAATCATCTCAAGAGGTTCCTCAGAACAGAACCAGCTTTCTTTATCAGGTTGTTGAACCTTTTTGAGTCTCTAGTTCTGATGCTGCTACCCCAACAGATGACAGCAGAAGAGATTATACTCTCAACAACAGACTTATAGAAGATATGCAACGTCTTGCTGCAACCCTTGAATTATCCAAGTTTCCTGAACAAGTACAGATCTGTCCCTTCTGGCAGATAGCTTCACTGTTGAGTCTCCAGTCCAGTCTATTGTCCAGAGGAACACTTAGGTATTTATATTCCTTAACCACCTCCACTTCTCCTATGATGATGAAAGGGTTTGAGCTCACCCCATTTCTCTTGAAATCTATAATCATCTCCTTTCTTTTGTTCACATTCAACATGAGATGAGTGTTTCCACACCATGACACAAAGTGATACACCAGCTCTCTGTTCTCAGCTTCTTGACCATCTCTGATACACCCGACAACTGCAGAGTAATCTGAGTATTTCTGTAGATGACAGAAGTCAGACTTGTGCTGGAAATCTGAAGTGAGTAAAAAGGAAGGGTGACAGTACAGTACCCTATGGAGCTAACCTCCTGGTTAGGTGCACAGTCCTTCAGTCTCATAAACAGTGGTCTGTTTGTGAAGTAGTCATTGATCCATTCGATTGTTGAGGCCTCCACCTGTGTCTTCTGGAGCTTCAGACAAAACAAATCAGGCTTAATTGTGTTAAATGCATTGGAGAAATCGAATAACGTGATCCTCACAGTGCTGCCTACTTTGTCCAGATGACAGTGGGTTTGAACCAGGTGTATGATTGTATCTTCAGCTCCAATTATATGGCAAACTGCTGGGAGTCCTGATGTGCTTATTTGCATACTCAGGTGGGCCAAGATCTTCATGATGTGGGATGTCAGAGGACCACAGATAAGCAACATTTGCTTATCTGTCGTCCTTGCTTTTGTGAGTCCACTCTGTAATCATGTTACCAAACCGCCAAAACTCCTGTTTTCATAGAAGTGATGACTCTGAATCAAATGCATTTCAGAACAGTTGCTGAAGTGGGAAACGGCTGTCAATTTTCCCAGGAGTGGATATTGTAGGAAATTCAACCCAAAAACAAAGGAGCTTCATCTCAGACTCTACTGGCCTGGCTTGGTGATAAAGTTCAAAACAAGAATTTGATACAGCTTGTTGTGAATGTTTGAATGAAAAAGCCTCTTCTCTCCAAAAGAGACATGACCTCAGTTTGCAAAGTTGCATTGGTATGAAACAAGATTTTAGAACCAACACCCTTCAGATAGATTAAATTAGAGTTTAAAAAGTATATTTTTTGCTTGTTTGGTATTCACCAAACACCTTCATCAATTGTATTAATGAATCTGAAGACAAAAATCCGAGGGTACAAAACAATTGTAAACATGTTACAGTACTGTATATGGTGCTTGCTTTGAGCTTTGTTTTCCTACTTATCAGCATTATGGATGCTACAGTGATCTGATGTTTCCACAGGAACTGTATAATCACTCATCAGGGCCCTGTGTGATTGTGTATGAGCGATTTATTCATGAAGTTTACATTGTTTGCTTTGAATAGATTACATTAGATTTAGCTGATAAGAATGGGGGAAAAAAACCACATGCTGATATGGGAAAAAATGTGTTATAGATCAGGTTTTGCACTACTTTGGCTTGTTAGATGTAATTGCTAATGAGGTTTAGACAAACAATAGGCTATTGTAAAGACCCAGGGCTGATGCGTTATGTATGAGGAATGTAAAAACACATAGCAACAGCAAACTGTAAATTCACCACAGATCCTTTGTAAATCCAGTGGAAAATGGATAGAAAGATCACTGATATATATTAATGGACTGGACATCCTTGACATCCGTGTGACATACGTGCCATTGCAATGCATTGAGTCAGGAATATCTGTGTTTGAGAAAATGACATGATCACGGAAAGAATCTGAAAAAGGCATGCAGTGTTTTGCTATTTGTCTGCACTATGACAACTAGATAACAAGGTCCAAGGGTATCACATTTCACAGGTCAGTAAAAACTTTTAATTAAAAAAAATATTGAGAAAGTGGCGAGTAGGTCAGTTATGCTTGCTTGAGTTTGACAACCTTAACATCTCCATGTGCTGCACAATTCGGTGTGTTTTGGTTCAGTTAACACAAAAATAAGGCGACCCACACACCTACTCTCTGCCAGATGATCAGTGGAGCAGGTGTTTAAAATAGCTAATCAACCACTGCTGGTGTTCATCCGACTACTTATTAATAAGCACAAAATAAACATCAAGCCTGAAAACATAATACTGTAATGGATTGAAAGTTTTGTTTTGTGGTTTTTATGTACTTTTTTGAGTAGGAAATGCTTGTGTGTTTTTTGGTATTGATTCCTGATACACTTGAACTTAATCTCTGCTCTGTTGGTTAGTGGAGCAGTTGTCAGTTGGTTGCCATGGCAATGGTTCTGTGTGTGTCTGTAGAGTAAAGCAGACAACACAGAGAGCGAAAGAAGAATGTGAGTGAGTTTAAGTTTTCACCTGTTTTTTGGAATTATTTTCCCTGTATTGTGGCGCACTGCAGTCGCTGTCATTTCTAAAAGTTCAATAAACAACAAAAAACTGGACTAATTTCCTTATTTGTTGGTAGAACTTGGCAATATTCATAACAATTATCAAATACTATAAAATATTTCCTAAAGTATATGAGCCATAGTTTGTTAAATTTTAAACTATGGCTCCTACTACAGCAATTATGTAAAATTAAAGGATTGCCCAATATAAAAAAGAAATTCACTTTGTCCTCTCTTGCAACTTCACAGAAACTGAACTGTTAATAGATATATATCTGAGAGAATACATATTTTATGTGTTAAAACATCTGCAATTTTCTCAGCTTTAATTTAAGGCATATTTTATAGGAATCACTGGGGAATACTGGGGAATTTTTCTCATGCTTCAGGACCTGGGCAACTCGTTTATACTGAACCATAAGTTTTCCTCTCTAGCAGACAACCTTGATGGAGAATGTCAAACCATCAGTTTGTAACCTTGCTAAAGCTCAGATTGTGCAGCAACAATGATCCAAAAAACATAAACAGGTTTTTCTCTGAATACCACCCCCCAAAAAAACCGAAGGAACTGGAGAGGCCTTGTCAAACTCCAGACTTAAGTCAGATTAAGATTCTGTTGCAAGACCCTAAACAGGCAATTATGCTTGGGAACCTCTGTGATTTGAAAATTTGTTTGATGATCTGACTTATTTTATTGTGACAAATGTTAAAGTGGAAAAAGTCTAAAGGGGAAAATACTTTTTGTCAGCACTGAATGAACAAATTAGGCATTTAAGAACAGCTTAATTCTGTCAGTTTGGAGCTAAAAAAGGCTATCTTAAAGGACCTGCTGAAAAGCTCACTTTAACACATTACCAATGATAATGGATCTGTCACAAAACTTAGGAGCAAAGTTGACCCACATTTTTAAATGTAGACACAACGCTTATCTGATATTTAATGCACATGCTTAGTCTCTAATAGACTCAAGAGAAAATTTATGACTTAGATTTTATGGCACTTAAAAGGTATAAAACAAAAAAAGCTAGTCTCAAGAGCAAGTAGACATTTATTTTGCTTGTGCATTTAAATTTGAGGTGTTCTTCACACAACCCTTACCAGTCTCTGCAGCTTACTGAACAACGTGGATCCACGTTTGGATTTCTTTTCAACTGTATTAGTGCACACACCCAGCCTAAACCCATCAAGCGGCAGGAGAGTGATTTTCTCAGCTGCAATCAGCTACAAATTCACACCGAAATGAGATCCAAGATTCCAAAAGGAGGAAAGGGGAAGAAAAGAGCGGCTGCTTCTGGATTAAAATGATAGAAAATGCCTCAGGGAATTTAAAACTAATCCCCATTTCAATATGTATTAAATGTTCCTGCATGAAGTATGAGGGGAAGAATGCAGGTTAAAGTGGTAAAATTAGGTGATAAGGTGGGTGTTTTGATTTGCATTGCTGTATATTTAGAAAATGTAAAAAAAAAACAAAAACAAAAAAACAAACATGAATAAAGACTTTGATTATGGCAGGCCTTTTTAACATAAAATCGGTTTTGTCTGACCATAAGTAATTATATTCCAGATATCCTAAAATCAGTTTTGACTACACAAGACTACATTTTGACTATCCCGGGCTGGTAATTCAAGATATCTGCCTTCACATTCTGACTAGTAAGAATAATAATTCAAGATATCTTAAATTATATTTTGACAAGTCAAAATTCCTTTCAAGATATCTCAAATTACGTCGCCGGATTAGTCATTTGAAGGGTCACACATCCCTAATTACAATTCAACATATCTCTAACATAATTATGACTAGTCAAAATTACATTTTTAGATAAAAATAAGAATTGCATGTAAGCCACATTTTGCTGCCACTGAGCGGTCCAAACAATTGCCTGCAGAATTTTGGGTGCCACAATGTAGAAAGAGCTTGGCAGTATGAAATATCCGGACAACACAGAGCTTTGTGAACTTTCAGACTGCTTCAGAAATCAGCAAAGAATTTCCTATTTATTCTCTTCCAACAAACACAATGCACTTAAAAACAGCTTTGAAAAGCAAAAAGTGCAACTATTAACCTGTTCCTAAGCTGAAAATGGTGCATTTTCAAAAATATTTTCATTTTATTTTTTATTGTTTCATTGAAATTTCTAAATACTACATAAATCTGTGACATTTTGACTTGACAGAATACAAATTCAAGATATCAGTGATGTCACTCTGACTAGTCAGCATGTTAATTTAAGATATCTCAAATAGAAAAGCTGTCTATTTCAAGATATCTCTAATTCATTTAGAGATATCTTAAAAGGAATTTTGACCGGTCAAAATTACAGTTCCAGATATCTAATTTAATTTAGATATCTAATATAATTTAGTTTTGCCTAGTCATAATTTGCTTTCAAGATATCTCGAATTTATCATTGTAAATATCTTGAATTGAAGCCTCCATATACTCAACCTGATGTAATTTACGCTTGTCAGAATGGAATTTGAGAGCTTGAAAATAGGTATTTTGTCTAGTCAAGATATAATTAGAGATATCTTAATTAACTAATACGTCTAGTCATAAACCAGTTTAAGCAGCCATGTGCAGAAGGGGGCGGAGAGGTCTTGAGCACCTGCCCCTTTCATTCTTGATGCCCTAAGTGCCCTTTTTTGAGTTTTTTTAAAATAATTTTTAAAATGTATGTATTATGTGTGTGTGTGTGTGTGTGTGTGTGTGTGTGTGTGTGTGTGTGTGTGTGTGTAAGCCTGCCTGTATCCCTCAACAATAATATTAAACTAACAATAACAATTTAGCTAAATAAACTGATCTGGCTGCTCTCAGTCAAATGATTACTGTGAACCAATTCTCAACCTAGACGTGTCTCTGCTTCTATGTCTTCAGTTATTCCAGACCATGGTGGGGGAGGGAGAACTGGGCCCTCCAACTATCAAATTATTGGCAAGAAATTTTTTTTCAACATAGACCTGTTTGTGAAGAACAACATAGGTCTGATGTTGAAGTTACAAAAAAACGTTTTTATTTACTTTCATAAGTGTCCTCACAGTAGTTGGGAAAACCCCTCCTCGTCCCCCCTCCCCAAACACAGAAATGGTTCGGCTGCAGACTTCCAGTTTATCGGCTGCTCCAGTGCTGGACTAAATGGCCTGTGTGCTACAGGCAGGGAGAAGAAAATACACAGTCTCAGTCTGTCCCTCCACTCTGGGTCAGGGAGGCTGATATAAAGAAACGATACCGCAACTGTTACTGCGATGCACCACAAAGTGCAGGCATCGCCTGCTTACGATTCGCTCTCTGCTCCACTTTCATCTAACATTACAACCAGGTGTGTCCTCACCACTGCAGGCAGGTTGGAGGTGAGCGTATGAAGATATACCTTCATATGAGTGACTGTAAATTGAATGAACTGCTGTAGAAGCTGAACTTCTAAGGAAAGGTTCAGCCCATAGCATCTGGAGCTCACATCTAAAATCACAAATCAGTCGTGAAAATTTGGACTGCAACATAAAGCCAAATGTGTGATAATTAAATGAATCAAGATGTCCTAAAAGTGATACCTATGATTTGATACATGTGAAATTTTAATAAAAGTTGAGATCTATTTGTCAAACAAAATCTATCTTTACCCTGATAAATATAGGAATATTTTTTTAATTTAACTTATTTGAAATTTTATTAATGTTTTTACATCATGATTGAAGGCAAGGCAGTTTATTTGTATTATTTGTATAGCACCTTTTATCATACTGTGGTGCTAAGCCGTTTAGTGACTTCTAAACTAACAGAAGATTTTAAAGTCTATTCCCTGAGCTACAGGGAGCCAGTGTAGAACTGAGTGATGTGCTCTATTTTCCTAGTTTTAGTGAGAATGCCAGCGATCTGGATCAGCTGCAGCTGTCTGATTTTTTTAGGCAGACCTGTGAAGACACTGTTGCAGTAATCAATGCGACTAAAGATAAAGGTATGGATGACTTTCTCTAGATCTTGTTGAGAAGGACATGATCTCATGAATATAATTTATCTTTTAACCTTACACATCTAGATCTCTCAGAGGTACCAACAAAGAACAACTGTGTAGAGTTAGCCACTCTGAGCTATTTTGATCTTTAAAGCAGTCTGCAGCTGAGTTGCTTTGGAGGTTAACCATTCAGATGTTATTAGGGTTTATTCAGTGAGACACAGCAGCAATTTAGATTATTTCTTAGCATACTTCATAATCAACAACCGTCTCTCCCATATTCTTTCTACTACAGTCTCAGATCAACACAGCCCCCCATCACAATCAGCAGCAGGAGAAGCAACCCCTCGACAGCAACATTGTACCCATCAGGCGAAACATAGAATACATTTGCTTGGAGACCATACAGATACATAACTTTTCCATCTTTAATTTACAAAGCTCAAGAACTGATACAGACTCTGCTTTGGGTCTGCTTTCTTTAAAAAACACATCTGCTGTTTTTTCCCCTTCTAAAAGACATGCACATGACCTATGCAGCTGTGTGAAGCATCAGTTCTTTTCTCGCTGCATATCATTAGCCTCTCGCAGCTCACTGCAGCCAGGACCGGACAGTAATGAGACAGATCCAGGACGTTTTGGGTGTATTGCTGTTTGAAACTATAATGGATAGAGAGACCAGTCCAAGCAGAAGGTAAAAAAAAAAAAAAAAAAAAAAAAAAAAAAAAAAAAAAAATAGGCAAGCTCTGATTTAACACTTCAGTGGGAAATCAGAGTGGTGGACTCTTGTAAAGAATAACTCTTATCTGGTGAATGGCAATCTTTTTCTGTTTTTAATGATTCTCAGATTGTTATAATTTAACACGGTACTGTTTCAAATTGTACATGAAATTAAGGTCAGTATTTTGTGCTTTTGATGTAATTTTTGCAAGTGTTCAGATTTTTAACAATACAGATGTCTAGTTCATGTCGTCATGTAAGTGTTTTTTAGGTGTAGTCATTTTGTTCTGCAGCTCTGGCAGTAGTTCAGCCTGGGTTTGGCTAGTGAAATTGATGTCAGCTTTCCAGAGAATGTCAGTAATCACAGTTATTCATAATTTTGGAGCGGGGGGCTTGTGGGAGCTCACCAGGTTAATTTGGATAGGTTTTTGCCATTTTTTAATGGCAAAAACCTTTAAAACTGTGTTTTGTATTTACTTTGTTACCGTTGTGTGCTACAAAATGTTTCATGTTCTGAAGCATTGAAGTGTGGAAAAACACACACACACACAAATTGGGGGACAAAAGATTTTTTTCAAAGCACAATGCATGAATAGAGAGACGTCTTCAATAACTTTCATGGGCATCTGAGAATATTAAAATAGGAAAGTCAAGGGATGGAAAGTGAAAAGACATCACCTTTTTAAGAGGAAACTTAATGTGTATATTAATGCAAGATGGAAAGACAACAGCAGTGCCCCTTAGGGACACCTTATAATGTAATGAAGCAAAAGAAGAAAGATGCAATGATCCATAATTACACCATTTAGTTGGGACAGTAGCAGGTGTATGTGAACACAATGCCAAGAAGAACAGACAACAGCAACGGACCTTTATGGGCTCCTCCTTATGTTAGAAAATAGGGATGTAAAATCAGAAAGATTAAAAAAAAAACAAATAAAAAAACCCCACAATTATCCTATTTAAGAGAAAAAGTATCAGATGTGTATTAACTTAGAACCAAAATAGGAAAGCCTTGGCAAATAAATCACAGAAGCAATTCTTGCTGCCCGTAGATCTGGGAAGCGTTATTAGGTATAACAATTTGAATTATATTACACCTACATATCACATCTATTGCACGTCCCAGAATATTTACCGTATTTTATAAGTCACACTTTTTTTCATATTCTGGCTGGTCCGGTGACTTATAGTCCAGTGCGACATATGTGTTTTTTTCATCACCATTCATCGACATTCTCCATTATTCTCTGGAGCAACTTATAGTCCAGAAAATATGGTACCTCAATGTTAAAGCATGGAATGCAAAATGGCACCAACACTCTTATTCAAGCATTGGGGTGGAAGAGTGGTGATTTGGGCATGTGTTGCAGCCTAAGGACCTGGGCAGCTTGCAGTTATTCAATTAACCATTTGTAGAGTCAAATGTGAGGCCGTCTGTCAGATAGCAGAATTTTGGTGAAATTTGGTGATAAAAGCAATGTTGTAGAGAAGAGTGGTGCAAAAATTCCTCCAAAATTATACAAAAGTCTGATAGTCATAGGGGGAAAAAAAAGACTACTGAGAGGTAAAGCTGCTAAAATTGCTTCTACAAGCTGTTAAATATTGCAGTTTGCACTTAATTTTTGTTTAATAAAAAATGCAGTTAATTTTATAACCTGGTAAAAACTGTTATTTTTTATTTCCTGATACAGCAAATCATAGAACTGAAATGACTATAATAATATATAATAATGACTATATATGAGATTGCCAAAGCAACTGAATTGATCTAATTAGAGTGTTGGCTTTGACTTTAAGTCTAGGTGACCTTTTAAAGCACAAAAGTGTCATGGTACGGTGTGGTGAACCCAAATGCTGAGAGGCAGAGGAGATATAGATGGTAATATTTTAATGAAAAAAAAAAAAAAGATCAGCCAGGAGGACACAAAAGGCAGGAACTAAGGAACTGAGTACATGGAGATAAACAACGGGTTTTAACAGGGCAAGGGGTGAGAGGAGGAGAGGTGTGTAAATACTATGAGGCTGAATGCTGGAACAAAAGACTGGGGGTTGATTACCTAATAGGCTGGAGGTGTGAGTGGAGAGAGCTGAAGGCAGACAGAGGAGAGAGAATGTCACCAGGAGGCGAGGGAGAATAAACAGTGGAATTAAGAAAATGAATCTAACTGTAACGAAGAATAACACAAGGAATAAATAAACGTAATCTTAAGAGTAGACTGAACAGAGTCGAGGCTGATCTAATAATTGAAAACTAAGCAAACACAGATAATAATCAAAACTAAAATCAAATAATCAAAACCTAAAACAACCCAGGTCCTGACAAAAAGTTAGGCAATATTGTCTTATTCAGACTTAAACTCTTCCTTCTGTTATGATGAGTTGTGTAGTTGAGTGGACCCAAATGCAGACAGGCAGAGGCAGCAAGTAGTTTTGAATGCTTAATAAAAATGACTAACAAAAACTTAGAAAAACCACAGGGATTGCAGGGAACCAGAGCAGAACAAATACACAAATCCAGGGGTGAAAATACAGCAGATTTTAATGGGGAATAAAATGGGTACGTAACAGGCAAGGCACCGAAAAGGTAACATGCAGATAACCAGAGGAACCAGCAAAAAGTGAGTCTGAGCAGGTATAAATACAGGGGAGAGAGTGGAGAAGACAAAAAAACTAATTAGGGGAACTGACTACACCTTGGAAGGGAGTGAGTGAGGCTTGATGAATTAAATGATGAGCAGCTGGGGAAGAGAAGTGAATGACAGGCTGACTGATACAAAACAAAGATGACATTAGAGGGAGACCTAAGGAAAAAATACTAATTCTAACTAAGCAAATCCAGGACCTAAAATAAGAATCTAAACTAACAGAAGGAATAAACTAGAATGAGAAGATCATACTAAAAGTGAAGAATAAATCCAAGACTCAAATTAAAGCTGCAAGCAGCATTGGGCTGCCCTCACAGCTCAGCGCCGCTCGGGTCTTGCAACTGTGGGAGATCCGGCACCGCCATCCTGACACCATCATCAACACTCTCACACTGTTCCTTTATCCATCCACTAGGCGAAGCATTTGGCAAATCTTTCAAATCACTTTCTGTCTAGTTCAGTACAAGTCCAGTGACAAGTCTCAAAAGTTTTGCCAAAATCTGACCTTCCAAACAGGAGTTATTGTCACTTCCTGTTTTGTGGCGAAGGATTGGTGAGGACTTCCTGTCCTCTTTTAAACTGTCATGTATGTTTATCAAGGGTTAGTGGATACAGTTTCTATCGGTTTAATTTTGTATGAATCAAGGAGTAAAAGCAAGACAACCAGCAGCAAAACATCTCACTTCCTGTTCAAAAGGGGCAGGGCTTAGTGATGTCACCAAATGATGATGAGAATGTGATTAGTGCTGATCTGTTATGACACACAGAAATTTTCATTAAGCCACGACCTTATGGAAGTTATTTCACCTTGATGTTTTGTGGCGAATGGTCAGACTTTCAGGCTTGGCCACGCCCGCATTCTTTGATGTAGCAAAAAGTTTTTGATAACTTTTCCCTTCAATGCTTCAAGACTCTGCAGAGTGACTGTGAAGTCTCCATGTTAAAAGCTGTAGGAGGAGTTTGGGAGTTTGCTGAGATACAACGTTTCTAACAGAGACAAAATGGTGACTTTGATCCAAAATGGCTGACTTGCTGTGGGGTTTGGACCAGGGCTCCAAGAGACTTTTTCATAGGACCTGATATGACACACGTGTGTCAAATTTCATGATTGTCATTCAAAGTATGGCTTGGAGCTGATTTTTTAAAAAGATTTTGGGGGGGCATTGTGGAGGGATTAGGCCACGGCCACAAATTATTGGACTGCATTCATTTTGGGGGGAGAATTAGGATCGATCATAGTGAGTTTAGTGAAGATCGGCTGAAATGTGTGGAATTTAAAGCCAAATGTATGGCAACGGCATGATGTCTGACTTCGTCTCATTGTCACATCCACACCCTCCACCCAAAAACTCTTGGTGCTTTAAAGTAAGTGAGACCAACTTGTTATCTGTCTTCTGACTCAAGATCATGTTGATTAGGTCAAGGGTGTCAGAGATGGAGCTATCCAAGGAAAAAAAGTGACTTCCTGTTCTAAGGAGGCGGGGTTTAGATGACATCAACATATGACCACATAGGATCATTGGACATCCAACATGGATGACTCATACCAAGTTTGGTGCAAACTGACCTTTTTATATGAAAGTTATAGCAGTTCGAAATTCATGATGAATGGGCCAATTTTGAGGCCTGGCCCCGCCCCTTTAACATCCACGAAAACTCAAGATTTTGATAACTGTTAATCCTCAATGCCTTAAGGGTGTAGTAACCAAGTTTGAAGCTGATAGCTCAAAATCCCTAGGAGGAGTTTGTTAAAGTTCGACATGTATGAAAATTGAAAAACGGCCAAAATTGACCTTTTGACCCAAAATGGCCAACTTCCTGTTGGGTTTAGGGCATACCTCCAAGAGACTTTTTTTCTTGTTTTAGGGGGATCTACGTATGTATCAAGTTTTAACTCTCTAGGATTTACCAGTTGGTCTATCTCATGTGAGGGAGCGCTGTAGAGTCACTTGGCCATGCCCACTTTTGATTCCATTAAAATACTATAATTTCAGTTTGGTGAGTTTTCATATATGTTTAGGCCTCCAAATTAGTGCTTCTTGTGTGTCAAGAATCATAATAATAAGAAACGCTATGGTTACAATAGACCTTCACAGCTCTTAGCTGCTCAGGCCTAATAATACCTGAATTAACCTAGGGAATAAACTGGGATGAGGGGAAATAAATGTGAAATGTAAAGAATCATTCAAATAAGAAATAACTGAACTAACAGAAGGAAAATAAGAAATCAGTACAGAGAAATATAAAGCAAAAGTCCCAAAGAACAAGGGATCATGACACTTACTTGCTCCTTCTATGTATTTATTTTGATTTTTTTCTTTTGCTCTCAGATGCGGAGGTGGTGTACAGAAACAGAGACGGTGACGTCATCAAGTTCAACTTTGTCCTGAATGAGACAGAGGTCATCTTGAAAAACACCACATTTGTAAGTTACTGTTCCCACTTTTATTATCCCTCTGTTCATATTTTCATGACTAAAAATCCCAGCTCTTTGATCAACTAGGATCAAGAATGTAACGTGTTTTAACTACAGAAAAACAAATTTCATGCAGCCTTGAGCAGTTTCATAACTGTTAAAATCAGGAAAAGAGGGAGACATCCATTAAGAAATAAAAAAAATGCATAAAAACTAGGGAATAATTTAGAGTGGGCACAAGTAAAAAACATTATAGTCTAACTAATGGTTTGGGTTTAAAATGAGATTAATCTTATATAAAGGAATAAAACCAAGAAAACATTTGGCAATGACACATGAAGCTAGTCCGACCATTTCATCTCAAACTTTGCCAGCTATTCATCAACAATAATTGCAGCTGCATTACCTTCAGGAATATACATTCACATCCTAAATAGCAGTTTAGGGAATAATTGATGTTTCCTGTCAAATGAAGGTTAAATTTAGCAGTTTTCTGCTGGCATCTTGTTTATCCTGTTGCAGTTCTATAATCCTGATGTACTGAAACAAATCAGTCATTTTTTATCATTATCTCACCCACGTTTCACTAAGAATTACTGAAAAGCTTTAAATGCCTGCTTTGATGAGGATTGGAGGTAACATTCAAAACGTACCACTTTTGAGCCAGTTTAAAATTTTCAGTAATTTTCCTGTTAAAGTTCCCAAAACCTTCTCTTAGAGTGTCACAGTATGCTCTCCTTTCCTCTATGATTTGGGACTTTTGGTGAAAAGATGACCTTTTATTGCTGTATTTATTTATGTCTCTGATACAGAAGATAGAAATGTATCTGAACTTTTCCATTGATTGATATAAACTAACAACAAAACCTCAAACACGTAAGGATCTCTCTGTACACGTCATCAATATATATTCCATCATCAGGTATAGCTTTATTTTTCCCCACTGGTAAATATCTGTCAGACTCTTTGTGTGTGATTTCATTTTTCTTACATGATTTTTCTTACTTTTTTTTCCTCAATATTTTTAATATTGAGAAAAAAAAGTAAGAATTGAATTCTTGAGAAATCTGGAATTTTATTTGTGTTGCCTATCTAATAGAATACATAAATACATAAAAAGAAAATAAAACATTCGTATTTGTAGACTTTACTCCCTTTCTGAAATGTTGTCCTTCCTTGTGTCTTTACGTTCTCACTTTCATTCAAGTGTCCTTCCTTCCTTATGTGTCCTTCATTCCTTATATACATTTGTGTCCTCCCTCTCCTGTTCTGCCTTCTTTCCTTCCTGTCTCTTCCATGTCTTTCTTTCCACCCTCATTTTTTCCTCTACTCTTTGTGCCCCTGTTTGGTTGCCTCCTTTTCTTCCTTAAGTCCTTTCATCCTTGTGTCCAACCTTCCTTCATTTGACTCTTCTCTTACGAGACTGCCCTCATCAAAGTGTCCAATGATAGCCACACAAAAACAGACTGTGGAAAAACCAGTGTTTGTTCTGTTGGACCTCAGTGCAGCATTTGACCATGATATATTATTGAGGAGACTGGAGAGCTGGGTCAGACTCTCTGGTACAGTACTTAATTGGTTCGAATCCTACCAAAAGAACAAGGACGGATTTCTTTGTGTCAATAGGCAGCTTCTCATCGAAGTGGACAGAAGTCAGATGTGGAGTACCCCAAGGTTCAATCCTATTTAATATCTACATGCTCTCACTAGCTCAGATTATAACAAGTAATAATATTAGCTACCACAACTACACAGATGATACACAACTCTACATTATGATGTCACCAGGTGACTATGAACCCATCCAAGCACTGAACAGATGCTTAAAACAAATCAATGCGTGGATGTGCCATAACTTTCTTCAGCTGAATAGAAACAAAACTAAAATTATCTTTGGACCTAAAGAGGAACAATCTAGAGTCAACACACAGCTTCCGTTATTACAACTAGAAACTAGTGATCAGACCCAAAATCTGGGTGTAGTGATGGACTCAGACCTGAACCTTCAGAAACACATAAAGACAGTTACCCGAAGAACATCTCCAGGATTAAAGGACTAATGTCTCAACAAGATCTAGAGAAACTCTTACATGAGTTTATCTTTAGTTGCATTGATTACTGCATCAGTGTCTTCACAGGTCTGCCCAAAAAAATCAATCAGACAACTGCAGCTTATCCAGAATGCTGCTGCTAGCGTTCTCAGTAAGACCAAGAAAATAGAGTCCCAGTTCTAAAGTCCTTACACTGGCTCCCTGTAGCTCAGAGAATAGACTTTAAAATACTTTTGCTAGTTCATAAATCACTGAATGGCTTAGCATCACAATACATTAAAGACCTGTTGTCACTGTATAAACCTTCCAGACCGCTCAGGTCTTCTGGTTCAAGTCTACTCTGCATCCCCAGAACCAGAACCAAACATGGAGAAGCAGCATTCAGTTTTTATGCTCGAGTAATCTGGAACAGCCGACACGTAAATCAACCCATCTGTTTAGAGCTGCCTATGATAAGTAGTATCTGAAACATTGATCAATTATATTTGCTTGATGATCTTTATGATTCTGATGCATTGATATTTGCTTGATGATTTTGATGTATATTTGTTTGATTATTTTTATGTATACTTGATTGTTTTTACAATGTAAAGCACTTTGAACTGCCTTGCTGCTGAAATGTGCTGTACAGATAAACTTGACTTGACTTCCATCCTTGTGACCTACCTCCCTTCGTTCAACTCTTCCAGCCTTGTGTACATTTTTCTTTCCCTATTTGTAGAAAGCTGAGAGCTTTTCCCTGTCAAGAAATGAGATGGGTATCTCTCAAAATATAAAAGTGTGTAAATCATTATTTTGAATAAGATATTTTTATTGTGTTAAAGGATAGCATGCTAAAAAATGTTTCTACCCTTCTAGTGTATTCTAGTCAAACCAAACTTGCTGTGAAGCCCTTTTGCCTGTTTCCACTGCTCTTCAGACAATTTATCTTTGATTATGAGCTCCAAGTCTTAGAAATTTAAAGGCCTCCTTGCCATCAGCCTAATCTTTAGCTCCCACCATAGATTCTCTCTCAGATTCAGGTCAGGACTGTGCCAGTCAGAAGAAACACATTGGTAAAATTGAAGTGGTTACTGTAATCCTTACTCCTCCAGGGATACGAATAGTTTGGGCTTTTCACTATAGTGATATAGTTTCAGAAAGGTTTTTGCTTCTGACAAAATTTATCACAATTAAAACTGTTTTTAATGATCGTCTGTTTTCCTTTAGGTGTCTTTTAAGGTGGCAAAATATTCACTCTCTCCAGATCTGAAGTATGCACTCTTTGCATATGATATCAAACAGGTGAGCTTCAAATTAAAGCTGAATTCTATAAATAAAAGGTCCCATGAATAACAGCTGGTGTATTTTTTCATCATTGTAATCACACTAGCTTTGATTGCAGTTCATCCTGAGTGTTATCAGCCATTCTTCTCACCTTTTGTTTTATATCCTGGCAAATCAGCATTTACATTGTGCTCCTGTGAAATACCCAGTGTTGCCATCACTCATATGCATCCACACACACATAACCACCTGTGATGTCTCTATTCATATTCACTGGCTTCTTTTTTCTGACAAGTGATTTTCTGCTTTGGCGAAGGGTTGCTCTGATAGTTTGGATTTTTTTTAGGGCTGGATGAATTCATTGGTCCTCTCATGAGTTCTCACAGTTCCCTATGAGAACAAATTGTACCACCTGCACTGAACAGGTGTTGATTTGTTTTGTATAATTTCGTTTTTTTAAACACCGGGTTTCTAATAATATTTGTGCCATCAATCAACCTGCGGGAGGCTTTCCTTTCTCTCCACAGTGAAGGTTTTCCATCAATTTTCACTCTTCAAGCCCTGATCTAGAAATGCTGCTGCATCTGATAAAGCGAAGGATGTGTGTTCTACATTATGCTCTCCAGTGATTGCCTTGTCAATATAATTTCTTAGCTTGTCAGCCTCTCATTTGAAAGAAAAAGTGCACCTTAAATTTAGCCTTAATTAATTAAATTCTGTTTTCATTTGTTGCTTTAGCAACAGGGAATCACTTATTACTGAAGCTTTTAGATGTTCTCAGTTTGGTTCCTTTTGAAATACAAAATGCTCTTTTCTAAAGGATGATTTCAAACTATCCAAACCAAATGTGGTCCTATATGAAGAAAAAGTAAACCTTATTAAACCTTATTACAGCTTATTACAGCTTGTGTAGCAACAACTGCTTATCCCTTTTACATCACTATGTTGAAATCTTGGCCGACTCTTTGCAGGATTATTTTTATTCAGCAAGATTGCAGGGCCTTCACGAAACAATGCCTCTGGCTTCAGTTGGCACCATATTGGTGTTGGCGCTGATGGGACAAGTTCCCAAGTTCCTGAATATTTTCTGTCTTTGACTGTTTGTTAAAAAAAATGGTGACTGAAAAATCTGAAAGCTCTGTCATTTTGACAGATTACAGTTCACACCCTTGACCACTTGGTGCAGAGGTGTAGACATTTTCAACTTTATGCACAGAGTACATCGCAGAGGTAACTAAATAATTGAAATAAAGATTGTAATCTGACCTGGCCACTGTATCAATGCATCTCACTATCAAGGTGCTCACAGTGTTGAAGAGTTATGGACAGGAGGCTTTTGAGCATGTCTGTGCTGTCTGACACTGATGACAAAAGGAGCGTATGCTGTTGATTTCCTCCTGCTGAAGCAATGGCTTGCAGGATCAGGAAATCCCTCATTCAGAGAGTCTTGCTGACCTCCTGATCTCTTCAACTGGAGAAATGTTGCCTGATTTTAAAATTTTGGCTGGTGGTGCTTGTAATTCCAGTCTTCAGCGTGGCCAACCACGAATTCAGTCTCCAAAACTTAATCAAAACAGCTATGAGAAGTCATCTGTCTGAGACAAAATCCCAAAACCTCATGACAGTTGCCTCTGCAGCAATCCCACTTGAGAGATTTGGTTACACAGAAGCATGTGAGCAATTCAGGTCCATGTGCACCAGGCAGAAGTTATGGGACTTTGGGGTTAGGTCATATATTGTGTAACAGGAGGGTCTGGTTTGGTTGTTAATAACTGCTTTAGGGCAACTATTAACAAAACTAATAATTTAGATCAAAATGATCAAATCGGGGCACCTGATCATCAGGAAATAATAGCCAAAAAGTCCAGTCTCAGTTATTGTCTGTAAAATTTATAGGCAGGTATTTAATACCTGCCTGATGAGGCCTAGGTATTAGAATAACAATCAATGAAGGGATGAGTGTAGCCTGGTAAAAAACAGCCCTTTGTTCTACACCAGTGGTCTCAAACTGCATTCCTCAAGGGCCAGAGTCCTGCAACTTTTAGATCTGTCTGTGCTTAAGCACTCCTGGCTCTAATATGAACTCATTAGCAGAGCTCTGTGGAGCTTGACTGTATGCCACTGAGGCAGTGTCACCATTTAATTCATGTGTGTAGGACAAGGGACACCTAAAAGTTGCAAGACTCTGGCTCTCAAGGAATGTTGTTTGAGACCACTGTTCTACACTTTGCTTCATACAGAGGGTGTGAAACCTTGGCTATTAAGAAACTATTGCTTACTGGACTCTGCTGAAATTTTAAATGATTGGATCTGATTTTACTTAGTCACTAATGTTTGGCTGTGATGTATGTAATCCTCCAGCTCGAGCATGAAGGAAGCTACACTATGAAGCTTAATGGAAATTGCATGCACTCTAAACTACCATCCCCCACTGCAAAGAAAGAAGTGCAGAGTCGAACAATAGCTTAGCCAGCAATAAAATGTCTTATGTATACCTTTTGCTTCGACTTTAATTGTTCAATATTTGGAAGCATGGGCAACACGGACTGAAAGACTTCACCCACTTCCTCTGTTCCCATTGCCAAACTGCAACCATAGGCAGACTATAATTCTAAAACATTGCAAAAAAAATTTATGTCATCCTCCACAACTTTTTCTGTTTGCTGATTGCCCCAGTAGAAATTCTACCTAAGAAATTGAGTTCAATGGGAGATGAGAATCAAGCAGAATTGTGTAGGAAGGTAATGGTCAGGGTAAGATGAGTCCAGCACTGGCATTTTTTGAACAGCAAGACACATGTATGGAATAAACAACCTTTCTCCAACATACAAGTGTTTGACAACAAAGAACCTTACAGTTTAATCAGCAAACTCACTAAGTTAGTAGTTTAGTTGAGTGTTACTAAGTAAAATGTGAAAAGATGATTAATTAAAAGGTTTTATTAGCTATATTCACAGCAAACACTGACAAAAGACAGCTTAGACAGAAGTCAATTACACAGTATAAAAAGAACAAAAACATAGCATTATCCCAGACTACTTCTACTGCAGCAGAGCAGAGCGGTGATCTTCTGTCACTGTGGTCCAAAAAGTTGCACAAAGTCGAGTTTGACATTTTTTCCAAACACCGGCTGGTACTGTTGATCAGTATGCTCTTCTTGGACAGCTGCACCTAGGAATCAAATTATTACATTGTGCATGTTGGAATATTATAAACAAAATTTCTAAGCTGATCACCTTTGATTTAGGGTACAGTTAAACTTAGTGCACCCACCTGCTGCGTTGGTGACTGTGCAGCGCCTCTCTGACTTTGCGAGATTAACCAACATGCCAACAATGACAGGAATAGACTGTCAGATCCTCGGAATGCAGCTTGAACTATGTTTCCAGATGTTGTCAGCGTTCTTATAAGAACGTAAAGCTGCCAGGTTAGAAGCTTCTACATGTAATGTGACACTGATCTTGTTGAAAATATGTTGGATGGATGAAAAAGAGTCAGACATGCAACATGCTGCACATTATTCCAGTAGCCTTTCCCAGGGTTTGCAGTACCCCTTTGGTAAAATACTTACAAACTGTTTATACAATTCAAACTATCTGGCATTCTCCACTCACTTCCTCATCGTTCATCATCATGGCAAAATCAGTTTTGTCACGTGATTGCAACTAGATGACATGAAATGTTAAATGTCATTGCAGAGCACAAAATCAACTAGTCTAAAAGTCAACAAGTTGGTATCTTAGTTCGGCTGTAGAAAAGAACTTGGAATGCCGGTTGCACATACGGCAGCTCTTTAAAAGTTCTCCACGTAACAGTTTGAAGGCTTTAATGTCTTCTTAGGAGGCTTTCTCCACAGACAATTTAATCTCTGCAGCATAGTGGTATTTATTGAGGTTGTGACGTCACCAAGATGACGTCCAGCTCTATGAATGCTGGGAGATGCAGTTCAATTAGTCAGCTCAGGAAATGGCATCCAACAAGGGTCAACAAAATGCAAAAGCCACAACACAATAAAAGACACTACGGAAGGTATACTAAAACGGAAGTTATGCTAAAATGGAAGTTATGCTAAACTTGCTAGCATAACTTTTGTTTTAGCATAACTTGTATTTGAGCATTACTTCTGTTTTAGTCTTACTTCCATTGTGGGCTTTGTTGTTCTGTTGTGGCTTTTTGCTGTTGTGTTGTAGCTTTTGCTGTTGGATTGCGACTTTTGCTGTTGCATGGTAGCTTTTACTGTTATGTTTTGGGTTTTACATTTTGTTGACCCTTCTGGGCCACTGCGAAAACATGATTTACACCACGAACTCTAACAACATTCCCAGGACTCTTAGAAAAGAAACAAGCCCACAGCATCACAGTTGCTTGGAAAGCAATGTGGATGCTGGGAGATGCAGTTGAATTAGTCTTAGTCTTATTTAAAGTGGATTTGAGCGACTTTTCCACATACCATTATGGTTAAAAATAAAAAAGATTGGCAGCCATACAGTAGCATAATCTCAGAGTAAAGATTGGCAAAACCATGAATTCAAATACATCCATTTACTAAGTTAGAAAGAGAAAAAGTTATGATAATTATAATAATAATAATAATAATAATAATGCAATAATGATTTTTTTTTGGGGGGGTGTCACATGGTGCAGTGGTTAGAGCAAGCACCCAGTATACAGAGGCTAAAAAAGATTGTTTTTGACTAAATCTCCAGAGGGACAATTGGTGTTAACAGTTCCATTTTAAAATTAATGTAACTTTAGCACTTTTTAAAAAATGTACACTGACTTTTAATTTTACCACAGTTTCTTGGAACTTCTGATAAGTTACCAATAACTTCCATTTTCCCTGGGGTATAAATACAACATGACACGGAGGCCCATTTCTTTTGGTCACTGGACACTGGGTGTTACTTGGTGAACTTTACATTCAATCTATAAATGTTTGTGAAAAAGATCTATAGATTATTACAGATCTCTACATTTTTTTTCCTTTGGTCTTGTCTTTAAAGGATAATGTTTGGACAAACTACGCATAGTGTCACAGGTCACCTGTTTATATTTGTACTCAAAGAAGGTTTGATCAGCAATATTTTTAAAGAAAAGCTTGAAACTATTTCTACATGTCAAATATGGCAAACAAGCCATAATTAGTTTACATTATGGAAAATATAGGTAGGATTTAAAAATGTTCCATTAGTGGATTACTCATCTCACTGTGCAAGTTAAAAATATAACATTTGAATGCATTGTGTCATATACTTTATTACTTTCCTGGAGATCTCAGGGTTATTAGCTTTTGCTGTTTTGTTTACTCAGAGAGGCTAATATCAGAGCATCAATACTTTATCAGTGTTTGTTTTTTGTGATTGTCTCTGCTCTCATTGCAGGTGTACAGATACTCATACACAGCGTCTTACATTGTGTACAACATCAACACAAGGTAAGAAGGCTTTAGTTCCTCTGTCGCTGCTTGCATGCAGTAATAACAGATGGTGGTGTTGATGTTGTTGTGTTTTATCAGGGAGGTATGGGAGCTGAACCCACCAGAGGTTCAAAACTCTGTGCTGCAACATGCAGCCTGGGGAAAACAGGGACGGCAACTTGTAAGACATTTCCCCTTATTTTCCTCTTTCTTCACTTAAGTTATTATTACAAATCCTTTGTCTCTTCAGAGGGATCTGCTCCAATGATACAGCTGTATATGAACAATATATTGTCTGTTTACCTTCTCTGTCTGAGAGGTTTCGTGTTGGTATCTATGTCCAACTCAGGATGCATAGAGAATTAGTTGAGTCAGGAAAGTTTAGGCAATGCCTTTAATGGATTGTGTGTGCACTTCTTGTACTGCATAAGAAAACTTACTTTTAAACTGGCTATTTCAATACACCAACAACTTTCTGATTAATTAAATCAGCACCATTTATTTGTGGTCTAAATAAAGTGAAAAATATCACATTTCTTAAACAGTAAAATTAACATTCCCCTTCATGCTATCTCTTTTAGGCTATGCAAATATCACTTGAGTACATTTTCATCACAGGATCACTACTATCACAAATATTTTTTCCTTTGTTCACAATTGTTGCCCTTAATTATTGGCCATCTCTGAACAATAGAAATGAACAATATTTTGAACATTGGATTGATTAACAACAGTTATATTCTAAAGTATCACTAAAATTACTCAAAACTCAGTGGAGATGCGCAGTAACCAATTTTTGTAACAGAAAGTAAAAAGTCAAAGACATATTTTATGGTAAAACTTGAATTTCATAGAGCTTTTACTTTCTGATGCATGAATAAATGACCACATTTTAATCATGAAAAGACTGAAGCACACTGCTACTAAGTGTGTGTTTTTATATTTCCTCTTGATGGGGTTCTGTTGTGTTAAATTATTGATTTGAAGTAACTTTACCCATGTTATAGACTGTTGCTGAAAAAAAGATGTTAGTATTTTTTTAACTGTAAATCAATGCTTTGTAATCCCAACCCTAACTCCGTTTCTGTTCTTGTTATATATTCTATTACAATTAGAGATTTTCTGCAACGATTTTACCTATGTTTTAGATAGTAACTGATGTCATGGAATCTGTTGTTTCTATTGCTACAAAACACAGCTTTGTTATAACAGGACCTAATTTTAACTTTCTATGTTAAATAGGGCTATAACTAACAATTATTTTAGTTATCGATTAATCTATTGATTATTACTGATGATTAATCAGATTTTAAAAACGTGCGCTTTCTGTAGATTTTTCATTTAAGCCTTTTTTTATATAATATTAGAAATACATTAAAATATGCAACTAAACAAATAATGTAATTCCTTTTTTAAATAAAAAAATTAACATTTTATTGCCTAAAATGCAATAACAGCATTCCTTTAGTATATGCTTTATCATTTGTAGCAAAGGATATATCTGTAGTGAAAAAAATATATATTTCTAACAATACTTCTAAGCTCAGACTTTTCTTCTTGACAACATCAAAACAGTTCAACATCATCTATGCCTCTTGAGGAGTTCTGGTTTGAACATATTTGCAGACAAAGGGTTTTCTTTTATCCTAAATGCAAAATGTATATATTTTTTGTACAATTTTGGCTTAATTACTTCTCTGAGTATGTTGTTCTTTCAGCAACTGGCCTTTTTTGAGTCTGTATACGTGATTAATCATGATAAATTTGATTAATCGTTTCAATCCTAGTATTAAATCTTTTGCAGTGAAAGATTTTAAAACATAGAGTGATTTTACTTATGTTTGCTCTTCATCCACTCATTTGCCTCTAGGAGATAGTGATTCAATTCTAAAGATTAGCTGCCTTTAATGAATAGGATGCTAAATATTTGCTGTAACTCCTTTACAATTCAAACCATTTTCTTTTTATCGCTTGTTATTGAATTTCCTGCAGTTAGAGATTGTCATGATTTAAATTTTTCAATTTGTTTTAAAGAATAGTAAAGAGTCAAAAGTTGTTGCAAACAGGTTTTGTGATCCATACTGGAGTTTTTGCTTTTCTTATTAAATAATTTGTTAATTCAACTTAATTTATTTAATAAGCATTTTGAAAAGCAACCCAGTACTCATTAAGAAGTTTTTCAAAGAATGGTAAAAGCAGGTAAAAATGAATTCTTAAATTTGTTGGTTCTACAACTTTTAAAGCAAATCTGCATCCTGATAGTAAAAGGGACAACACTGGTTGATTGGATTCAGCTAAATTTGCCTGAGCTTGTTTGAGGGATCTGTTTTTGTGGAGAGTAGAGATATTCAGTGGGGCACTGGCAATGTTGCCTGACAATGTGATGAATGTGTTTTTTGTTTTTCTGTCAATAACCCATACCAGCGGGATTAGTGACCCATAAAAATCAAGTGAAAAAAGTGGTTATAACAACAAAGGTCGAGATAAAGTTACATGTCCACTCTTCCTCCTCAGATCTACATATTTGAGAACAACATCTACTATCAGTCAGATGTGAAGAGCAGCTCTCTGAGAATCACCTCCTCCGGAATGGAAGGCATCATTTTCAATGGGATAGCCGACTGGTTATATGAAGGTGGTCATTTCTCTGGATGTTTGGGGTTTTGACAAGCAAACTGTGGCTTTTATGGTTGATTGATGTGGATTAATTCTAGGAAATCTTCATAATTTTCCTTCCATTAGATATTTTAAAAAAGTGTCACAGTCCCAACTGATGGATACAGTTTACTGTGAAATATTTGGTTTCCCAAAGCTTTGTTTTTGGCACTTAGAATGCAGGAGAGCAGATGAGACAAACTAAAGAGATCGGTGATGAAAAATAAACAAGCCTTGGCAATCCTTGAAGTGGCTGGGAAAGCTTTAGACAAGCAGTAGCACAAAAAAAACCTGGCAGATGAAGGACATTTGGTGATTCAGCTTTTATGTTTGTTTTAACTCCAAAGTATAATCACTTGGTTGTTATTCTCAACTAATGTTAAGACTCCTGCAGAGGCAGCTTCATAATTAACTGGACAATTAAAAAACAAGGGGATTTTAAAAATGTTTTATCTCATCAGAGGAGATACTCCACTCACATCTGGCTCATTGGTGGTCACCTGATGGAGAACGGTTGGCTTTCCTGAGAATCGACAACACCCTGGTGCCCAACATGGCTCTGCCGCAGTTTACTGGCAGCACTTATCCCCGAGGAATCCAGTATCCCTATCCAATGGTAAGGGTTCATAAATCTCAGACAATAATAAGTGCCTAAACTCTTTTTTTAAAGAATGATACAGATAAAAAAGTTGGTGTTCATTTTTTATAAAACAGTAATAATGTTATTTACTTGATACAGACTGATTTTTGCCAAAACACCTTAAATATTCAGTTTTTTTGTGGAACTTTAAAATGAAATGGGTAATTATAGTTGCTTGGAGAAAATGAGTTTTTTGTTTTTTTTTCTTGAAAAATTTTAGATTAAGAATAAAAACAAGAGGTGGAACTACTCAACTTTAATCATTGACTCTGATTTTGTTGCAGTACCGCTCCATCCACATTTTTGAGAAAAAATTAAAATTATGATAAAAGTGGATTAAATTAATGATTTCCATCCACCCACTTAGTTTTTTGGCTAGCCAGATTGAGCAGGGTGTAGAGTTTAGATACCTCAAACACATGGAGACAGAAAAAGGAGAATATCAAATACAAATTAAGCTAAGGCAAAATTAGGCAAGGTAGAATAAATTAAACTAGACAAAGTGAAGATAAACTAAAATTATCTATGGCAGATGAAACTGAAATAAATAAAGGTAGACTAAAAGGAACTGAAGGTGTGCTAAACTGAACTAAGCTAGGCTAAACCAAAATATACACTAACTTCATTAAAATACTGAGATAACATTAACTTAGTTGAACTATTCACACCCCAAATGAACTGGGTTAAGTAATCTTTAATTTTACAAAGATCTTGCTCTCTGGCCAGTAGCCTAGTGATATTAATGTCTTGGAGTGACGTAGCTAGAATCTCGACTTGAATCTCAGTATCTGTGGCAGAAGCTACAGTTTTAGGGTGATGGGAAAAATGCCTTTCAAACTTAAAAAGTTGGAGCTCATCACTAATAATAAATTTCCAAAATAACCATGAATATATTCATGATGTTTGAACTTCAATCAGTCAGAGGTATGAATTACTTTGGATTTAGCTGTTTGAGACTAAACGAACATGAGATAAGCTAAACTAAGTTTACAGTGTGCAGTATTTTTCTCTGAAATTACAGCTTTTGTAAATATTTTTTACTGTATTAAAGTAACAGACAGGACATCCTAAATATAATTTTCTGCCCATCACCAAATGCAACTTTAGTCTTTTGATGTGAATGACAAAAATCTGAATTCATAAATAACCTGTGCTATCCCCAAGGGGCAGTTTGTTTTGCAGCCATCAAAGAACAAATGCAAAGAAAAGTGCAAGTACAATTGACAGAAATATAAAAATAACCACAGTATAATGATACAACCAGGATACAAATTAAGGAACTTGAAACTGGTCAAAATGTTGAAAAATGAAACTGGTCTTCATCTTTGATGATTACAAGAAAGTCACACTGCTTGGAACAGAAATAAGAAGAGATGAAAGGCTCAAGACATTTGTACATGTTCAAGTACATGGGTTATGTACAGACTTTCTGTCTTCCGTGTTTGGCTGATCTGTTTTTATGCTTATTACAAAAGGCCGGTCAGAGGAACCCAACTGTCAAGCTGTTTGTGGTCAACCTGTTTGGCATTACGAACACTCAGGAGCTCTATCCCCCTGATCAGCTCAGAGTCAGGTGACAACAACTACCAAAACATCAACATAATGTTTGAGCATAAAACTATCCAATCCTTTAATCCTAGTGTTCCATCTGATTATTTGCAGAGATTTCTACATCACCATGGTGAAGTGGATAAATGACACACACCTTGCCGTGCGGTGGGTTAACCGTCCTCAGAATGCTTCACTTCTGACTGTGTGTGAGGCCACAACTGGAGCCTGTCACCAGGTCTGTGCATTTCTTTTCGTACTTTTGAAATTGTGAATATTTCTTTAATCATAGATGCTCATTACATCCACTGAAGAGAATTAGGTCTATTTTTACTTAATGCCCAAGGTTTTGTGGACATTAGAGTAAAAGATGAATATATGAACAAAAGCAAAAAAAAAAAAAAACAAAACCTCTCCAGTGGTTTTATTAGCCTCGGAAGATTTACCCTTGGAGGATTTATCATTATAGGATTTATCATTGTAGGGTTTTTTTTTTTCTTCAAAATTATACGCTAAATGAGATGGAAATGTCTTAACAGGTGGAGAAAAGGAGAACACATCCCTTTTTGATTATGTTTATTTATCAAGGACTGGCTTTGGTGAACTTGTGTCCTTTTATTTTATACAAATGTGTTGCAAATATCTTTAGTTGAGTTTCAAAATTCATTTAAAGTAAAAGGAAAAAAGAGAAAATACAAAATTAAAAAGTTGGGACAATAAAACTTTTTAAAATTAAAGCAATAATAATTTAATTTGGAAACTCCAGAAGACACAGGTGAAGGCCTCAACAATTGCCTGGCTCAATGACTACTTGACAAACTGAACACAGTTTGTGAGGCTGAAGGACTGTGTGTCTAGCCAGGTGGTTAGCAGCACAAGAGCACCACAGGGCACTGTACTCTAACCATTCCATTTCACTCTGTACACTTCTGACTTCTAGCACAAGTCAGACTCCTGTCATCTGCAGAAATACTCAGATGAATCTGCAGTTGTTGGGTGTATCAGAGCTGGACAAGAAGCTGAGTACAGAGAGCTGGTGGACCGCTTTGTGGCATGATGTGGAGGCAATCATCTTATCTTGAATGCAAACAAAACAAAGGAGATTGCTGTAGATTTCAGGAGAAACACATGGGAGAAAAAGTGGAGGTGGTTGAGGAATATAAATACCTTGGTGTTCATCTAGACAACAGACTTAACTAGAAACTCAACAGTGAAGCCATCTACAAGAAGGGACAGAGCAGACTGTATTTTTTGAGGAAGCAAAGATCCTTCAAGGTTTGCAGCAAGATGTTGCAGAGGTTTTGTAATTCCAGTTGCTTTATAATTCCAGCTATTTATGCCCCTTCTGAAAAAAACAATAAGTCTATTGTTGAGAGTATCATCTCCTCTGCCATCTGTTGGAGCAGCAGCATCAGCACCAGGGACCTAAAAAGGCTCAATAACCTGATAACCTGAAGGCTTGTTCTGTTTTGGGGATGACTGTGGAACCTCTGGAGATGATGATGCAAAGAAGGATTTTACCTAAAATCAAGAAAATTATGGACAACCTGGACATCCTCTTCATGAGACTGTCATTGGAAAACAGCCTTTTCAGTCAGACGCTTCTTCAGATTGGTTATAAAATGGACCGCTACAGGAGAACTTTCCTGCCTACAGCCATCACAATCTATAATAAGTTCTTAACTAAATGAGTTACATCAACATTTAATTTCCCTTTGGGATAAATAAAGTATTTTTGAACTGAATTTACCTTTAATGTGTTCATTTTTTCTGTAATTTTTGGTCTGTATTCCTATATATATATATATATATATATATTTATATATATATATATATATATATATATATATATATATATATATAGATATATATATATATATATATATATATATATATATATATATATATATATTTATTTTTTTTTTTTTTTATTTTTTTTATTTTTTTTTTTTTTTTTTTTTTTTTTTTCATTTTACGTTTTTTTCCCCCTGTCTGTTGTTTTGTTGTAATTCCAAATTTTGCCCCTTCTGAAAAAAACAAACAAAAAAAAACATGTATCAATATAATTTTTATACCTTCAAGCATGATTCAAACAATACATGAGATTGGACTGAATTTTATTTATGTATTGTGGTATTTTTCTTCACTTTTGCATTATATTTTACATACAATGTTTTTTGGCTTGAATATAAAAATTTTCTTTTTCTTAATATAAAGCTTGTATATATGTAAAATTGAGAATCTTGCAGATAAAAACTTTTTTCTCCCTCAGAGACATGAGGAGTCTTCAGACACATGGCTCACCAGGCAGGTAAATAAAGGAATTAAAATCATAAAATTTTATTTAAAATATGCAATAACAAGAAAAAGAAGTCAATTTTTATGAAAAATGTCACCCCAAAATTGATGTGCAAATATAAAGAAACTTATAAAGAAATTTATCTTTGAATACAAGACAATCTCAGATCCAAAACTTACCTGAGAAATGATCAAGAAGTTTCAGAAAGAAGACCCACATGAAGCAAAAACTAAATATGTTTGTGTTAAACCTCATCTACAAGAATAATTAACTGAAATATTTTAGTATGTGATTTTAAGAATCTTATAAAAACATCTCCGATATGAACTCTAAGACTCTGCAGCATCCATAGTGTCCATATATTTACAGACAGTACTAAAACCAGGAAGCATTCATGCTGAAAGTGTGTCGCCTGCCCATTTCTCCCCACAGAGTCAGGAGCCACTGTTCTCAGAGGACCTCAGCAGGATTTTTCTCACTCTGCCCGTCAAACATGGAGGTCACAGAGACTTCCACCACATCATGATGTTCTCTAAAAAGGTGACTGAAAACAGACTATTTTCTCGTTCACTACATGTCTTTCTGCTCCATTTCTGTCCTCCAGCAGCAGAAAATATCCACGCAATAAGTCTCAAAGCAAAGAAAGGATTTATTTCCAGGGAGATCTTATCATGGTGAGCTTTGATTTTAATCCCAGCCAGACTGTTGCTGCTGCTTTTTTCAAAGAATACACGACATCTACTGTAATTTAAAATCAAATCCCTTCAAGGAAACCTTGTTCATGTTTTAACCCTATGTTCCTCCTTGTCATTACAAATTTTAACATTGTATTCACATACAATAGAACTGAACCAACAATTTATTATTTTATCTGGTGTTTCAATCTAATAAGCATCCAGATGCCATCTAACCGAACTAAATCTAACCTGCTTCTGACATGTAATGCTGTTGCTGGTACACCAGCTTCATAAAGAAAAAACTTACAGCTCTTCAAAATAAAAGTACTAATAGAATAATTGAAAAATTTGACATGAACAATTTTTGACCCATTTCCGCACTTTTTCCTTCAGCTGAAATACAATTTTTTTCTAATAAAGGAAAATACTGAATAATACTTAATAAAAAATGATTTAAAGTTCATAACTATCAGTGATAAAGAAGTAGTTGCTTAAGCCATATACTAATAACAGTAATACAAGTAGAAAAAGTTTTGCGTTACTAACATTCTGCAATGCAGTTTTGTAGGCAGTCATTACCAACTTAAGTCTTCTAAACCTCCTAAAACATATCCACTGTCAAGCATGGTGGTGGCACCATCATGATTTGGTGCATTTTCACTGCTAGTATTACTTCTATATTGTTCAAAAGTAATAAAATAATGGCCACTCAGACAATGATCCTAAGCACATCTCAGAACTGGTTTTTGATCGGATGATGCAAGGAAGCATTAAGCTTCTGTCCCAAAGGCCTTTCCTGAACCTTGCTGTAAAGTTTATCGATTTCACCTAAAAGCTAGGTTTGTTCCCAGAAACCATTCAATTTAAACAGACTACCAGTTCTGATAAGGAAGATGGTCAAATATCCTGGTTCAATTATGCTAAAAGGTTGTTGAGGTAAACAAAAAGTGTGTGGTCAATGTGCAACTTTTACCCTACTTTCTACCAAGTCAAATATTAGTGGACAGCTGTGAGTGTTTATATTTGAGACTCCACATTTCATTTTGGTTGTGTGTGGATTAGTGAAATCTGATCCTTATTCCAAAGCCCTTTCCTATGTAATATGTAGTGTTTAACCAAAGAACATATTCCCTTGCCCCCTCCCCAAGTCTGATGACAAACAAAAGCAACTTTTTTCTGTTTCAGTCAAGAAGCAACCCAGTTGAAGTTCATCACTTAACATCTGGAAACTGGGAAGTGATCAAAATCATAGCTTATGACGAAACCAAAAACATCATGTAAGTGTCCGATTATTTAGTGTTTTTTGTCAAATGTTGGACATCTGTTGTAATTCTCTCAATAAATCCCAGTACCTATCTGACTAAAACTGATGCACGAATATGTTTTTATGGGTTAGTAGCCAGAAAAATGCAGTGGCTCTATGACCTTGTTCTAGTTTAGCAGCTCTCCTTTCCTTCCCCACAGATACTTTCTGAGCTCTGAGAAAGCTCCACAACAAAGACATTTATACAGGTGAAAACCATTGAATCCTCTCTGTTTATTTCCCTGTTTTCAGAATAGATAATGGGAACATTTTGTCTTTTATGTCCCCATTTTCCCCCACAGTTTGTCAACCAATGGCTCTTTTTCGAAGGAATGCCTCACCTGTGAAGTGAAGAAAGACTGCACGTTCTTCGACGTCGACATCAGTCCAAATACTCAGAATGCCATCCTGCACTGTCAAGGTCTAAGATATCTAACTCTCCCTGCAAACATAATGAGCTGAATGAACACAGATGTTTCTGAAAGAAAGTTTCATAATCAAATTTAAGGAAAGTTTAGTATAAGAGCAATACTAAAAGTAGACAAAGTGGAGGTTTTAAACAAAGACCTTCCCTGAACCCAAACTAGGACCAACAGCAGTACTTTAAATTCCATTCAGTTTTTGTCTTATATCTTAAATTCTGCCGCAACTGGGTGGGATTTGGAAACCGATAGAAAAACACAGAATCACAGAACCCGGGATACTTTCTACTAGAATTAAAGTACACAAAGTTCTGACCGTAGTAGCTCTGTCAAGGACTCTTACTTTGGTTTATTATCTTCTTCAGATTAATTCTGAGTTTCCTTCACTTAAAAAAAATGTTTCTTTGTCTCAAGAGCTCAAGCAGTTAAAAGGATACTAGACAAGCACCATAAAGTTCACACCAACCATTTACACTTGTTCTTGTTAATAGAACACTCTTAACTGAAAATATCCACTCTATTCATTCTGTTACTCATATTAAAAGTTGGAACACAAGGATACCATCTCCAGGGAGGAAGATCAGACATCCTGTGGTTGACTTTATTCTGACATGCTTTTTTTGTTTCTATGTTCAGTTGAACAGCCTTTTTCTCCAGCTGTTGACCAGCACACAGGTGATGTCATAGTTTGTGCAGAAAAATCAGCTATTCTGCGGTGCCCGAGTTGAACCACAGCTGTGAAACCTCTTTTTTCCTGTGGAAACACGGAATACCGGTTCAAAAACATGTCCAAGAACAGAAACAGGCTCCGAACTGCATTGGTAGAAAAGACCTAAAGGTGTTTTCTAGAAAGTACTGGGTTTGTCCTGGGGTCTCCTCCTAGTCTGTACAGAAGGCTCCCAATGGGAGGCATCTGGGAGACTTCCCCATGCAATGCCTGAACTACCTTAGCTGTCTCGTTGAGTGGAGGTTCTGCTCTGATCTGATAATGGCGAACCTCACCTAATCTATAGGGCTGAGCCCTGCCACCCTACAGAGCAGGGTAAATTCAGCTGCTTGTACAAAGGTCATTGTGCTTTTTTCATGATCCACATCTCATGACCATGGAGACGGGGTCAGAACATAGATGCACCAACAAGTTTGGAGCTTTGCAATACCCTTATTACTGCAGAACTACTATTGTCTGAACCGTGAATTCAGACTACAAGGAGCTGACTCTCATTAAGGTTGCTTGACAGTAAACTGGAAACCACCTCAGCCCATGTTTATGGGTCGTGGATTGAAGACTAACAAAACCACATCATCTTCAAAGATAGATCACATGACTTTTCTGTCCATGACTGCTCCCTGAAATATCATCCATAACCACACAGATGAGGCAGTACTTGCAAGGTTCAGCCCATTCTGGAACTAAAGTCAACTTTGTACCAAGAATAGAGACAAAGTTCTTGCTTTGAGAGAAAGACAGAACAGTAAATAGAAATGACTCTGTCAATGAAAACCTCTGCTACCTTTAGCACTTGCCAAACAGGATTTTCCCTGGTGTTGCTCACAACCACCAAGATGCTCTTCTGCTTGTTCTATATCTGTTTCAAGATGATCCAACCAAATATCCCCAGGATGGTGCCACACTCTGGCAAAATTGTTTTCACTGGGTTGAAGCTTTAGCCTGAGACAACACTGCCTGTCCAACTTCAAATACTGTAGGACCAAACCCCAGCGCAGGGCCTAGAACACATTGATGCACTGCTGCCACATTCACCCACATTTTATCTTAGAGACCCACTACCACTGCTTTGATAAACCATGCATGAAACCACAGATGTTTTTCATCTGCTCAAAATCTTCTGGGAACTCTCATGCACTATTATGTGAAACATGAAGCTTGCTCTTGCTGGGTTGTTAACACGCTACAGAAGACCTGACATAGATCCCCAAAAGCCTACCAAGGAGCAAAAATGTCCACCATTTTGATGTTAGACAGCGAACTCTGCTGTTGAATTTAACATAATACACATGTTTTATGATTACGTTGAATTTAAGATCTTAGATAAATTAGGATGTGATACATACAAATCTTAAAACAATATCAGAAGTATTTCTTTAACACCTTTTTAAACGTTTAACGTTTGGTAAAGCAAAACAGAATGTAGTTTTATGACTTGATTTTATTCAGGATGTCCATATTCATGCTTAAACGTGTTCAGTATGAAGTTGTGTTCAATTAAAAGTGCAACTCTATAAGTTGTTTTATAGGTAGGTAGATAATTGTAGTTACATAGAACATAAGTTATAACCTGCAGGGACAAACATTCACAAGAGCTGGGTAGATGGTTATGATTCAAAACCTGGTTTTCTGTTATATACTGCTTAATGTGTTAGATATCACAGTTAAATGTTTGAGCTTTATCTAAAGAAATAATGAGTGGCATTTATTTTTAATTTTTGAAAATCCCCTAATTTTTATGTTTATGCTTAGGTCCTGGTATTCCTGCTGTGCTGCTTCTCAGTTTCAGCAACAGGGACTGTAAGTATGTTTTGGTTGTGTGGGTGGGACCTATGTTTTTCTCACAGCTGTTCTGAAACGGAAAACAGCTTTGCAGCAATTAATTCATCAATTCATTCATCTTATTTTTTTAAATGGCAGCTGAATGTGATGCAGCACAGATACGTTGATTTTAACATTTAAAAATGTGGTTTTTAAATCACTTAAATTTGACAGGACTCAAGGCCAAGTGAAAATGAATTTAAAAGTATTGTGATCTCTAAGTAGCTTGACTGAAAAAAATGTATAACAGAAGAATACAAATGCAATATGGTATTGTTGAAAAAAATAAAATAAAATTTGAGCCCACACCTACAACTAAAAAAAAAAAAAACAACTTAAAATAACCAGTAAAAATCAGATATTTTGAAATGTGGTTCAACAGAATCATTTAAAAAAAATAAACCAGTAAACAGGCCTGGCCAAAAATCATGATACCCCTGGAAAAGGTTAAAAATAATCTGAATATAGGGACATGTTAAACTAAGGTATGTCTTGTAATTAGCATCACAGGTGTCTAAATTGGCAGACTGACTGATTTCAAGCTTTAAAAGGACATAGTTTGGAGACATAGTTTGGAGACATAGTGTGTAACACACTAAACATGGACCACAGGAAGCAAAGAAGAAAGTTGTTCCAGGATATTAGAAAGAAAATTGACAAACATGGCAAACGTAAAGTTTATAAGACCATCTCCAAGCAACTTTATGCTCCTGTGACTACAGTTGCACATATTTTAACTGTTAATACTTTTCTGTCACCTTCCCTCATGCAGTTGCTTTCCCCTGCGCTTAGTTTCGACTTTTACACCATGTCATTGTGGATGCATGTAGAAGTAATTAGCCAGTTTTGAGAATAAGGAGTACAATGTGCTAATGGTGAAAAAACAACTTATTGATCCAGGAAAACTGTTTATCTGCTGTCGTCGCTGGCCATCCTAACTAGCCTCAGCATTCGTGGCTGGCTATATTGTGGTGAACCAGCTTTATCTTATCAAAGAGCAGGGGGGAGTGTGTGAGCGGTATACATGAGAATGTTTGACAGCACTAAGACCCTCCTCCTGGCTCTGATTGGTTGTTTCTGACTGAGTGGTGTATTTCTGTCGTTAGTACTGGGAGCACTGGTAGAAGGCAGAGGAGCTTAATTTTTTTTCATAGATTATCTGTCTTATATTATACTATCATGACATAATGATAATTTTAAAAATTAGTAAAAAGCATTTTTCATAAAAGTTACATAAAGTCTCTCTACTTTGTTACTTCCCACCTCTGAATGCAGTCATTAGCATGTTATCAATGGTAACAATAATGTTTTCATGACAATATAACACCTGTGTTCCTGTTGCTTTTTTTGCATGTGAATACATTCAAAATGTAACCATCTTGTTTTTTAAAAGTAAAAACACCGGTTTTATTTCCTAAACATATGAATATGTCATTTCTCATTTACAGCGTACTTCATCCTGGAGAGCAATGTTCCTTTACAATCTGCGCTGGACACTAGAAGGACGTCCAAGATTGGTTTTATGAATGTCACTCTGGACAACTTTGGTACAAATGATCTCTTAACAGCTATGTTTGAGCTCCATGAGATAATGTAGCCACAGGTGACATGAGAGTGCATTCTCTCTGTGTGTGTGTGTGTGTATGCAGCTGACTATATTTGTGTGTCTGGCTGCTATCCCGACCTACTTAACATTTTTTTTAACCTTCTGTGGGTCACCTCTGCGCCAGGTAATGTTTCTTTCTATTTCCACAGAGCTGCCTCTGAAGCTCATTTATCCTCCTGACTTCTCAGACTCCTACCTCTACAGCCTTCTCCTCATCGTGTGAGCCCTTCGTACTTTATTACATTTGCATTTTTGCGACGTTACATTGATCCTGGGCTCAATTTGACAAGGACAACAGAACACTTCTCTCGTAGCTTGTTAGATACCATTTTCATGGCAACAAATCTGAGATGAAAGGAAATTTTCTCAGGCTTCACACTGATTTGTACCCCTGGTGAAGATCTGTAAACAAAACATTGTGAATATTTTTTTACTGCACTAGCTCAATCTAAATCTGATGATGTTGGAAAATCCAACCTAATCTAAGTACATGTTTATGAAGGAAAATTTTAAATTAATGTTTTTTAACCTGTACCATAATTATTTGCACCCATAACAAAGCCTTTTAATTTATGCTTATAATTAGTAATCCACAACTCATTGTTTCTCTGTGGTATAAATATGATGTGGTGCAGAGGCAACTTCTCTTAGGCAGTCTTCAAAATGGGAAAGACAAGAGATCATGTCATTTAAGATAAGTAGATGTGTGTTGATGTCTTTCTGAAGTCAGAAACACAAAAGTGGCTACAGGCCCAAACTTCCCCATAACTACAGTCAGATTAAGCGAAAACATGTTCAAACCAGCACGGGCAGTTTTCTGTCCAACCATCACAAATTTAAATGTAATTATTTTGAGTTTGCTGAACTTTGTTGTTTAACTTGAGGCAACTGCTTTGGTCAGATGGGATGAAGAACAAGCTTTTTTTTTTTTTAGCAACAAAACATTCCCAGAGGGCTCATGTACAAGGATTTCTGAATTACTGAAACAGGCTCAAATCAAGAAAACTGTATAACCACAAATTAATCCAGGTTCATGAACCTGTGAAGACTTATAGTCTAAACATGTTTCTTTAGAACAATCAAAGGAATGAGAAATACCACTTCATTCTTGGCATGCTCACATTTAAATATGCCCTGCAGATAGCTGGAGGTGCTCCTAGATGAGATAAAAGTGGTTATTTTCCATGTGCAATATCAGACTCTTATCCAGTAAAACTATGGGCACAGATTACTTGTGGTGTCCCAATACTGGTATCCCGATACCAGTGTCAAGTACTCTTACTTGTAAAAGCAAGCCAATACTCCAAACCGACAAACCGATACATTTGTGCTAGATTTTCCTCCAGGGCTGTGCTGCAGTGCATCTCAATGGCAATCAGTTTTTAAAATTATAAAAATGACATGTAATTGCATTTCATTTTCATTCTGTTTAATTAATATTCAACAAGCTGAACAGATAATTCACATTGTGTCATCAGGCTAAATACATTTAACTTTTTCTCTGCAGTGACAGTTTTTAAAGGTAACATTTCAGCAGTTGAGGTGATCAGAAGTCAGCAAGTCACTGAACTTTACCTTTACTTATTATTCTCCCACTGAGGGGAGCCTCAGTGGGAGAATAATCTCACAGCAGTGTCAGCTGCGCTAGATGCTCTCCAAAGCACCTTGTCTGCAACTCTTCAACGTGGTGCTGTCGGCTTTCAGATAGCGTCCAGATAAGAGGTGATACGCTAATGAAAAGTTTTCTTATATTGATTGATTTAGTGACCTTTACGATGTTCTCTTTGTGTAAAGTTGAAACGGTCTGCACATCAGCACCAAGCGGTCAGGTGTGCGTAATCTGTCAAATTGAGGGATGGCCGTCAGATTCTTCCCTCACTGTTAAAAAAATTATTATAATTACTAAATAAAAAATAATTATTAAAAATAAATATAGAGTTAATGCAATCCCTGGTTTGGATATATTTCAAGGTAAACACTGAGGATAAACAAGACTGCCCTGTGTGCTTGCTGTCAAGAGGAAGGAGGTTAGGATATAATATTTTACAGGGTGAAGTTGCGGGCGCATTTATTGTACAGCGCTGCGCTTACAGTCTAATGGACATCTGCACCTTACCTTTCTTCCTCAACAGGATAAGCTGTCTCCTCCTCTATTTAGACTATAAGTAGATTAACACAACTTTATCACGCATTCTCTTTTGGCTTTTTTTGTGCCACAGAAGCTGCAGCCTGATCGGACCATCAAAACAAATATTTTTGGCCCGACCTGATTTGTGGCTTGGGCTATAGATCCAAGCTCCAGTGAAAAATGTGTCTTTTAATAAGTAATTTGATAAAGCATTTGAAGACAAAACAATCTGTATGTCATGCTCTAGTTATGATTTGTTAAAACAGTCAAAGGGACTGTAGACTTAAAAAGAAGAGCCACCCTCATCTAAATAAAATAAATTTATTTTCAAAAGTTATTGCGTGAAGTATAAGTAGGACTTGTTAATTACTCGGTATCGGCAAGTACCTAAACTAAATACTCATACTCCGTCTGGAAAAAACTGGTATCGGGACACCCCTACTGAGTACACACAATATTGTGAAGGAATCCATAAGAGCACCGTGTAAAGAGGGACAGAGCCTGAAATTAATTTTTAAAATGGGGGGAGTTACTGTAGTTTAACCAGCAAAAAGCAGGAATAGATTACCTGGATGGTCAAAAATACTGTATATTATATTTCAGTGTATTGTTATATTTGTAATTTATTTCAAACAATGAGTAAATCAGAAATGTTTCCTGACAGAGGCAGTGCTCCAGGTGAACAGGTTGTAACGGAGAAATTTGGGCTGAATTGGGACTTGGTGCTAGCCGTATCGGAGCACGTCATAGTGGCCCAGCTCGACGGCAGGGGACCTGGGTTTAGAGGTCAAAGGTGCAAGAACGTTTTCATGATTTTCATTGTACAACTGCTCTATAGTTTTCTTCCTGACATTTTTCCTTTTATTTCCAGATTGCCTGAGCAGGTTTATCACAGACTTAGGACAGTGGATGTCGAGGACCAGATAGCAGCTCTGGAGTATGTTGCAAACATCTGCCTTGTTGTCATGAATTATAAATAGATTTTTTTTGTCACTGGTTTGATTTTCAATTTTTATCTTTGCTGAAGCCAAAGAACATTAAAACAATGAGAGAAAAAGGTGGGGATGATTGTGTTGAATGTGCCTTAATTTGGAAAGTTTGAGTGTAAATCTGTTAAAGTAAATAGATCACTGATCAATATTTTTGAACTATGTTTGCTTGAAGATATTTACTTGATGATCCCTATGATTTTGATGCATTGATATTTTCCCAAAGATTTAAATTATTTTCATGTGTATTTGCTTGATGATTTTGCTCAGTGATTTTGATGTTTTTGATGAGTTTGCTGTATACTTGATTGATGTTTTTATAATGTGATACACTTTGAACTGCCTTGCTTCTGAAATGTGCTATACAAATAAACTTAACATGCATTCATTTAGAATACAAATTTCTATCAGGTTTTGGAAAACTGAACATTTTTGCAGGCTTTGCTTAAAGAAAATGAATATTTTAAGTGTCTTTTTTTTTTTTTTTTTTTTGCTCCGTTTTAGGCTCTGTGCACAGGGGAAAGTTAAAACAGGAAAGTTTTTACCAGTTTGTGCCCCACGCCCACATAAAAACAGTGTTTTAGGGGAACCTAAATGTTTTGATTTTAAAGGGGTTGCAGAGTGAAAATTCTGTATTCATGTGGACAGCAAAAACGCCTCTTCTTTGAAAATGCTCACGTATTAGCCCAACCTCTAACCTGAACTATAACCCCCAGCAAATCATGCAAAACTATATGTATACAGATTATATGTTTGTCTTGTAGTTTATTAGTTTTATAATCCAACATGACATGGAGAAGAAGCTCGACGTTGTCATCACTCCACACAAAAGACTTTACTCATCCTTTGTTGTTTGTAGTTCTTGTTGTTTACCGCTAATCTTGTTTAGAGATTTTATGTGCATGTCCCATACTGCATGTTTAACACCACTAACATGACTGAGGGTGTAAAAGTAGTGTTTTGGGCTGTTTTCTGGAAACACAGATGTTTCCCAAACCTGCAAACAGTTTTAGAAAATACGTTCCAGTGTGAAAGGGGCCTCACTCAAGACTAATAAAAAATATATTGCTAGTCTCACTCATAATTATGCAGATTTAAATTAAAAATTTTTTGTTGAATTTGCTAATTTTACAAGGTTAACTTGAAATTAAGATTAACCCAAATAAGCAAACTGTGGGTGCTGAAATGTTCAAATTATCTAAACTAAAATGACTACTTCTGAAAAGTTATAATTTTAGACGTTTGCTGCTCTAGAGTATACAGGTGTGTTCTAACACAATGCCAAAGCGGAACAACTTCAGGAATGATCTTAGAGAAACAATTGATCTTCCTTGGAGTTGACATCCCAGCAAATTCACACCAGAATTATTCAGTATGATGTCAAAAAAAAAACAAAACAAACAAAAACAAAACAGAGAGCTCAATCCCAGAATCTGCGTGCGTCCAACAGTTGAATGTGAAATTCATGACAGGACAATTAGAAAATCCCTGAACAAGCGTGGCTTGTTTGAAAGAGTTGAAGGAGAAAGCCGCCTCTTTCTAAAAAAAAAAAAAAAAAAAAAAAAAAAAAACAACAACAACAATATGACTATGACTTGGGTTTCTAAAGTTGAATCTCAATGAACCTCAAGACTTCTGAAACAATAGATTAAAATAGATAGATCAACTGTCAAGCATAGTGGTGGGGGTGTGATTGTGTGAACTTGTTTTGCAGCCATAGGACCTGGGTTGACCATCAACTTCTATGTATACCAAAGTTTTCTCGAGACAGTGTCACCATCTGTCTCAAATAATTTTGTGCTCACCACAAGAGGAAGCTATCACACCGAAAGTTGTAATATTTATAGATCTTGGGTTAAAATGTCTCTCCTTTTCGGAAAGTTTTTTTTTTTTTTTTTTTTTTTTTTTTGACGACTTAAAATATTACCCATTACCTTAGGATTTTTAGTCTGACCCTCTGATAGTAAAAGGTAAATATCTTGACTGACACTTTTTTTGTTGTTTCCAGATTTCTGGTGAAGCTGCCATATGTTGATCGGACTCGTATTGGAGTTTATGGACAGGTTTGTCTGTCAGACTAGAGCTGAATAAATCAGTTTATAGTCATTTTGGTAATTTGAGCGGCATGAGGGAAGAGTCTGTAGAGATTTTAATTGAACTTCTACAGACTTAGTATGCAACTTTATATTTGTGTTTCTTCTGCTCTAAACAGTAATCATTTGCTTTTAAAGAGCTTTTTGCAGCCTCTAAATCACAAGTGGCAAACTCAAGGCCCGCAGGCCAAATCTGGCCCGCCATAACTATTTGTGTGGCCCTCTTGACTCTAGATGGCCAATTGAATTTTAAGATAACAGTTGTGTGCCTAAATATTGTTTCATCAGTCAAATCAAATCAGTTTTCATTTGTAGAGGACCAAATTACATCAATGTGAAAATATGTTAAAAACTGTTACATTTTAAGAAGTACTCATCGAATGCAGAGAATTTTTTACAGATTGTTAATGGGTAGTTTTATCAACATTCAGCCACAACTGGCCTTTTGAGGCCATTCATGATTTTGATCCAGCCCGAAATGAAAATTAGTTTGACACCCTTCCTCTTAATGTAACTCAGAAAATACTGAATGTTGTAATTATTACTGCTAGTAAAACTTTTAAATTATAAAAAAGTCACTTTGACTTGAACTCAAGGTTTCAGAATAAAATAAACTGTTTTCAGTAGAACACAAGATGTGACTAAGACTAACTCCTACTTGACAACACTATGACCATTCTGATTGTTCCAAAAATGGATTTTACTCCTCTGCAGGGTTATGGGGGTTACATCACACTGATGATGCTGGATTCAGGAAGGCTGATAAGATGTGCAGCTGCTCAGGCTCCCATCATTGACTGGACCATGTACGGTAGGTAAAATACTGCAAGCTTTGAGGAAAATACATATTTAATACTTTTGCTGCTGAACCACCAACTCTGCACATGCGAACTTCCTCATTTGTTTCATCAGGGCAGGGGGACTTTAATTATACTTTGGCTCTGTGTTTAGGGATTTAGGCTTAGAGAAATTTTAAGATGAAAAGCTTCTGCATTTATTAAAAGTGTGTCGTTGAGTCGCCTTTAATCAACCTCTCCCTGCTTCAATTTCAGCCTCAGCCTTTTCAGAGAGATACTTCGGCTTGCCTTCAACCGAGGACAGCAGATACCATGTAAGCTTTTGCTAATTATAATCCTGCTGCTTATTACTGTATTTCCCAGTAGAGATTCCTTCAAATCTGGGGTTTGAGCTACAAAAAGTAGGTATTACTTTGTCTCCTTGCAGGTTTATTAAAAAAAAAAAAACAAAACAAAAAAAAAAAAAAAAACAAAAACAAAAAAAACCCCCAAAGCACTGAATTAAATACCCTAAATAAAATAAAATAAAATCTAGGTTTTTTTTGTGTATGAATGATGCATACTAAAAAGAGAGTTATCATAGAAGCTTTTGCTCCAGTGCCAAAGGTGAAACATCCTGTCCAGCTCAGCAACTTTCTTTGAAGTGGCTGATTCCTTAAATTCTAGCAGGGGGTGCTTGGGAAAACTGACAAGACCTTGAATGCAGTGTGTAGTTTTGGGCAGAGTCAAACATTTAACCTCAACCAATGTTGACTCATATCTCTATGTCCTACATTGTGTAGCACATGTAAAACCATCTTTACTGAACAGCCAAGGGGTTTCAACCCTCCTTCAGTTCTGACTCTGAAGGAGGAACAGCTTATTCTGCTCTCTCTCAACCTCATTTGATAATCTTTACCTGCTAAAGTTATTTAATATACTCAGCTCTTATAGTTACTCTTACTTTGTCTACTCTCATATCTGGATTATCTCAAATTTTAGGACCACAGGATTCTTACTTTTTACTTCACTTTCACCCTTTTTCTGCTTCCAAGCTCAACATGAGCAAGATGCCTCTGGTCGACACCAGGGACATTAGCAGTATTATACAAAGACTTCAATCAATAGAATTGAAGATTCACCTACTGAAGAAGCAGGCAGGTTCTGGAAATGAAACAACTCTACTTATGACTCAAAACAACAGACAGCTCAGTATTATACAAAGACTTCAATCGATAAAAATTAAGATTCATTGACTGGAGATAAATATTGAGATCAATGCAGGCTCTGGAAATGAAACAACCCAACCAATGACTCAAAACAATGGATAGCTCCCAGCCACATCAGCGAACAGCCCACCTTGGAACTCTCTGGGAGCTAAGCCAAAAAATAAATCTGTGATGAGACGACTAACGGGAACGACTCTTCACCTAGATGAAACAGAGTTCTCAGCATTAACTCGAGATATCCCTTCTTCAATACCTGCTCCAAGAACTAAACATAATCTAGCTGGAGGCATCAAAATTCCATCTTCCTCAACCCCGGCACCAAGGACAAAACAACCAATTCAGGCCATAAGACATCCGGACTCCGCTGGAATCCCACTGAAAAACAGGTTTGCTGTACTTCAACAGGAATCCCCAAACAACAACAGGAGATATGAAGCAAGATCAACACAACTTCTTCCTAAAATGAACACCAAGAAAACAAAAGACACGGCAAAAGTTCTTATTGTGGTTGATTATGTGGTGAAAGAAATCCACAACCTTTCAATACAAAGAGGATGAAGGTAATCTGCTTCCCAAATGACACAGTTTCTGACGTTATTGAGAGTTTTTTTTTGCAGTAACCACTGATCACCCGAATATTGAGACTCTAATTATACACATTGGCGCTAATGATGTCACCAAACAAAAATCAGAAATTCTGAAAAATGACTAATCATCTTTTAAGCACTATCGGAAATCCAGAAATGAAGGTGTTTATCAGTGGACTGCTACCGACAGTTTGACGGGAGATGAGAGATACAGCAGACTGCTTATGATTAATAATTGGCTCATCAAAACATGCGCTATCAACTCAGTGAACTTCATTGACAATCACAGGTTCTTCTGCAAAGCGTTATCATCTATACAAATGAGATGGAGTATCCTCAAATAGATCTGGAACAAAATTTCTCACCCACTGGAACCAAGGACAGTTCATCAGAAACTTCGACATCAGAACTGATGTTTCTCAACTTCAACAAGAAAATGGATCGCCAGGTACTGCTAGGAGCTTCCCTCCTGAGTACCCACAAAGCATGCTTTACTTCATCAGCACCACCAGGTTCTGGCCCATCAGAACTACTTCCATTCTGTATTTCGGAAGTTTGAGATGGGGGCCCAGATGTTAGTTCTACACTTGTCCTCCTCCAGAAAGCTTCTGGCCCCCTTGTGGTATGATACCGGAGTATCCCTGTCAGAATTACTAATAGAGAAATAGCAAGAAAATGCAGTGGTCTAAAATCAAACATGAGACTTATCCCCTGTCTAAAGCAACCCCAGACTGTAGAATTATCTTTCCCCAAGTCACTTAAACTGGCTCTGCTAAATGTAAGATCACCATCAGTAAAATGACTTTTTGTTAATGACTTCATTACTGAGCATTTTATTGATGTTATGCATCTTACAGAAACATGGTTGGATGAAAACAATGAAACACCTGTACTAACTGAATCAGCACCTCCTAATTACAATTTTTTTTAAGTGAGAATCAAAAACATAAGAGGGGCCGGAGGGGTTGCTACAATATTTCATGATACACTAAACTGTAAAAAAGGTTTTCATTGGCTAATTTGACTCTTGAACATTTGGGAATTGAGGTAAAAGGCCATAAACAAATGAGACTAACTATACAAAACCTCAAAATGTGGCAATTTTTTTAAATGACTTTAGTTAGCTGTTATCTAAATGCATTGATTATGATTGTTTAATGATTATGGGAGACTTTAACATCCATGTTGACAACCCAATAGACAGAGAGGCAAAAAAGCTGAATGATGTACTTCAAAACTTTGGTTTGACTCAACATGTTAAACAGCTGACACATAATCAAGGACACACTATGGATTTGATCATCAGCAAGGGTGTAAATATTTCCAAGGTCTCTGTAATTGATGTCTGACCACTTTTCTGCTGTTTTTGAAAGTACAATCTTTGTTGACTCACTTAGTAAATCAGATATTGCAAAACATTCTTTTACAGACAACTCAGCTGAAACTTTTAATCAAATCTACTCCTTGACCTCAATTCTATTGTGCAACCCTGAAGATGAGTTAGTGGATAATTTCCATTCTAAGATTTCAGACATCATCGTTGCTCCTGTTAAAGTGAAGGTCATGTCTGGTAGGAAGAAATCTCTGTGGATAAATGTTCCACTTGTAAGAAACGAAAGAAGCCTTTGTCGAAGGTCTGAATGTAAATGGTGTAAATTTCACGTTTACTAAAAAAATCTACAAAGAAAGGCTGCAAAGCTATCACTCGTCACTAAAACAGGGAGGGAAATCTTTTTTGCTGAAATCATAAACAAAAACATCAACAGTGCTTATGCCTTGTTTACCACAGTTGACAGGTTGACAAACCCTCCTGTGATTTTACCACCTGAACTCCACTCTACCAGGGCCTGCAATGAATTTGTCAACTTTTTTACAGAGAAAATGTTAAAAAATTAGAGGGTTAATCTGCACATCCACACCAAATCCAATAACGATGTTATGCCCAAACATTACAAATGCAGAGAAAATGGCTGAATTTCACCAACTTAACCATGAAAACTTAGAAGAAAATTTGAAACAATTAAGCTCATCCTACCACTGTCTTGATACCCTACCGACAACCTTCCTTAAGAACGTTCTACCTGTCATTCCATCTGACCTGATTCAAACAGTAAACTCATCCTTCTCATCTGGTGTTTCCCCCCGGGCTTTAAAAACAGCAGTTATCAAACCACTGTTAAAAAAAAAACAATCTGGATAATATTACCTTGCATTCATGAGCAAAATTATTGAATTAGCTGTGTTTCAACAGTTAAACAGCTTCTCAACAATGGCAAACCATTTTGATATCTTTCAATCCAGTTTCCGTACACACCATAGCACTGAGACTTCCTTCAAAGTGTTCAGTTATATCCGCATAAATGCAGACTGTGGAAGAACCACATTGTTGGTTCTGTTGGACCTCAGTGCAGCACTTGACACAGTTTACCATGATATATTATTAAAGCTATTGGAGAGCTGGGTTGGACTCTCTGGTACAGTACTCAATTGCTTCAAATCCTACCTAAAAAAGAGGGATTTCTTTGTGTTAATAGGAAACTTCTCATCAGACAGGACAAAAGTCACATGTGGAGTACCCCAAGGTTCAATCCTGGGTCCCCTCCTATTTAATATCTACATGCTCCCACTAGCTCAGATTATAACTAGTAATAAGATTAGCTACTACAACTACGCAGATGATACACAGCTCTACATTACAATGTCACCAGGTGACTTTGAACCCATTCAAGCACTGAACAGATGCTTAGAACAAATCAAGCTATGGATGTATCATAACTTTCTCTAGCTGAACAGCAACAAAACTGAAGTTATCTTTGGACCTAAAGAGGAACAATTAAGAGTCAGTATGCAGCTTCTGTTATTACAGTGAGAAACTAGTGATCAGGCCTGAAATCTGCGTGTAGTGATGGACTCAGATCTGAACCTTCAGAGACTCAAAAAGACAGTTACAAAGTCAGCCTTCTATCACCCAAAGAACATCTCCAGGATTAAAGGACTAATGTCTCAACAAGATCTAGAAAAACTCTTACATGAGTTTATCTGTAGTCACATTGATTACTGCAAAAGTGTCTTCACAGGTCTGCCTAAAAAGTCAATCGGACAGTTGCAGCTGATCCAGAACGCTGCTGCTCATGTTCTCAATAAGACCAAGAAAATAGACCACATCACACCAGTTCTAAAGTCCTTACACTGGCTCCCTGTAGCTCAAAGAATAGACTTTAAAATACTTCTGTTTATAAATCACTGAATAGCTTAGCACCAAAATATATTAAAGACCTGTTGTCATTGTATCAACCTTCCAGACCACTCAGGTCTTCTGGTTCTAGTCTACTCTGCATCCCCAGAACCAGAACCAAACATGGAGAAGCAGCATTCAGTGTTTATGCTCCATTAATCTGGAACAAACCTCCATAAAACTGCAAAACAGCTGTCATACTGAGTTCCTTTAAATCAAGACTAAAAACCTGCTACTTTGTTCTCCCTTAACAAAATACATAGTTTGGAACAAAGTTTAATGTGAGTGGGAAGCTTGGGTGGAGTTAAGTTAGTGAGTGGTGGAGTTAAGCTGGGGTGGAGTCATTCTTTTACACCCTAACTAAACTTTTGACCCAACCAAGTACCAGATTTTAACAAGATACCTGCTGTCACAGCTAAAAATGATATTGCTACAAATCCAGAATTCCTCTCTGACTCCAGTACACAGTTAGAGGCAGAGTTCATAGTCAGATCACAACCCTTCCACAACGCTTAAGAATCATATTTAAACATTCTGCCAGATAATACCAATACACAGGTTTGGAATGGCAGACGTGCGTGGAGACAACCATTTGACTTCACCCTGCCTGCAGGCAACCCATTAGTGTCTGGGATGAAGAGCTTCTCCCCGACTGCAGCACACAGTTTGGGTGAAGTCTAAAGTTTAAAAACACCCCTTTGGCCACACCTACATCTCATTTTAAGTTTCACCACTTAGAATTGTATTGTATAGCACATGTCATTGCCACACAAACAAGGGTGCTGCAGATTCAGATTATAGAAAGTCATGGAAAAAAATCTCAAGTGTACCATAATAAATTGCAAAAATGCAAGGATATCTCTCTCTCTCTCTCTCTCTCTCTCTCTCTCTCTCTCTCTCTGTGAAATGACATCAGACTTATGTAGCGCTTTTCTGGACACTCAAAGACACTTCACTTTATGATGAAATCAGTCATTCCCATTCAAGCACACATACATTGATGATGGTGGGTGAGGTGTCTTGCTCAAGGACACAACAACAGAGATAGATGGAGAGGCGCATGGCACACAAAACCAGCACATCTGATCCACACAAGGCCCAATACTCATACATATGCCTACATAGCGAATTTGTTACAAATTATACTAAATAATAAAGGAGTTTCCAGACTTAGGTCCTGTGTCGGTGACATCCAGAGGAGGAGTAGGTGAAGTGACAACATTTGCTTAATTTCTATTCTTTTTCATGAACGTTTTGACGAGATTTAACTGTTTATGAGTCTGTTTACTTATTTTTAGTTAGCTTCACTGCATTGTCACATTTAGCCTATAGAAAAAGCACCAGTCGCCAAATAAACAAAAGCAAACTAACCAATTACATTTTTGTTTTAGGATGTACCCACCCCTAAAGATGTGCACAGATGTACATACAGGACGTTTTGATACATAAGATCATTTTTAATTTTCAACAATTTTGTTAATAATAAAAGGAGAAAAAATAAAGTCAAATAATTCTAATAAAACATTTTGTTAAAAAAAACTCAACAGGAAGCTTCAATTTACACACAGTTGGACACCAGGAAGCTTCAATTTACACAGTTGGACACCTGTGGGTTATAGGCAAGTGCGTCCTATTTATACAAGTTTCTTTTTCAAACTTAGTGGGTCCAGCTTATATTCAAGTGCCCTCAATAGTCCAGAAACTACGATAGTCTATTGTGTGAAACCTGCGCCCAGCAGGGCCAGATTTTCTAACTGGAATTAAACATTTTAGTGCCATCCTAATACCTGTAGACATTCATATTCTGTATTGTGACAGATATTTTCCATTCAATATTTTTATTCATGGGCCTGGTCATCATTGTCCATTGAATTTTTGGTACCACCTTTCGTCTAAAAACCATTAACTAACATTTTATACATTTTCACCCACATTCTCTTTAGTAAAATAATGTTACATATTTGTTGTTTTGCCTTCAAATAGCATTGGTAACAATAAATAAAAAGACAATAGGTATGGAAATGCCAGTGGTTTAAACCTAAAAACCTTTCACATGGCTGCCCTCTAAGTGAAGGTTACAGAGTATTTTTCCTCCGAAGTGGGTTGCTTATAACTGGGCCAGAGTGCTCTATTTTTGTGTTTCTCACAGCAGGAGGTGGGAGATCTGCTTTAAATGAAATCCAGAAGAAAAATGGAAATGTTACATGATCTGATCAAATGACATTCTACAAGACGTCATACCTTATCTTACTAAGAGAAGCAGAATATAAAAACGTCAGGTAGTTGATTACTTATTGATGACATCTTCAGGTCCAAATCCCAGCAGGGAATAAGTGAATAATGGGAGCGAGAGGTTGGGAATTCCTCTTAACATTACAGTTAATCACTCTCCATGAGTAAGGAATCCTAAATACTGTCTGGCTTTTTGTTTCACAGAGTCTACATGATACCTCAAGGGTGTGAACTAGTGTTGGTTTCTCTCTTCAGCTTAAACTAAAACAACACACTTGTTCAGTTTTCAACCACACAAGAATCCAATTAATGTATGTCTGTGTTTCGCTGCTACATCCACAATGTGGTGCAATGGAAAAAAACCCCAACAATATACAAGTAGCCTGTTTTTAATTTTAACTAAAAGTACATGTTATGTTTTTGACTTGGTATATGAAAATCTAATGATTATCATGAGCAAATTCATCAGTCTTGATATCACCGATATCAAAACTTTGTTAGAATACATACAAAAATATGGAAACATTATTAGAGTTCTAGGTTAATTCAGGAGTACTAGTAATAATAAAAATAATAATATACACTATGCCTATTAACAAATTTGAGCCCACAATGCACCAGGCATCAAGACTTTTGGGTTTTTACAAGTGAAAAAAAATAAACAAGATGCTTTAATCAATTTCATTGTTTTGAATTTTTTTCTTCAAAGCATGATATTTATCCCAAAGTTTTTATTCTGAAGGCTTACAGAAAGTTCTATCTCAGTTCGTCCATTGTTTTAAAAAAAAGCAGCAAAACGCCTTTTGACAGTCCTGTCGATTTTTAAGGAGACATGTTTGGGTACAATCCTGGTAATCCAAGAAATGTGAGAAGGTGGAAAGCAGTTAAACAGAAAAACGAGACCAATCTGAAGCTCGCAAATGGTTACCCAATGTAGCATTAGCCATTACCAATTACATGGAGGACTACACGTTTCCATCAGCATATGAAAACAACAGAATCTTTAAAAAGCCTTCCTTTTGCACTTTTAAAGTCTAACTGGAAGTAACACTTGGTGCTCTTCAGGGGTTGAAATATCTCTGTTTACCTGAGATGGATCATGTTAATTAGTAAAAATTTTAAAACCAGTAATCAAATCATCCTCATTTATAACTATATTCCTAGATATTGCCTGATTAAACTGTTATCTTTTTAAAATTTTTAACTTGGATGGATTTATATTTATTTTTAATCAGTTGAATATCAATGATTGATATTGATTCCAATGTGACATAAAAGGTCACACTTTCTGTAATTTCTATAAGTTTATCCAATATTTCCTAAATTTTTAGTGATTTTATTAATGCATAGTTTCAATAATTTTTTCTTACATTTCATTTCCAGGCATCAAAAGTACTGCCCGGCATGAAAGGTCTTGAGGGAGGAACTCTGTTTCTGGCCCACGGCACTGCTGATGGTACAAACATCTCTGACCACTTCATACTGAAAACAGATTTTAAAGCCTTGTTATTGCTGTAATGTGTATTATAAAATGCACTTGTAATGAATTACAAATGTTTTTTATCTTGTCACCAATATTATTCAACATAAAATTTTGCTTTGTTTTTGTCAACAGCAAACATTCACTTCCAACACTCAGCCGAGCTCATTAAACACTTAATAAAGATTGGGGCCAACTACACTATGCAGGTAATTCATTCCACTTAGTCTGTCCAATAAAAAAAAATGAAAAAGGGCACATAGAGCAAGATTTTAAAACATCTTGCATCATCTTACAGTATACCAGGCTGAATAACAACCTATAGTCATCAAGAATCTAATATGGAATCGCATCATGCTACATGATTGTCATCAGGTGGAAATAATGCAAAGCAAAAGTAGTCTTTGTAAAATGTTGAGGGGTCCTACTGCTTATAGTGCTGGAGGGCAGGGCTGTCTTGATCTGAGTCTATAGACAAAGACCATAGGACAGATGGCAGCTAATGTGTTATGATGTACACTATAAGATAATATAAATTGCTGCTGTGTTTTGTCCATAATTTGATAGTTGGAGGGCCTAGTAGTTCAGCCCCCCCATCTACCACAGGCTTGGGACAGCTGTCCCAGTTGCCTCCTGTGCTTGTACAGTTAGTTAAGGAGAGAGGGAGGGGGAAGAAAAAAAAAAAAAAAAAAAAAAAAAAAAAAAAAAAAAAAAAAAAAAAAATTAGGAGGAAAGGGGCAGGTGCTCAAGTGTTTATTATTATTAGGTCTTTGTTTTGTTTAATTTTCATGCTTTATGTTTATAAATGTTTGATTCAGGTGGATGTATTCATTATCTTTCATACTTTCTTTGCTCTAAAACCTAAACTTGGAAATAAAAATCAGAATTCTCCCACCACAAAAGCAGATTTTATATTGCAGGTTTGAAGGATTTTGTAGGTTATGCATCTCTAGAGAAATTGTACTGAGTAGTTAGGGTTCAGTTCTAAATGTTGCCAACTCCTGTTCCATACAAAGCAAGCCTGTTAAAATTAAATGGTATGTAGACTAAATTAAGCCAATTGTCATGTTTAGTATGTTAAAAGTAGGATCAAATTCAGACAGGAACTTGGGATGAGCACAGTGAAGGTTTAATATTGGAAACTTACAGATCTTGCACAAGGAGAACAGGACATGGAGTTTGGGCAAAATACAGGAGAAACTAGTAATGGACAGTGAAAACCAAAGAGGGAAGGGTGAGGAATGGCTTTGGGTCCAGGTGAGCTAATCAGCGGTACATAGAAAAGCTGTGAAGGAGAGTAAAACAGTAGTTTTACTGGGTAAAGGTGAAGAAAGGGAACTAAACAAGACAAAGGAAACTATGAACCAGGGAGAAATACACCTAAAGTACACAGAACAAAACAAATGAACCTATATGGCAGAACCTTTCTCAAGTGAACACAGAAATGAGTCGACTTAGTAAGACTTTTCAAACAAACAAAGAAATGATCAAACACATGGAAACCAAAACACCGGAATTCAAATTCAGTTAAATTTAAAATTCAAAAATACTTTACTAATCCCAAAGGAAAATTAAATGTTGCTGTAGCTAATATTAATTCAAGATTCTTCAGAGAGTTGTAGATGGTGATGGCTGTGGGCAGGAACGATCTCCTGTAGCGGTCTGTATCACAGAAAATTTGTAGAAGCCTCTGACTGAAGACACTGTCTTTCTATGACAGTCTAATGAAGAGGATGATCAAGGCTGTCCATAATTTTCTTGATTTTATGTAAAATCCTTTGTTCCATCATCTCCAGAGGTTCCACAGTCGTCCCCAGAACCAGCCTTCTTTATCAGGTTGTTGAGCCACTTTGACTCACTTGTTCTGATGCTATGTATAGAGTAAAAAGAAATGATGACAATACAGTTTTCTGTGGTGCTCCTGTACTGCTGACCACCTGCTTAGACACACAGTCCTTCAGTCTCAAACTGTGGTCTGTTTGTCAGGTAGTCATTGATCCAGGCAATTGTTGAGGCTTCCACCTGTCTTCTGAAGTTTGACAAAGCAAAAATCAGGCTTAATTGCGTTAAACGCACTGGAGAAATCAAAGAACATGATCCTTACATTGCTGCCTGCTTTGTCCATATGATAGTAGGTTTGTTAAAGCAGGTGTTTTATGGATGAGTTTTCTTTGGTACCGGAACCAGACAGGATGTCTTCCACAACACTGGAATCTTCTCTTGGGTCCCATCCCATAGAGCTGCTCTGCACAGGCCCTCAGGACCCTGGGGTTGACACCATCTGGACCTGTAGCCTTGTTCCGGTTCAGTCTCTCCAACTGTCTCTTTACTTGACTTCTAGAAACAGAAAAGTGGGAGGGGAGGCAAAGAGAGCAGCAGCATCTCCTGATTTGGTTGAAGACAAACTAGTGGTAGTAGAAGAGTCCATGACTGAGGTGGAAGATGGAACAACTGAGGTTTGACAGGAAAGCTTTGGGTCAAAGGAGGGTGGGATGTTGGTTTGGTTGGAGGCAGGAAAAGGAGGATGCTAAGCTTGTCCTTGAACTGAATCTGATTAAAAGTGTTCAGCTAATTTGCTCTGTCCAGACCTCCATCCATCTGATCTAGGGCTGTAACGATTCATTGAATGATTCGAGTACCTCAATCATTAAAAATCATCAAATTATCTGCCTCGAAGCTTCGTTAAATTATGTTTTACTATGTAGCGCCATGTGTTTCGTCCGGATAATTATGTGTTGCTCAATGCTCTCACTTTCACCATTGAGTTGTTTACGAATGCTAAGTGCTGTTAGCATAACATAAGGGGATCAAATGTCCCCAAATCCCCTTTTCCTCTGACGTGTCCGGGTTTTCATCGTTTTTCGGGGAATGCATGGAATACGACAGGATGGAATATGACAGCCATTTTATTGGACGTTCTCCCAGAGCTGCAGCCTAGTGGGTGGTAAATTTCATACCATCCCAGTCGCAACAAGTGGGTAGCGGAGCACACCGTGGCGCGGACATATCTGGCATATGTGTTTCTGTGTATGACAAAGGTGCCAAAGATCTGTTACTCACATGGACACACAAACTGCAAATGCCTGTGAAAAGTGAGAATTCAGCTATTAAACTGACTTAAGTTTACGCTCCAGCTTCTTCCTATACACTTCCTAGCTGGCTCTAATTTTGACTTTGAGCTGCTTCTGTATACTCTTCAATTGTCTGTCTGCCTCCCTGAAGGGTCTTTTTCCCCTTGTTTAACAGTTCCTTTAGCTCACTGTTCTGGTGGGGGTGGTGTTATACACAGAATTTATATGCAGTCAGTCACACACATTCAGTCATGGCACTGATATAACACTAATCTAAAAGAATAAAGCAAGAAATGTATTCCAGTTGAGTTCCCTGTGTAGAAAATTTTGTTCTCTTTGAAACAGAACATTTTGTGAAAGTCTCCAAATAATAAACCTTGAATAGAACAACAGAAAAAGAAAACCCTCATGTTAAGTATAAATGGTTTTGTATTTAAAAAAAAAAGTTTCTTGAACCGGTCTGAGCAGAAAAAGTTGTGATTGACCCAGTTTGTTTTTTCATCCCTTGCCAAACTCAGATCTATCCAGACGAAGGCCATTTCCTGTCGACACGCAGCCAGATTCAGCTGACTCACTCTCTAATTGGATATTTCAGAGGATGCTTGCTTGACACGTCATTGTTACTCGAACAGCGGGACGACGAGTGATTGGAGGATAGGGTGTGCAGAAGACCAAAATGTGTGTTTAAAACTAGTAGCACCATGTTTGATGGACAAAATAAGCTTCTAAGTGATAAATCAGATATATTCAGTATGCTCTCACAGTTCAGCAGCTGTACATTGTGTTAGCTTGACTGTTATCAACCCCCGACTGAAAATTAAGAGGCCTTGGTTGCCCCAATTTAACAAAGATATTATTCCCTTTCAACTAATTTACCAATTTAATCAAATTTACCTGATTTATTTAGTTTAAAATCCAAAGTATGTTTTTTTGCAGGAAAAATAAAAAGTTCTTTAGGTTATTTTTTTAAAGAAGAGGAACCAAAAGACTAAAATTGGAATGAAATGTTTAATCGACTAATCTTAAAGTACAAGAATCAGGCCTTGGTGCCAAGTATTGATATTTAAAAGAATAAAATAAACCACCTCCTTTCTGATTTTTTTTTTCTGCTCCTCATGTCAATTTCTTATGACTCCTTGTTGGGGTGCTGCACATATGAATAAAAATAAACTTCAGAAGCAGAAGAAGAGTAAGATGACCAAAAAGAAAAAAGGTTATTACTGTGCACTTTTGCAATGCCCCAAGAATTTTTTTTTTTGTTAGCATTTTGGATTAGATGTATTAGTTAAGGATTGTTTCGCAATGTATTTACATGACAGAATAGCTATGCCGAGATATTAGTATAGTGGAACATCACTGGGTATTGTATTTTATTGTCACGTTTACTCAAAATTTTCTAAATTTAAATATGAACATGACTATATTACATGATAAAAAAAATAAATAAAATAAAGGTTATTGTGATTTGATAGGGGAAAACAAACACATTCTAGAAACACCCAACAATTAAGATGGAACCAAAATTTGCACTTTATAACACTTTCTGAAAGGATATGTTTTTGCCCATTTTCAGTTAAAATAGGAAAATACACTTTTTCAGTTCAATTCAAAAATACTTTGTTCAGTCCAAATTAATATAGCAATCTAATAATGTAATAAAATACAGTCTGCCTTAGATTTAAATCGAGTTCCACAAATTTGGTTATGCTACACCACAAAATTATAATTCAATTGAACTGATGTCACTTCAGTATTTATATTCAAATCAAATTGCTTACAATTCAATAACTGTACTCTCCATAATAATGAAAAATCAATTTGTAGCTTATTGGCCCAAAACATAAAAGTTCTACACCGTTTATTCTAAATAAATACATTCCAATTCATTCCAAATTCAGTCCACTTTTAAAATTAGTTTAAAATCAAGTTACATTCACTACAATTTAGATTTCAATCCAACCACATTTTCCTTTCTATGATGGAATAATCCTTCCAAAGTTTAGGACGATAGATCGTTAAAAAGCAGAATTCCTTAATTTCATACTTGGATTTTGCTGCCCTTGCTCAAAACTCTGCTTTCATATTCCAAAAGAAAATCTTTCTTGCTTCCAAACATGCCTTGTTCGTGTGTTAGTATGTTCCTCTGCCTAGATTTAGTGTCTCTTGCACAAATATTTTCTAGTCCTGTTTGAATCCTGTAGCCTGCGCTTTAACTTCCTCTGTGAGGTTAAAATTTGGGGGCAGTTGTGCTCTCAGATTTTCTGTGCTCTCTCAAAGAGATAATGCTGTTCAGTAATGTTTCAACACAACAGCATGACAAGTATGATTGACACTATTGTCCTCTTTAACATATATAGAGAGTAGGTTTTTCCCGTGAGGAAGGGAACTTTGAGTGTGATGAGCAGGATTCAAAGAGAGGGGGGGAAAAAAAAAAAAATCTGTGCAAGAAGCAATGAATCTTATGAAAGAAACTGTTTAGAGAGCAGAGCATGTATAAGTGAGCAAGACTGTTTTGTGACTAAGAAATTTCTGCATATATATGCGCTTTTAGAGTTTTGTTTTTTAAAGAAAAATTCACTCATACAATTTATAGTAGGATTTATTCTTTCTAGTTCAAGTTTGGGTTAAGCTGAATTTAGAGATAGCTCAATATATTTGCTTATTTTAATCCACTACAGTCAGATTCAAAAATATTTAAGTAGAGGAACAGGTTCATTCATTCATATTCATTATTTTTGCATTCTTATGTATGCACCAAAAATTTAAAGACATGAATAAAAAAAAAAAATAAATAAATAAATAAATAAATAAATAAATAAAATATTGTCATGGTAATCTTTTCACAACATGAGTATTATTTATAACATGAACAAGATTTTAATCAGATTACATTTTAAGACATACAAAAATAGTGTCAAAAAAATTTGGACTTCAAGCTGTCTTCTGATTACACCTAAACCTGGTAGCATCTGCCACCAGGTTTAGGTGTAACTTTATAACAAGAAACATGTTAAAGTTAACAAACTTTAACAAGAAAGTACGAAAAATTTAAAGCTTACCTACAATGAGTTTTGAGCCCCTTTAAGTTAAAATCTTAAAAAGGTTTAAACATTGTCAGAAATTGTTTAAAAGTTCATTTAAAAAATTAAAATGTAAAAATCTGATCTCACAAAACCTCATGGTTATATTTTAACAATTATTACATTATTATGGGGCAACTCAGCCACCTTGTTGTACACAGCATCAGCTGTAACTAAATGTGCAATCTTTGAGGTTAAAGTGTGTTTTCTTAACAGTCTTCTGGATGTTTGTACGAGTTTATTACTTATAAGAGTAGGTATTTATAAATATGTCGCACCAGTTTTGTGGTGTTTTGTTTGTGTCCAGCTGACAATCTTACATATTTTCTGCCATGTAAAACTGATTTTTTCCCCTTATACCATGTGCAAGCTTTTGTTATTTTTGAGTACCCAAATGTTTCTTTAATTTCTTGTATGTCAAAACTCAGTGTTTTGCTTTTAAACAAATTTCCTGTTCATGTGGTGCAAATTTCCAGTAGAGTTAGTGCACCTCCTTAAGTGTCAGTTCTTCTCCTAGTTAAAGTGCAATCCCACAAAGCTCTACAATGAAAAGTGCTACGAGTGTCCACAGCAGCAGAGCGAACTACTCTGTGCAACTTTGTAATTGTGACTCACTCTCTTAACCAGTCTGCCTCACACGACAGCCATTAATCACTGGATGAGTGTCCTCAAAGGCATCCGCTCAGCATTTGGAGTTTCATTTCCATGTGAAAAACAACGTCACAAAACAAAACAAAAAAAACAAAACAAAAAAAAAAAAAAAAACAACTATTCTGCAGTTACAGTCATGTGTTGGGGGCAAGGATCCTTACCAGTTAGGTGTGGACACTCAAAAATTCTTTCCAATATGAAATGGCTGATGCAACACCCTCAAAGCCAAATCTGTACCTGCTTGCTTTGAGAAAAAAAAAAAAGAAAAAAATCACGCTTCTTTGATAAATTAAGTCTGTTTAGAGAAGTGATGTGAACGGTGGGTTTGCACAACTTATTCTGGAAACTGCTGTAGATTTTGGATGAGTGATGTTTTTTGTTGTTTTTTTGCTGTTTAATTATTAAAGATTCATAAAAGTTTAATATTTGGGTTTTTGCTTGAATCAAAGCAACAAACTACAATCATAATTTTCCACAGTTCCATACACCATCATGAGTACCGACTTGACCAGGAGTGGCCAATCCCAGTCCTTGAGGGCCAGTGTCCTGCTACTTTTAGATGTGTCTCTGCTTCAACACACCTGATTCAAATAATGAGGTAGCAGGACTTGACTGAACCGTGGAGGTAATTCAGCTATTTGACTGAAGCGTGTTGGAGCAACGTGACATCTAAGAGTTGCAGGACACCAGCCCTCGAGGACTGGGCTTGTCCACCCCTTGACTTGACAGTTGTTTCATGAAAAAAAAAAAAAAAAAAAAAAAAAAAAAAAAAAAAAAAAAAAAAAAAAAAATCATTGAAACCCTCTGCAAGGAGGGTAAGCCACAAAAAAAAAAAAAAAAAAAAAAAAAAAAAAAAAAAAAAAAAAAAAAAAAAAAAAAAAAAAAAAAAAAAAAAAAAGATTATTCACAGGATTCTGTGTCCAAGATTTTGTTATGGGACTTTGGGTGGAATAAAAAAGAATACCTGAAAACTGTAGTTTCAGATTATAGCTTAAAGATTAAATGAGAAAATTTGAATATTACGCAAGTCCAATAAAAAAAAAAAAAAAAAAAAGTCTTTTAAACAAAGAAAATATTTTCAGAGTCATTTTAGAGCTTACACAATCATGGGGACAAATGACTCTCACCAACACTCTCCACAAGTAGTAAGACACAAAAGGTCATTGCGAAAGCAGCTCACTGTTCATCCAAGCATATTAATGGAATGTTTAGTGGGAGGAAATTGTGTTGTAGAAAAGTTTCACATGCAACAGCAATAAGCCCTACATTGCAAGCCAAGCCAGGCAATGGTAAAGTGTATAGATGCTTTTAGTCTAACTCCTTTTTTGTACAAATTCCCTTTGAACACCTTTCACTTAAAAACACAAAGGACATTAGAAAAAAATTATTTCTGTAAAGACCACTAAATTGGCAAGATTTGTAAATCAAATTCAACCATTTCACAACAGAATATTATTTTGACAGACAATGAAATATAAAATACCTTGATCCAAGTAGCTGGTTGCTTTCCTAGAGAAACCACACCAAGTTGTTTGCTGGTGACTCACATCTGCTCTTCATTAAATGCTAATCAGAGATGCATTTGCTTCCTTTTGTGATTAACAAAATAAAACCCAGGAAGTAGCAACAGGACTATCAAAATATAAAATGCTTTGTCTCCCTCTGTCTAGGTCATTTACACTCATCCTTAACAAAACTGTTGTTGATTAAAAACTATATCCATCTCAAAAAACAGTTTTTGAACAAGATATTAAAAACTCTCAATCTCAAAGGTTTGGGGACATCATCTAACAGTTGATTTGACCAGATCTCAGGTATGGTGAAGGTCTGCTGATAAGCTGAGTTGGAATAATTCATCTATCCAGTGCTTTAAGTGGGCTGGTATGCAGCAGTATGCAGTGCCACCACTTCTAAATTTGACCCCTCAGCGTACCTGGACTTTTTTCCAGCATTCAGTGCATACTGGGACTTTTTCTGGTGCTGTCGCAGGTATTACATCAGTCTGCATTTCCCCATTAATATCATCCCCATACAAACAGCTCTGCACCTCACAGGCTGCAAACAAAAAAAGAGCATACGTTCTCGCTCTCGGCTCATAATCGCACGCTCTTCTTGCACACAAAGGAACTAAACCCAGAAACAGAAAAACGGGACACAGTATGGTTGTTATGTGAAAAAACACATGAAAACAGAGAATCTGGTGTTGCACAGCGAAAAAAAAATAAGAACAGCAAAAAAATCAACAGCTTGAATGGCAGATCAGTTGAAACACGAAGACAATGGGGCATCATAGGTGAATGGCATGATAGATTACTGGTGAGCAGGAATACAATAAAAGCGGGAGGCATGAGAGAAACGTGAGAGAAACTAAAGAGGACATACACTAAGAAAGGCTAATGCTAAGAAAACTAAACAGAAATGCACAAAGAACAAAATGCAAGAATGAACTAAGAAACTAAATACAAAGAGAAAAACCTGGCAAGACCTTTTGATCAATAATAAATATAGGGGGTGGGTGAACAAAATAGGGCAAGACCATAACTGAAATAAAAACACAGTAAATCATGATAGAAAAAAAATATTCAGGAAAAGGAACACAACAATAACTATGAAACTATGAAAATAGACCTCAAGGAAAGAACTAATACAGCAGAAACTATGAAGAATGAATTACCCACAAGCAGAGGTGGGTCGAGTACCCAAAATTGTACTCAAATAAGAATTCCACAACTTCAACATATTTTTACTCAAGTAAAAGTAAGAAGTATTCATCCAAGAAATTACTCAAGCTAAAGTAAAAAGTATTTGGTAAAAAGGCTACTCAAGTACCTACTAACTGACCAGAACGTCTGATTTGATATTTAAAAATGATGTCATAAGACAGAAAAAAAATATAAACTTATGTGCAAGTTTGGAATTTTAAAGACTAAAATTGAAAAAAATTAAAAATAACATAATTACAAAATAAATTAAAGCAAAAGAAACACTTTTCAGGATTTTTTTCAATATAAAACATTAATCTAATACATTAATACAGAAGGTAATATATTTTTAGTTTAGAACAATCACATATCTCAGCAGCCTCAGCAGATAGAAATTAACATCAGATCAATAAAGCTGGTGTTCAAATAAGAATTCTCACTTTAACATAAACTGTAGCTGTGTCTGTGACTGACTACTGACTGACTACTTACGATGCAGAGATACAGTGGCTCTACTTTGAGTTCCCCCCCGATTATGGAACTCCTTACCTTATTTTTAAGGCTCATCTTTAAGGCAGCTAAGTCCAGCCACCCTCAGTCTCCTGAGAGTGGCTGGACTTAGCTGCTTGTATCCAGGATCTCGTTCTTTCAGTCATGATGTATATCTCATGAAGGGTGAGGGTTGGAACATATAGAGGAACTGGTAAAAAGAGAACAAACAAAACAACAAACCAGAGCAGTGCCCACATTACTGCAGATGAAGCCCTCATCCATCTGTCCATCTCCTGTTTCATCTTACCATCACTCAGGAACAAGACACCAAGATTATCTGTGAAAAGCAAAGTTGTGATCTTGAGATTCCAAAACCTCTCCATGACAACGCCTTGAGATTCTACCCATGAACACTACAAACAGGATTGGTGACAAGGGGCAGCCTTGGTACAACCCACACTGGGAACTGAGAATAATTCAATCAGTGTAAAAGGTCAAAACTGCATACCATGTTCATTTGTGAACACTGTCTTCACTGTTTGTAAGAATGCCAAATTACATCACCAACTAGCTACATATTCTGTATGTTAGCTGATAGCAGCAGGAACAAATACAGTTTAACAATCTGTTAAGGATCAAAGACACAGAGTGATGATACTTAATATCTATTTTTAGTATGCCTGATACTATTTTCTGTGGCTAAAGGTCTTCAAATAGGAAAATTTTATGCTAGTTGACAGCAAGAGCTAGAATCTGTTGCATTAAAAGTTAAGATCTTAGTGGCTTTCATTTGTAGAAGTTATTTTAATTAACTTTTTGACTGACAGTGAGTGGTTATGTCAACCTTAAGTTGAGCTTCAGTGTTGCCTTAAAAGGAAGTAAAAGTAAAACTCGATGGACTGTAGCTGCCGTAACTACTCTTTCTGTCCTTCGTGACCTTCTCTAAATCCCATGTCCAACACTGGCAGGACTCTGCTCAAACTGAGCCGTAATTACATCAAAGCAATTACAGAACCAACATGAAGGCCTTGTCCACAGAGGAGGGAAAGAAAAACCAGCAACAGAAAGTTTCAGAAATTATAACCCGGAACAGGAAAAACTACTTTTCTGCTGGTTTTGCAGAAAATCCATGAAGAAAATCTACTCGAGCAGGGGGGAACATTTTTCTTTTGATGGTTGGCATATATGTATGAGGCAGCACTAATAATTTCCCAATAAAAAGTTATTTGCTATTCATTTTGCAGTCAGAGACTTATACTTTTATGTAGCTTTACGGTAATGTGAAACATTTTAATGTGTATGACTATAAGAACGCTCTCAGTTTTTAATTAATTGGTTCTTGCGTATGAAGAACTATTAAAATTATATGGAGTGAAAATTCTTCCAAAACAGTGTGTGTAGTGATTTTTAATTTTATATATATATATATATATATATATATATATATATATATATATATATATATATATATATATATATATATATATATATATATATATATAGTAATTGTCTCCTCATAGTAATAGTATGCTGCCATCCTGTGGTCAAATACCCACATCTCATCCAGCGAGCTGTTACATAATTGTTTTCTTCAATATACTAAATAAATAGCATCCTGATGTTGTTTATTATTGCTTAATAGTTTTTGTTTGCTAATTCTTGACAATCAACATTGTTTTCTTGACTATAAATTGACTCTAATTGATTAAAAACTTTTTAACCCTGGTAGTTTTACACAGACAAAAATCTATCATATACTGAGAAATGTCAAAAAGGTAACCGGTTTCAGTTTTAAGATCAAAAAATGCTTCATACAGCTGATGCTGGTGTAAACACCTTTATTAGAAAATACATCTTCTGTTTGGGAGTTAATTTTTGATACAACCAAACACCATGAGATTTAGCTTGTTAAAACTGCCATTCTACAGTGTTTCATAATGGTCTGCAAACCACCATTAATGGCAGGTCAGCACTTATATAGGGTATGGATGAGGTTTCTCCATAACTTCTCATTTTAATACTCCTCCCCCTCTTCATCCTCTTCATAGGAGTCAATGCCAACCTCTTCATAATCCTTCTCCAGGGCAGCCATGTCCTCTCTGGCCTCTGAGAACTCCCCCTCCTCCATACCCTCTCCGACGTACCAGTGGACGAAGGCCCTCTTGGCATACATCAGGTCAAACTTGTGGTCGAGTCGGGCCCAGGCCTCTGCGATTGCTGTGGTGTTGCTGAGCATGCACACGGCTCTCTGCACCTTAGCCAGGTCACCACCCGGAACCACAGTTGGAGGCTGGTAATTAATGCCCACTTTGAAACCAGTGGGGCACCAGTCTACAAACTGGATGCTGCGCTTGGTTTTGATGTTGCTGATGGCCACGTTAACATCTTTTGGTACAACATCGCCACGATACAAGAGACAGCAGGCCATGTACTTTCCATGACGGGGATCACATTTCACCATCTGATTGGCTGGTTCGAAGCAGGCATTGGTTATTTCTGCAACAGTGAGCTGCTCATGGTAAGCTTTCTCTGCAGAGATAACTGGGGCATAGGTGGCCAAAGGGAAGTGGATTCGAGGGTAGGGCACCAGGTTAGTCTGGAACTCCGTCAGATCTACATTCAACGCTCCATCAAAGCGCAGGGAGGCAGTGATGGAAGAGACAATCTGGCTGATGAGGCGATTCAAGTTGGTGTAAGATGGACGTTCAATGTCAAGGTTCCTACGGCAGATGTCATAGATGGCCTCATTGTCTACCATGAAGGCACAGTCAGAGTGCTCCAGAGTGGTGTGTGTGGTCAGGATGGAGTTGTAGGGCTCAACTACAGCTGTGGATACCTGAGGAGCTGGGTAGATGGCAAACTCTAGCTTGGACTTCTTGCCAAAATCTACTGATAGTCGCTCCATTAGCAGAGAGGTAAAGCCAGAACCGGTTCCTCCTCCGAAGGAGTGGAAGACCAGGAACCCTTGGAGTCCGGTGCACTGGTCAGACTGAACAAGAGAATTACATGTTACAATGGATGAGCGGGAAAATAACCTTAAAACATTACTTTAATCAAAATAAAAGTTGGACTTTATTTAGAAAATAAGAGTCCTTAAATTTGATTTCTACTCTTAGAAATCTTCCTACTCTTAAGCTTCTTGCCCTGGCAAGTTGATCCTATCAATAGTTTCGTTCAAGGTTTTTAAAAGTATTTTTTAACCAGGAGGTACCTTGAGATTAACCCATCTTTTGTGAGGGAGAACTGGTCAAAAATGCACACAATTACAAGTTAAGAAGAACAATTTAAAAGGTTTTACAATAACATCAAGAATTTAACTAAACAGAAGATGTCTTACAACATGAAGCAGGGTAAAAGGTTCGGATGTCCTAGGTAAAGTGGTGCAGCAGTTGTGCCTGAAGTAAGTGCAGATTTTCAAATGATAATTTCATCCACTAATGGGAGAAAAAGCTATCCAAATCAACCCGGTTCAATATGAAATATTCATTGCCCTGTAAACCCTTGGTGACAACAATTGCCAGTGGTAATGATAATGTACTTTTTAGGCATTTTTGCTGCTTCCACCATTGTTATTTGTTTTCCTTTTTTGTACTTTGCAGTTTTAAAATAAAAAATAAATATACTGGGCAACTAGCAATGAACATTACTATGGATAAATTTTTCCCCATTTCTGATTGCAGAATTGTTTTAATTTAGCCATATTGGAGGGTTTTCAAGCATTAACAGCCTATTTAAAGTCATGTCACAGTATTTCAAGTGTACTTTTGCTTCGATTTTGACTAGGGCACTCCAAAATTGAAATTGTTTTGTCCATTCAAAGGTAGACTTGCTGGTGTGCTAAACCACCTGCATGGCTGACAGCATCTCTTGGTTTTCACCTCTGATTAATTGTGTTAGTTTGATTCTTCTTACCAGTTTGCGGATCCTGTCAAGGACAGAATCTATATGCTCCTTCCCAACAGTGTAGTGGCCTCGGGCGTAGTTGTTGGCAGCATCCTCCTTTCCTGAGATCAGCTGCTCGGGATGGAACAGCTGACGATAAGTTCCGGTTCGCACCTCGTCTGAAAGAAAAACATAGAGGGTTTAGTACTGTGTCAAATTGCTTCTCAATACTGTGTCAAATGCTTCTTTAACCATGTGACTTAAACATAAATAGCAAAATTGTAAGGTGGGGGAAGTGGAAGTGGGTGAAGCTAATATGAAGGAAGAGGGGTGTCTAATATTAATTGGTGGAGCTAACAAATTCTAATGAGTGATCTAAAAAAAAAAAAAAGTTAAGTAGGTGGAGTTATATTGATTAGACATTCGTGGGGCAAAGAAGTAAATTAAATTGATTTAATATAAAGTGAAGTGTGTGAAGCTAATGCAAATAAATTGGATAATGTGGTAGTTCCTGTGGTGTAGGGCTCATTTAAATGAAATGAGAAGGAGCTAAGGTTTTTCGGTTGTAATAGTGAAAAACTGGGAAGTTGTGTGTCTGTGTGTGTGTGTGTGTGTGTGTGTGTGTGTGTGTGTGTGTGTGTGTGTGTGTGTGTGTGTGTGTGTGTGTGTGTGTGTCCTGTTTGGAAGTGTGGTACTCAGAATTGCTGTCCGAGTATAAACTTTATTAGAAATTCCTTTGGTTATCTCAAATGCAGTGGACATGGAGGCGAAATAAAACAGAAAAAAGAAAGGCAAGAGAGGTGGGGAAATGGGAAAAAAGATCAGAGGAGAGAAAGAAGGATGAAAAGGAAACAAGATAACATCCTACTGTTAGGCCATTTCAAAGTAGGGTGGGGAGAGCTGATTTAAACTGAAGTGGGAAGGGCTAATTATCAAGAAAAAAAACGGTTGCTTGAAAGGCTCCACCCTCATTTGGTGTAACTCTCCCTTTTGTTTCCTTCAAGAACAAGCTTTTGTTGCTTTAAACCTTGGGATACTTTAACAGAAAAACTGGTTTCACGAATAATATTGGTGTTGACAGGGAACATTTTGCTGCTAAACACGCATCATGTGTCTATGCAAGTCCTCACCAATGACAGTAGGCTCCAGGTCCACAAAGATGGCTCTGGGGACATACTTCCCAGTGCCAGTCTCACTGAAGAAGGTGGTAAATGAGTCATCATAGCCACCGGTGGGTTTATCACTGGGCATGTGGCCATCAGGCTGGATGCCATGCTCCAGGCAGTATAGCTCCCAGCATGTGTTGCCCATCTGGACACCGGCCTGGCCAACATGGATGGAGATGCACTCTCTCTGTGGAAGACAAGGGAAAATCCAGTATAAACAGATGGGTGCTTTGGGTTCTTGTGCAAACCAAAAGTAAATGAAAAAAATAATAATAATTTTTAAATTAGATTTAGGCCAAACATGTCTTAACTTGCAGAAACTGTCAAGTGAGTGCTTAAAAAACAAGGTGATGTTTTGCATTGTGGCTAAACTTGTGCTTTGCAAAAGTATTTATACCCACTGAACTTTTTCAGAAACTGTGAAAGCTAAAAGAGGCCCTTTTTTAAGTCTGAAAATATGTGCAAGAAGATGCTGTGATCAGATGAGACCAAACTCAAACCTTTTAGACTGCAGGCAAAACAAATTGTGGCAGAAAACCAACACTGCACACTCTGAACACTGCCACCACACTGTCAAACATGGTGGTGGCAGTACCATACTGTGTGGATGCTCACAATACAGAAGAAAAGTTGCCATTAGACTGGGGTGGAGGTTCCCCTTCCATCAGGACAGTGACTCTAAACATACAACCAGAGCTACAATGGAATAGTTTAGATCTAAGCATATATCAAATGTTAGAAAGCCCTAGTCAAAGTCCAGACCTAAATCCAGTTATGGGTCTGTTGGAAGTCTTGAAAACTGATGGTCTCAATTTAATCTGACTTTACTTGAGTCAAAAATGCCATCCCCTCCTCACACCCCAAAAAATAGATTAAAAACATATGTAAGAAGCATTCCACAGAATGATACTGCCACCACCATGTTTTAATGTGGGGAGGGCATTTCCAGGACAATGCACTGTATTAGTTTCACATATTTAAACACAGAAATAGAAAAAAACCTGTGAAAACACATGTAATTAGCATTCCATGGCATTATACTGCCACCACTATGTTTCATAGTGGCAAAACATGGGCATTGCACTGCATCAGTTTTCTGCCAAATATTTTTTGTAAACATAAATTGCAAGCAAATAAAAAAGAATCTCAGACCAATATACTGCCACCACTATGTTTCATTGTGCGCATGGTATGTTCAGGGGGAAGTACAGTGTTCCCTTTCTGCCACACATTTTATATCCAAATGAAATACATTGCAGTTTGTGGTTAGTGTGACAAAAGAGGGATATGAGTAGGTTTGCAAGGCATTTTCTCCAATATCTCCAATCAAACATGTCAGCCATACCTCCACAGATATAATACAACAGTCAAAACAAGTACCACTAATCACAAAATCATCAGCATGTCTGCAGGGGCCAAAGTCCCTCCACGCCCTACTGAAGTATTTTTCTAGCTGGTTGTAAAGGTGTGGGTGGTAGTGGGGGGAGCACCAGGTGCGTACGGTAGTGGAGGGGGCGCCAGATGCGTGCAGAACAGTTGAAACGAGTTTGGAAGAAAGTTTCTCCTGAGGCAGCTCAACGCCTCCTATCCTGTCTGAGAAAACTGTCCTTTCAAGATAATCCAACTGTTTGTGGAAATGCAATCAAAATACCAGTCATATCTCCCAGTTCAGGCATCCTAAACCTCTGTATTAAAGGTGTATACTCAATAACTCTGGCTTTACTTGGAGGCAGCTATCTTTAGCCTCTGTTCTAAACAGCGAAACAAAGATGTGAAATTCTTTGGATGTCTCTTTGCTGCTAAGAATCTTTACATATTATTATTTCAGTCAGAAAAACAGTAAAAACACCCCTTTAAAAACCTCTTGGATTTTAACAGGAGAAAGAGAAGAAAACAGACATAAACAGTTGTTTTGAGTGCTGGTCCCCTTTAAAAAGCTCATTTAAGGGACAGGGGAGGGGTTCTCAGCTGCTAAGTTTGGCAATAGCAGCCAGCTATTTTGAGTCTGGTGTCACTCACTCCACACAGAGCTCTCTTAACCCACTAACCTCTAATCACATGCTGCTGCATGCTCAGAAAGTCAGAGACATTTCTGTGCCGATTACTTTCAAAAATCACTATGTGGTGATTTCTGAACAGATGTAAGGGAACGTGGGTGTGGCTGCCTGTTGCAACATGCTGTGCTGATTCAGCCTTACGAGCAAAGAGAAGTGGTGAAGGGGGTGGGGGATCATCTGCTACGTCTATCTCCTCCCGCCTGAAACGAGGTCACACATGGAGGGCAAACACAGTGGAGCATTGTGCTACACAGGAAGGGAAAGAGCTAGAGGGGTTTATTGATGAGTTTTCCACAGAGTCTAAGTGTAAAACTTGAATCAGATTAAGTTTGTGCTTCATTTATCTGTAATGGGGCTGTTTAAGCTTCATGATCCTGCGGTTGAAACCAGCAAGAACCACCTGAGTTTCTCCTCCTTCCTGCAAACTCCAAATATTACAATATCCAAATTGTTTGCACTCATGCCGCAGAGTCAAAGACCAGCTTTCTGTATTTCATTGAAAGAAAAACCATGTACCAAGCTTCTTTTCAGGACTGTTCTGTAAACAAACCAAAGCCGTCACAGCATTCCCCGGCAGACGAGCAGTCCACATATGGAAACAGTTAACCTTTGCAGACTGGCAGCCTGTGCTGGACTGCTTTTATGCAGCCCACAAGCAGCTTGAAGCAACAGAGAAGCTCAGACACAAGGCTAAATTTGGGAAGGAAGTGTAAAAGCAGGAAACAGTGAGTCATATCTCGAACTTTCGATCACAAAAATACTGAACATGGAAACCTTTTGTTAATTTGATAAAAAGAAAACGTCTTTATCAATGATCAGCAAATACTCACCATTTTCTTGTCCTTTTTGGGGGGGAGAAGGAGAAGTTTAGATGGGCTGGTTCTCACAATGCAACCTTAAGGAGATCTCTGTGAGTGAAGTCCTGTCAGAGTGGGATGGTGAAACCTTTATATAGCTGCAGAGGAGGGCGGAGGAGGTGGAGCCAGCAACAGCTGCAACTTTCTTCAACTCTTCAAATCTTTCTGGTTTCTTTTCATAGTAAAAAAAACTTTCCAATTTCAAAGTAAAACAGGAGCAAAAATGTTTAAGCTGCAGATAATACAGCATTCATTGTCATTGAATATTCACATTTTATCACATTACAGCTACAAATGTTATCGTGTTTTATTGGGATTTTATGTGATAAAAGGTTTGAGAAATATCTGTGACACAAACTTGAACCTTAAACACACTATCCCTGCAATGAAACTCAGTGGTGGCAGTATCATACTATGAGATCCTTATAATGCATGGTTTTCATTGAGTTCATAAAAAAGTGTGCCATGCATATGTGTTTAGCTGAACTAAAATACTTTATAGAATCACCTTTGACTATAATTCTAACTGCAAGTCTTGACATTTTTGTTTTTTGCAAAACAGGTCAGTCTCAGTCAGATTGGATGGAAAGCATCTAGGAACATCTGTTTTCAAGTCTTGCTTTTCAGTTTAATTTCTGTTCTGTTTTCAACTGGGCCCATATGGCTTTCTACCCATGGTGACACAGCCTGGGGTAGGGGTTGTCAGGGACTGGTAGCTTATGAATCGGTGCTACATTCAAGGGCTTTTTTGATGAGGTGTTCTAAGTGAGTCTCAACTGCATTTAACCATCTTTAATTCCAAATCCTTCAATATTTAGACTCTCCACTAATTTAATAAGAACATATAAAGCATCCCAAAGGATGATGTTACCAACTCCATGTTTTACTGTAGGTACGATGTGTTCAGCATGAGCTCCAGAATTAGCTTTACAGCAAACATGGCAGTTGTTCACTTCTGCATAGAGCATTGTTAATATCACTCACCTAAATCTGTTAGTGCAAACAACTTGTTTTTCCCCAAGTTACCACAAATAATTTTGAAAAGTTTAAGGTTTAAGCTTTTGTAGCATACGACACCAAAAATGAATTTGTTTTAATGAACTCACAAAGATAATTAAATAATCTATAAAATTGTAAAATTATTCTTGCCACCATGAGTTATAAACAATAGCAGGCTAGGAAATGCTAACAAACATTTTTACTGATCTGAAAACAAATTCTTACAAGTTATGGTCAAACATTTTCTACATTTTTAATCTTAAGTAACTATTTAAGGTAATGCTAAGAACATATTTTTGCTTTCTGCTTTAAGACCATGACATCAATCCAGAACACTGTTGAAATAGTGAAAGTGGACCATAAACTGCATAAAAAATTAGATTGGCTGAATAGAAAACAAAGTTCTAAAGGATGAGGTGCATTTGGAGTGTCACTGAGGTTTCAGAATATACCTGTATATCAAAAATATCACAATTAAAAGCACTTTGTCAATTACCTTAAAGATATTAGAAAAATGAGGGAAGGATAAATCTGTTTTTCCTACAAAACTAAATCATTTTTATGTTTTATCATAAAAAAATCCTAGTATTATAAAACTACAAGTTATAACTATGTGCTATTGAAACATCTCACCTTTTATAATCGTCTTAAAAATTCAAACGACCCCGTTTCTAGATCATGTAATTTACTTTCTAACCACTAGATGGAGTGCTAATCACTGTCGTTTGTGTCTCGTGTTCTACATGTGGTTACCTCCTGACTGTTTTAGTTTACAAGCACTTTATTGATTACAAGCTGTACGTTATAGTCAGGGTTTCTAAAACACATTTCATGTCAAAGCAACAGAATCACAATTCCAGACTCTCTATTTTCCATCGTTCTCTCAATCATTTTAGCCAGTTTTTGAAAGCATAAATAGGAAAGTTTAACATAAATTTATGGGAGAGATTCCCAAGGAATGGCGAAGAAAGGAATGAAAGGCAGCTGGAAAATTAAGCACAGTCTTTGTACAACCCCTTTAAGAGGAAAACTAAAAAATCAGGATGAAACTCCAAAAAAGTTCATCTCCCTTCTGTTTAAGCTTTAACGCTTTTCTTGTCATCTTTAAAAGGGGTCCTTTAAAGATTAATTCTACAGAAAGCTGATTTACCACTTATCTTCAGTCCAGTTTTACTGTTTATTATTAAACAGCATCCAGGTCCAACACAAAAGAGATATATTTGTATTTCTTCATATTTAAAACAGCAGCAGTGCCCCGTTTTCTGCTGGCCTTTATAGCATTTGGTGCAACACTGAAGTAAAGTCTTTGTGAACTTTTCCTGTCCATCATGACTGACTGAAACTCATGGCAGACATCTCACCAGGCCATCATCTCTGATGCTTGACGTCCTCATAATCCTCAAACCAGCCTCCAGAGTCCCCCTGAGCCTTTAACTCCTCTTCAAATACCACCAGTCATCTTTTTAAAGAAAGAAAAAAGATGGATTGTGATCAACAGATAGCAGAGGTGTTTTTATGGGATATTGGAGGTCCACAGATTGTTTTTCTCCTATCTCTCTCTCAGGCTGTAAACTATGTCTTACTTCCTGCAGCTTTTCTTGAGCTTAAGCATCATTAGAAGTCTAAATTTCCTGAGAATTATATCTGCTCAATCTATTTTTAATAAACAAACATATTTAAAGAGAAAGCTACTAATTCCAGATGAGACAATGATTGTGTTTCTAAGGTGCAACCTCATTAAAGTCTTGGATTCTACATTTCAAGACATATTAAAAATGATCTTGTCTTTGTCATGTCTTAAAATACACCAAAATATCCAACCCTTGCACCTACAACTCTTAGAACTCATCCTGACTTTGACTAGACCATTCCAAACTTGGATTATTTTGTCTTTTAACCATTCTGCTGTAGATGTATTGCTCTTTGTCCTGCTGACGACTCAGCTTCAGCTATCAGACTGTTGGCCTCCCATTTGACTCTAGAATACTTTGGTATACAGAGGAGTTCATAGGTTGACTCAGTGAATGCAATGTTATAAGGAAACCCAAATCATCATCCCTCCACCATCATGCTTCATAACTGACATTAGGTGTTCATGCTGATGGACTGTGTTTGGGTTTCTGCAAACATTTGTACTTTGGTCTCATCTGTTCTTGAAATCTTGAGGTTCATTGAGATATACTTTTGCAAACCTACATCATACTCCAATATTTGTTTAGACAGAAGAACTTTCTTCTTCAAGTCTTTATAACAAGGTCAGTCTTTTTCTAACAGTCCTGCCATGAACTTTAATATTCAGCCTGCTAACTGAGGCCTATAAAGTCTCAGATTAGAGTTCTTGTGCTTTTGGTCAGTTTTTCTGAGCCTTCAAGTTGAAAAAAGGGCAAAAGGAATTAAATTCCAGAATAAAACTTTTACACACTTGTGCCTTTTACACACAGGACCTTTCAGAACTCTAGAATAAGCTAGTATACAGAGGAGTTCATGGTTGTTCAGGGCCTGTGGCTACAAAAGTCCACGTTATCACTCCACCACTGTGATTGACAGATTTTGTGCAGATATAGTGCTAGGTTTTTTTCCCCAAATATCTCTACTTTGCTTTCAACTTTGCATTTACTCCAAACTCAGTGATTCATTTAGATGCAACTTTCCAGCTGGAAATATCTTTTCTCTCTGGAGAATGACGGACTTGCAATAGGTTGGAGACGGTTTTAGAACCCTACTTATATTGAGGAGTAGCAACAATTGCTTCTCTTAAGGTCATTACTGATGTCTCTCTACATTGTAGAAACACACACCTGTGGAGCAGGTCACACCAGTTTCAGGTTTCTCTAGATGTTGATTGTTTAAACTTGTTAATTCCTAGTTGCCAAAACAATCATATAAACTACATTTGAGTACAAGACAGAATCTTGTACTAAGCTTATCTCTTAATTTCCTATTAGTTTATCGTACTCCATTAAACCTTTAGAGGAATATAGCCAATAACTGATGCTTCGTTCAGGTTTGTCTCCCTTATTTTGTCTGTCTGTCCTGTAAAAACAGAATGTTAATTTCAGATGAAGCACTCCCTGAAGATTTCTCTGCAGAAACAATAAGATGCTTTAATCCATTTCATTTACTGTCGGTTTACAGAGAGAGTTGCTAAGTGGACGCTAAGAGGAATCCACTGATTGCTTTTCCAAAACAAAGAAACTGTTTGAAGGATTTCTGCTTTTGCTTATGTTTTTATGAGGCTTTGTAGATTTATGCAGAGGTGTCATTTGAATACAAATCTTCGCATGGATCATTAGGAAGGATATTCAGAAAAAATTACAGCAAATGCAAAATTATATATGGAAAAAAATATTTGGCTATTTAAAGATTTCATCTGTTTTAGTTTTATGTCAAAGTTTCAGATCATAACACAAATATCTATATAAGACTATGACAACCTGAATAGACAAAAATTAGTTTTAAAATTATGATTTCATTACTTAAGGGGGGAAAGCCATCTTAACAACCTGACCCTTTGTTTAAAAATAATTGCTCCCACTGTTTAAACATGAATCAACTCTAAGAAATAACATTCAATGGAATGCTGACTTGAATTTCCAGGTCTGATTACTGCTAGAACTATGGAATCACCCGTGTGACAACATAAAGTAGGCTAAATGATTTTAAAAGGCAACACATCATACCCCTACTCCAACTCTGTCAGTCTGGGAAGGTTTACAAAGCCTTTTCTAAGGCTTTAGGACTCCAGAGAGCCCCAATTAAAAATATATATAAGAAAAAATATTTGCAAATAGAATAAACATGGAACTGTGGTGAACCTTCCCAGGAGAGGCCAGCCAACTAAAATTACTCCAAGAGCACAGCAATGACTCATCCAGGAGATCAAAGACACCAGAACAACATTTAAAGCACTGCAGGTCTTACTTTCCTCAGTTAAGATAAGAGCTCATGAGTCAACAATAAGAAAGAGACTGGGTAAAAATGCCATCCGTTGTCCGAGACCAAAAGCACTTTTGACAAAAGCCTGCCTAATCAGACAACAGCATTTTGATGGTCACTCAACAAAATATTCTGCATGGTGAAAAGGCCTGACTTGATTTTACTGTAAAAGAATTTCAGAAAAATCAGCATCACACAAACATTCAAACAGGATTGTGGTAGTATGATGGTTTTATGTGGTTGAGGACCTAGAAAAGCTGTGGTAATTGATGGAACCATGATTTTTGCATTCTTGCTTGGAAATCCTTTAGGACGATGTTCAAACACCAATTTGTGGTCATAAGATCTAATACATGGATTATGCAGCTAAACAATCAGAAGTACACCAAGGAGTCCCTCTCTGGCTGGCTCAAAAGACAAAATGAAGGTTTTGGAGTGATCTAGTCAAAGTACAGAATCAGACTGAATTGCTGTGGCATGACCTTCAAGAAAACACCTAAAGAATTCTGCAGAAGAGTGGGATAGATTTTCTTCACACTGATGTAAATCTTTTTTCTTCTTAATTAATGATCATCATAATCATTGCTTGAAAAGCACATTTTGTATTTCTGATATTCTTTGATATGAAATGATCTGAAAAGTTTATATGTGGCACAAATTTTTGAAAGCGCAAATACTTTTTTTTCCATGTTTGTTACACAGAAGAGGCTCATTTGGGAAATGAAACCGTCTTTGAAGCAGTCTTAATCTGTAAAAAATATGGACATTCAGGTGCTGAAGTGTTAAATGTCAAGCACATCTTCTGAGGATTCACTCGCTAAAAAGGTCTCTGGGCACAAATTCTTTGCATTCTTACCTGCGTACCATCAATCCACTCTCCAAATGTGAATTCCTACATAAGTAAAAGATGACCCCATTAAAAATGATATATAATCCTTATAATTCAACATGAAACAAGCAAAATTAGGTGCAGTTTTTGTGAAATGAGGACAAAGGATAAAGGGTTCAGGGTGCGGAACACAACATTGTCTGTAAATAAAGCCTCTTTTTTCTTGCCATGTTGCCAAGGACTTGTTGTTCTTCAGTTTCCCAAGAGAACAATAGATTTGCCTCCTTTACTGTGTGAGTTTTAATAAAACAGACACTATTGTGTTGAAAACAGTCTGATAAACTAAAAACATAACATCCCTGCATTTCTTCAGCATGCAGATATTCCTAATGGGGAGTTTTCTTTTATATGGATGAACAACTGAAATATCTGATGGGTTAATCTGTAATAATCTACAATGGATTACATGATGAAAATATCCGGGAGGAATGGAGCTTGGCTATAAATCCCTCAGCAGTTGGCCTCAATGCTCGTGGGCTCTGGCCTGAAAGCGATAAGGGTTAAGCTGTCTTGAAGCTGGACGGCTGCAGAGATCAAAGTCTGCAGGAAAACCCAAACAGCAGGCCACTTGAGATCAAATACAAGATGCTGCTGTGTGGTCACAGCCAGCCTGAGGGCTTCAAGATCCCCCAGAACAACCTGTTCCTGGTGCCCACTTTCAGTTTCCTCCATTTAAGGATCTCAAACAGGACCTTGCATCTGCAGTGTCTTGTTCTAGGCAAAAATACCAAACTGCATCCTTCAGGTTTGCAGTTTAAAATCACAATATAGAGTGCAACCAGAAAGTATTCTCAGCACTTCATTTTTTCAGATTTTGTGGATTTGGACTACAACCTTATTCTAAATTGTACTAAATTAATCTCTTTTCTCAGAATTTCAAACACAAATACCTCATTACAACAGTGTGGAACTGTTTTGCAAATTTATTAAAAATAGAAAATCAAGAAAACACATTTATGTAAGTATATGCACAGCCTCTGCCATTAAGCTCAAAATTGAGCAATGTCCACTGATCATCCTTGAGATGTTTATATATCTTAAATTGAGTGCATCAGAGGTAAATTCAGTTTATTTGACCTGACTTGGAGAGACACACACCTGTCTGTATAAGGTAGGTAAGAGTACATGTCAGAGCGAAAACGCTAAGCATGAAATCAAAGGAATTGTCTGTAGACATCCAAGACAAGACTGTCTTGAGGCATAAATCTGGGGAAGGTTACAGAAAATTTTCTGCTGCTTTGAAGGTCCCAGTGATCCCAATGGCCTCCATCATATATAGATGGAAGAAGTTTGGAACCAACAGGACTCTTACTAGAGCTGGGTGGCTGACTAAACTGAGCGATGGGGGGAGATCAGGGTAGTGACCAAGAATGTTACTCTGTCAAAGCCCTACCATTCCTCTGTGGAGAGAAGAGAACCTGCAGCAATCCATCAATCAGGCCTGTATGGTAGAGTGGCCAGACAAAAGCAATCGTGTAATAAAAGGCTCCAGGGAGTCCATCTGGAGTTTGCCAAAAGGCACCTAAGGACTCTCAGACCATGAGAAACAAGATTCTCTGGTCTGATGAGACAAAGATTGAGTTCTTCGGTATGAATGCCAGATGTCATGTTTGGAGGAAACCATCACCAGACCAATAACATCCCTACAGTGAAGCATGGTTGTGGCAGCATCATGCTATGGGGATGTTTTACAGCAGTAGGAGCTGCCAGACTAATCAGGATAGATGAAAAGATGAAGGTAGCAACGTACTGAGATATTCTGGATGAAAACTTGCTCCAGAGCACTTTTGACCTCAGACTGGGGGAACAGTTTATATTTCAGCAGGACAACGACCCAAAGCACATGGCCAAGATCTCGAAGGAATGGCTTCAGAACCACTCTGTGAATGTCCTGGAATGACCAAACCAGACTTGAACCCCACTGAACATCTCAGGAGAGATCTTAAAATGGCTGCACATACGTCACCCAACCAACCTGATGGAGCTTGACGAGTACAGCAAAGAAGAATGGGTGAAACTTTCTAAATGTAGGTGTGCTAAGGTTTTGACATATAGAATTGAGCAAAGGCTGTGAATACTTACGTAAATGTGATCTCTTGGGTTTCTATTTTTAATAAATATGTCAAAATCTCAAAAACTTATTTCACATTGTCATAATGGGGTATTTGTGTGTAGAATTTAGAGGAAAGAGATTAACAGAATTTGAAATGAGACCATAACATTACAAAATGCTGAAAATCAGAAGCGCTGTGAATACTTTCTGGAACTACTGTAATTAAATATGTATTTTTTTAAAAATGCGGAAACATTAAAATTATTTTTAAATGCAAGGTAAATAACACTTAAATTGCAAGGTAAAAAAAAAAACCAGAAAAATCATGGAATTTAGATCAAGATTTGATATTTAAATCTTATTTTGGCAGGTTAAGACCTGACTGGAGGCTGGTTATTTCTTTGAAGCACCTACATTTGCGAGCACGTATTAATAGAAATGGTCGTAATTACAGTGGGATTGTTAGGGAAAACCATTTTTGAAGGTTTGAACAGTCAGGAAGTGACTTCATTAAACAAAAAAAATAAAATGTAGACAAATCTTTAACTTTCTTTTACTTTCTTGGATCTGCCTTCTGTAAGTGTAGGACACTTTTTTTTTCTGTCTTCGGAGCAAAAGCTTGTAAGTGATACTGGACTGAAAGAAAGTGCGAGTGGCAACATTAACATGGTTTAGTACAGTTTATATAAACACTTGGCGGATGAGACAAAAACATCTTTCAATTCCTGAAATTCAAGAATACTTTCATTCAGAAACTTAAGCAGTGCTCTAAAACTAGAGGTTCCCTAATCAGGAGTTCCATCACAGCGTCTTACACTCCTATAAGAACTGGGTATATATTTGTGGCATTGTAAATAAATGTGTGGTTTGTTGCAGATTCAGCACCATCACCTCTTTAAACATCCATGTTTCTAAAACCCACCCTCATCAATCGCCATCATCATCAGAATAAATTGGATGTATCCCAAGTAATGTTACCGATTCATTTCTATCTCTGCACACCAAACTAAGACTGAATAGAATATTGATTTGGAGCTCTGTTAAAACCTTCATAGGAACATTAGCCTTTTTTTTCCCAGGCAGAATAGAAAATAGAGATAAATAAACTGAGGTTATTTATAATCTGTAAATCTGCTTCACAACACAAGCTTGATGTTTGAGTCATTCTATTTTTCACCGAGGACAGTTTTAAAGTTTTTGTTTTAAGGCTTTGAAGAAACAGATCAGCAGCAAATGAAACAATTCATTTAGCCTGTGTTGGTTTCGTCTTGCTGCTGAATTCAGGGACTTTATCTCTGAGAACGGCAGCAGAAACTAATGTCTTTAATGTCACATCTGACCACAGGGCTGTAGAAAGGTCAAGCCGCCGACGGCTTTAAAAACACGTTATGGGGTTAAAAAAAAAAAAAAAAAAAAAAAAAAAGCCCATAGGATGCACATAACTATTCATATCTCTTTGGCTTTTATTTTTATTATAGAAACAAAAACTTGGATTTGCCATCACATTTATTTTAAATAGATTTGATTTTCATGAAACTCTACCCTTTTGTGTTACCTTTAAATGTCTGTGCACAGTAGAAGTCCCTGCACCAATGGCAGTAGGGACGAGAGCCGCTTCCCAACCTATTAAAATGCCAAAAATTTGAAGCAAGTAGAAGATGACTCCCCAACACAATGGGGGCCAATTCTGTATTGCCTGGACATGCATTAAAGCAATGGAAAACATGTTCAGAGCACAACTGACATAAATGCTATCTGGTTTTTTTATGTATCCCCTCCATCCCTGCCCTGAGCAACTGCTTATGGTAGTGCCAGCATCATGCAGTGGAGAAGATGAACGGAGCTAAATCAAGAGCTACACTTGAAGTAAAACCTGTCAGAGACGTCAAAAGTCTTTGAAACCCCAAACAAACAGCTACAGTTACAAAGGAACAGCTTGGATCAAATTATTTTCATGTATTAGAATGGCCTAGTCAAAGTCTAGGCCAAAATCCAATTGAGAATATGTGGCGAGACTTAAAAACTCTAGCCATTCTGACTAAGCTTCAGATGTTTTGCAAAGAATAATGGAAAAAACAAATCAGCATACATTTCCCTATACCACGATGCTCACAACACCATGTGGGGATAGTGTGTTCAGGGTCATGTGCAGTGTTAGTTTTCTATCATAGATTGTAATTTGTGAACACATTGTTGTTTTTCCTCCTACTTTACATTTATGTTTGACTTTGTCTATCATGAAAATTTTCAATAAAAGACAGCGAGGCTTGTGGTTATTAAGTGACAAAGAGTCAGGGCACTAACTATTCATTGCAGTCAAATATCTGCTTTGAAAAGATGTAGTTCCCTTTGTTGAGTTTAATATTTCATGAAATAAAAGTACATCAAATAAAAATATAAAGGTCAATCAGAAAAAACTTAATTTGAACTTTGTCTTTTATTAAATCATGGACATGACAGACTGAACACAGCAAACCATTTGTAACTAATATTACTGAACAATTCACTAATAAATAGAAGCATGAAAAAAGAAGCACTTGTTTCGTATCAAAATGTTTTATACAAGCTGAACAGGCAGGAAAATGTGTTCAAACATGTAGCTTTACTTACTTTACAGTTACTATATAAAGAATTGCTGTTTGCTGTGGGCAAAACTTATCAGCTTTAAGTTTTATGTGCAAATTGTTTGGCCCAGCTATTCACCCAGTAACTTGAATTTCAATTCTTAAACTGTATTTATGCAGAGGAAAGACCTCAGACTGCCAGGAATCACTGATGATTTCGGAAAGAAGTCAAAGTCCTCCATCTGTTTAAAAAAAAACAAAAAGTCTCTAAAATGGCAGCGTGTCCAGGAATAACTTATCTATCACAGCAGGTGGTGGCACCAGGTCCTCCAGCTTCAAGTAGAAAATCCTCTGCAGACCTTGGATGCACAAAGTGCGAAGTTCTGGCAGTTTCTCCAGAAGCCTGGACAGGTGATTGGGCCACCGGTTTGGACCACCTCTATCTGGACCTGCAGTTTCATTGTCTTTTAAGCACCTGACCACGTTGTTCTGTAGCTCCTCGACCCTCTTTGGCTCCTTCAGCCCGTGGCGTTCTGAATGTTTAAACAAACAAACAAAAAAAAAAAAAAAAATCAGCATTAACATCAAACCACAAGGTCTTTAATTTATTTTAAACTGTTGGGAAAATATTAAACAAATTGTTCAATATTATGTAGCAAGAATACAATTATACCCTGTAGACTTAACTTTCAGCAGTTTTTGACATCAAAAAAGTTTTATTTGTCAAAGCAAGGTGGGTTACATCAGTGGTTTCAATTTAGCTTATAACTGTAATAATTCATCAAAAAATAATCTGTGTTTCAAAGACTCTGAAAACCTGTATCCTTTAAGCCAACTTCCCCAACCAGCTGTAACAATTATAAACAAATATCATATCACATTGCTCTTGTTTGGGTAGCTGTTAGCCAAATCTTGTTTTAGCAAACCATACTTTTACTAGTTTAAGCGTTTGTGTTTTGATACGATCCTTTAGTGAAAAGAATTGTGGTGATTCTATTGATACATGTTTTGAAATTTTAAGCCTAAATAAGATTTTTTTACACCCAGCAGGTTAGAATTCCCTACCTTTGTATTACTCACTAGCCATTTTCAGAACCATTAAGCCATCCGAACTTTTAGCTCAGAACTTATCATTTACTCCCTAATAACTCCTGTTAAGATTAGAAATTGGCAACTACTTTCTCCTCTTTTTACCAATTTATATTTTTGTCTATTTGAAGCTACGTATTCCAGAAATAAACAATAAAAATGCTTAATACTGACAACACAATCAAGTTTCATCTTTGAATCAATCTATTATATTTTTCTTTGTAATTTTTTTTTCTTGAAGTTTTATCTATCTGTTGCTATCAAACCAATATGGGATTTCTTTTAACTGATTATTTAAATTACTTGCTTGAGCTATTATTAAAATACAGTTTTTCAATTTTAGCCAAACATAGAGGTTTTATACCAGCAATTTTCCAACTTTTGATTTTACTTTTAGCCATTTATTTAACCAATTTACCCTATTATTAAAAAATCTATCCATCTGAACCCTTCACAGGCATTTCCAGCACACCGTAACGAACCACTTAATAAGTTATTGACTGTACCAACCATTTTCCCACATTTTTAATGTATCCTTATTTAAATCCCATAAATGTTTTACTGGTGATTCATAAGTGTTCTTATCACTATATTACATGTTCCACCTATTTATCTATAAGATAAATAACAAGATGACAACTTAGTGCCTAACTTTTTCACACTTCTCAGTTAATTTTACAACTGCAAATCTTATCTTTGGCTGTTAATCACTCATCTTCAATACTGGGGCAAAACTGACTCACAGGTATGGTCTTGTGCTTCAATATTTCAAACAAAATATACTTTTAACTGATTAAAATCACTAAAAATAGTATTAGTTTGAAGCGGTTGAATGTGCACAAATTGCTTGCTCACCGGTGAGTAAAGCTAGGGTGCAGATGCAGGAGAAGGTGGAAATGTCCAGGCTCATCCTCTGCAAGTTGGCAGAGAACTCAACTATGCTGTCAATCCACTCCCCGAAGCCTCGCAGGCACTGTAGTCGATGCCACACCGACCCGTCACAGAAGATCAGTTTTCCCTCCTCTGGGTTGGATCTGAAACGACAGGAAATCTTGTGGGAAAACAAGCTGAAAAGGTAAGGGTGAATGCAAACTGTACCAGGCTGTTGCACAATTAGGCCTGTCCTGTCAGTTATTGGACATATATTTCAAATCAGGGACATAGATTCAAATTGAAGGCAACATGAAAAGCAGTTTAAAGATTTTATCATATGGCCTAATCAGCGGATTTATCTTGAAAAGGGTGTATTTTGTTACCTGTACGATAGCCGTAAGACGAATAACTCCAGGAAAGCTGAGTAGAAAAGGAGGTCTTGGTCATGTTTAGGTAGTGTGGCAAAACCTGGGATCCTCTGTGCCCAGCTCCGAATGACTTCCATCGATCTCATCAGGAGGTCATAGAATTGTCGGACATGTTGAGCATCATCACCTAGCAAATTTCCTGGACTCTCCTTTAACTTGTGGATTAGAAGGACCAACAGCTACAACTTGTATGTAATTTAAAATGGGTCACATTTAGGCACATTGGTATGATATGACTTACTTTGGAGTAGTCAAGGCGAGACATTGGAGGGTTTGACTCTATATGTGCCCTAACAAGAGCACTCAGAAGGGTGCTGCCTTGTAAAAACGAGTCTGGCAAAGCTCTGGGTTTGGACGGCAGACGACCTCTTCTGCCTTTAAGACCATCTGTCCTCACCACTGTAAAAAAAAAAAAAATGCCATATGTAAAATGTTTACGTTATAGAGTCTAACAGCGGTCTCCAATTCCAGTCACGAAGATTCACTGTCCTGCAACTTTTAGATAATTCCCTGTTCCAACACAACTGAATCTTAGAAATGACTATTATAAGCAGACCTTGCATAACTTTATAAGCTGAAGAGGCAGTTCAGATGTGTTGGACCACAGATCCCTCTAAAATTTTTGCAGGACAGTGTCATTTGAGAACTGGATGGAGACCGTTGCTGTAAGAATTATGTTGCCATAGATATACCTTCTTTGACCATTCCCACCGCCAGGCACTTCTGGAAGCGACAATACTGGCATCGGTTCCTCCTTCGCTTGTCTACAGGGCAGCTTTTTGCAGCCAAACACACATATTTGGCATTTTTTTGCACCGTTCGCTGCACCAATAGAATAAAAAAACAAATATGCCTTAAAGGATGGTTCAACAAAATATGAGACAGAGTGTTGTTTCATACTCTCAAGGCACAAGTTTACTGATCCCCAAACCTAGTCTTGCAAATGCTATTGTAGTGCTGTGAACACCTTTACTGACTGGATGTCATGCATTTTTTAAAACAGAATTTTTAATTTCTGAACCCAATTGCATGAGCATGAACGTACAAAAGGTCTAAGTTGCCCTTTGAAACTCATCAGCAGCACCTTTTGCTCCTTTGGGCCATCTAAGGCAGTGGAAATAGATTCAACAGGCAGACGGGGCAGTATGGGTAAACACCAGGTCGTGGTCATTCATAATTTTGAGTAGGATTATCTTTCTGGCAGATGAAGGGGGAAGCCTTTGCTATTCATAGCACGTTGGCAGCCACTTTCATAGGGAATATATCACCTGTCAGGAGATCAACAAATCAAAACGTGCATCTGGAACATAATATCCAATTTTAAATGGGACTCAATTTGTCCACTGTGTATTTTTTCAATGTAGGGAATTATTTTAAAAATCACATTATGGAATAGCATCACCAACTATGGGAAATTTTCATCTTAGCTTGAATAAAACTAAATTTCAGTAAAAGGGAAAAAAATCGACATTGGAAGTCCATAGACCTTGAAGAAGCCCTTGCAGCCCTCGCAAGTGCGCACTCCATAATGCTGACAGGCTGCATTGTCCCCGCAAACCGCGCACAGCCCCTCGGAGCTCATCGCTCCTCGCCCTGCTCCTGAAGAGGTCTGGTATTCCATAAAGTGGTGGCTGTGGGAGAATTGGAGAGGGCGAGGGAAGCCCATTCCGAGGGGTTTCCCTTGTTGGTGGTGCGATCCACCCGCGTCCAAGTTCATGGAGACGTCAAATTTCACCTGGCAGGTGGGGAAGCTCTGGGTACCGTGTGGTGTGTGTTTTAGAGAAAACAGAGAAAATCTGGAGAGCGCGTTTTTGTACAGAGAGCCGGAATCCTCCCAGATGTGTCCATGTGGAGTGTGGAAGCTGTGCGGTGAGGGGGTGCGGTAATAATACACGGAGCTCTGGGAGGAGAGCAGGTCATCCGAAGAGTGCAGGGGATTCTGATAGCGCGGACATCCGTGCGCATCCTCCACTTTGACGCACGGCAGCTCCGCCTGGACTGCCGGCATCTGAAAGACGCACGGCGGCTTCGCATCGTAGCTGGCACCGTAGCTGTCCGCCAGATTGCCGAAACCGGGTCCGGATGAGGCAGCCGAGAGTTCACTGTTCGTCAGGTCCATGCTAAACTTGACAAACTCCGGCGTGAGGAAGTCGCAGTTGCACTCTGCGCCCGCGCTCTGAGACGCAGGGCTGGCGCCTTGTGGTGAGGAGCTACACTGGGTCTGGACGCACGGCATGACCTCTGAAAACACATACATTCAACTTTACAAGTGCTCCCTGGTGTGCGTAAATCTGACAAGATATGCAAAAGTATTTGATTATCTACTAATTTCACTCTGTTGCGGTTGGTTGGAAAATGCTTAAAACAACTGAACAGCATAAAAAAAAAAAAAAAAAAAAAAAAAAAAAAAAAATGGAGGAAATTGGAGCAGAATGTACCTTCAAGTCCTGTTTTCCAGAAGATTTATTTCCCCTCTGGGCTCTCTCCACCTTAATGGAAGAACAAAAGTCTGTTTGCAACCTTTAAATGAACACATATCGAGTAATTTGACAGTTAAAATATAGAATTTGCTCTACCTTAGACGTCCACGCAAGGCAGGAGAATCCAAAAAAGAATCAAATTTGAGTTAAGTCCTCTCTCTGTTCAGATCAGTGGGAATGACTGCTCACTTCATCCGCTTTCAGCGTGCCGACTGGGCAGCAGCTGCACAGACAATGTGCTTTTGTTTACGCGCTCCGGTTTCTTGTGCCAAACCTCTTTACGCACAAGTCCAGAGACTGTGGTGGAGAGGGTGGGTGATGCGCACTATCTGACTGCGCACAGTGTTAGTCTCTGTGATGGAGGAGGCTGGGAATAGAGGGGGTTTGGGGTGTATTTTATATGACAGACACTGAAGCAACAGCAACTTATATTACTTTGGTTAAAATACAGCAATCAAGTCGAGTTTGCTCCTTAGAATGTTTAATACATTGTGTCAGTAAATAATATATGTTGTCTTAGATTTCTGATGCCTCCTGGACAAATTTGACATGCTTTTTTAAAAAAAAAAAAAAAAAAAAAAAAAAAAAAAGTTATTTAAAAAGTCTGGTCCTTTGCAGTCTTGAAGAATTTTTGTCTTTCTCTAGGTGAAAACCATCATTTTTTTGGTTACATTTGCTTCATCCACAATAGACAGAAAAGTATGCAGGCTTACATTATTATTTGAAAAGCACATCAGACAATACAGCTGATCAAATTTCTGGGGTTTTATTCTCATGAATTAAATATTTCCCAGGACAAAACTATGAAGAAGTGCACTCACCAGGTGCTGAAGCTTCAAATAAGACTTAGAAAATGTCACCTCTTATTGCGTCATCTTGTCTGACAGCAGTCATTTTAACAATTGAACATGGTTTGATCTAAACCAGCAGTGTCTAAACTTTTTGTTATATAGGCTGAAATCTTCAAGTTAGATGGACCCATGAGCCAAAAAGAAATATTTTTTAAAAACTAAAAAACATTGTGAAAATGACTTTTTTTCACCTGCCAAACAATAAAAGATGACATATTTTAATAAAATAGACATTTTTTTCCTGGGAAATGAATGTCTAAATTACAGCAACTCCAAAACTTAAAAAACGGTTTTTACATGTTTTCCTTATTAAAAGAATGCATCCAGTCTGCAAATAAGAATATAAAATGTTGTCCTAATTATTCTGAAATGAAACAGAACGCAAACATGTGGTTGTAAAAGACAAATATTTTGTGTTGTACCTGAAGACAGCTGTAAGAAGATTAAAATTTGTTGGTAATAATTTTGCTCTTAAAAAAGTCTACATCTGAATCCGCCACCTGTGGGGGCTGGCTACATTTATGTCATTTTTGAAATGCAGTTGGGGACTGTAAAAATCAGTCCAGGGGTTGCAAATGGCCCCTGGGCCGCAATTTAGACACCCCTAATCTAAACGTTCATTGTAGCTCTGGCTGCGTGTTTAGGTTTGTTGTACTGCTGGAAGGTTAACCTCTAGCTCGGTTTTGAATCTTACAGTACATTAATAATGGCATATAAGTAATATTTACATTAGTTCAATTAGATAATGGCTATTATGCTTATTGGAACCTCTTCTGTAGGGTTGCGTTTGATTTTAAATGTTTGGTGAAATTTTTCTATTTGCAGAGCTTCAACTTTGCCTTCAGTTTGGTCCTTTAACCTGTAGTTATAAAGTAACAGGCATCTGGTTCCAAGGGATTAGAGAGATTTGTTGACATATACAAGTTCCCACACAGTCCAAAAACAATCCCAGCACGTAACAGTGAGGGCTTTTCCTTTTCCCCTGCGTGCCTCCTGTCGTCAAACACAGAGAAAGCGACAGCTGGCGTCTCCTCTCATCTCTTCCTCATTATCCAACAGGAAGATCTGAGCTATGCATTCTTTTCTTCACGGTACGTCATCATCTGGGTTCCTCCTTTCCTGATATCTCATTGGAGGAGATCCTGAAAGCACTGCGCTCCGATTGGCTGCGCGAGACGTCACTGGAGTAACGCACGAAGCTTCCTGGATTGTATCTGTCTGACAGAACAGGCGAACGTTTGGTTACCAGCCGCACAGCATCACACCGAGAGTCATTTTCAGCCGGAACACTAGAATTTCTGTAAGTCTGTTGGGGTTTTTTCGGAGTTTTATAGTCGGACTGAGTATACGTTTAAACCCGTCTTGTTTGGATTGGAGCTAAAATGGGAGGAACACCTCATTTCTTCTTATTAGAGCTGTGTGACTTAAACGGTTATTCAGTCTTTTATTCCCTGATATATAGCTTCTTCTGGTAACATCATGCATGTAAAGCCTTTTGTGAAGAGTTATTGCTGGTTCTCCTTTAAATGTTGGGGTAATAGTGTAGTCCATACTAGCAGGTTACAGTTTAACAACTTCCTCATGTGTTGCCATGATACCCAAATATAACAGTGTAGTACAACGCCGAATGTTACCTTTGACAGTTAAAGTCATTAACTTACATAACTCTTCTAAACAGACGTAATAAACCCGTGTCTCTCTCTAAAACTGGTAAAAATTAAACGGAGTTCGCCACGTGTTCACTGACTTTAATCCAGAAATCCCCCTCCCCTGGTGACTAGTAATTACTGCAGAGTGATCCTACAATGCCTTGTAAAACTATTCATACCCACATTTTGTCTCCACAAACACAAATGTTCTGTCTCTAAAGAGAAGCAGGTTCCCCACAGCATGATGCTGCCACCACCATTTCACCATAGGGATGGTGTGTTTAGGATGATGTACAGATTTAGTTTCAGCTTTCATCTGAGCTTCTTTAACATGTTTGCTGCATCCATGAACATGGCAAACAGCCATCATGACTTATTTCCTTTTAAAAATATTTATTGGTCTCATACAATTTTATAGTTTTTTAAAAAATAGGGAGTTGACGACGGTCACACTGAAACATCTACAAAAACGTATATAGTAAAAAAATATTTACTGTTTTGCTAGACCAAATTCGTTTTTAATTCTGCTTCCTTTAGGTTTGTGTGTTATTTATTGAAATCCTCAGTTGCCCGTCTGTGGTATATAGGATTATGTTGTAAATTAAAGTTTTTAAAAATGCCTCCTGGATACCTCCCTGGTGAGGTGTTCTGGGCATTTGTCCTGGAGGTTGGACTGCACACTTGGTTGTTTTCAGGGTTTGTTAATAACTGGTTATCAGCAGGAATATATTAATCTTTTCCATTAGGAATCTCTTATGTGTTGACATAGCTCTTATGTGTTGACATAGCACCAGGTTGTGACTGTTGATTTTATCAGCTATATTGACCTTTAAATGAAAGCAGAAGGGTTTAACAGAGTTGTAAAAGTAGACGTTAAGAAGTGGATGCATTATGGTGCAGAGGGCTCTTACATTGGCCAGAATGTAAATGAGAAAATATGCATTTTATTTTGATATTTTAAGGAAAGTCTGAATACTGGAGTATCCATCCATACATCATTTGTCCATCCACCTGTCTGTCCATCTTTAAAGCCTAACAACTGTAGAAACAGTAAACTTTCTTGTTCATGTATTAGAATAGAAAGGACTGAGAACTGTGGGGTAAAAGTGTGGGATTATATTTAGGATAACTTCTAGCAACCCTGGAGTCAATCAGGCCAGGACATTATCTTGAATTCCCCTTTTTTTATGAAAATAAAAATCTTCTGATGTGCATTAAAGCTTAAAAAAAGCTGAAATCTGATCCTTTTAACATGTTGAAGATAAAGTTCATATACTTGAACTGTTTTAAAAGAAGGTGTATGGAAACTTTTTAGTGCTTAATTAGTTTATGGGGATGTAAACATATTCTGTGGAAACGAGGGCTGCAACTAACAATTATTTTAGTTTTCAATTAATCTATTGATTATTCTGATTATTCCAAAAAATTGGCACATTCTGCATATTTTTCATTTAACCCCTTTTTTATACAATATTAGAGATACATTAAAATATGCAAATAAACAAATAATTCAATTCCTTTTTTAAATAAGAAAATAAACATTGTAATGTCCAAAATGCAATAACAGAATTCCTTTAGTGAATGCTTGATCATTTCTTGCAAAGGATGCATCTGCAGCGAAAAAAAATGTTTCTTACATCAACATGTGAAAAGCTCGGACCTTTCTGTTTGACTTATCAGTACAGTGAAGGGGTGATCTGATGATTATTTTTTTGATTAACTGATTAATAACTGGGTAGCAGAAGGTGCTTAATAGATTTTTTTTTTTTACAGACTTTGAAACAGGTGAAGCTAAAACAATTCAACTTGAGGAGTTTACAAAGGTTTTGAGTACATTGTTCTTTCAGCAAGTGGCCTTTTTTGAGTCGGTATACTCCAGTTAACGATTAAACTATTACTAAATTAGTTGACGATTATTTCAACAGTCGATTCAACACAATTAATACTATTAATCCGATTAATTGTTTCTGCCCCAGTGGAAACAAAATATAAAAACATTACTTTTTTTCAAAAGTTAGATGCACAAAAGGCATAAAAACACCTTATATTTTGAGAAGTGGTACAGTAATTCTTCTCGCTTGTACCAATAATAAGTTGCTCCAAACTGCTCCCTGACATTTTGAGCCATCTGTGACTGCGTTTATTAAAATGCATCAGAATCTGCCTCGGTGTGTGGTGTTCCCTGGAAACCTGCATCCTAACTGCATTACAGCTGCTATGCAAATCATTTCAGGCCTCCCCCTGCTGGGAATTGAGGTCCACGTCATGCCCAGAAAGCTCGACTGTCATCCTGTTTGTTAAGGTTCTCTGGATCAGTATGAAAATATGGAAAGTGACTGACTGGTTTCTGTGTCCAGTTTCAGGGACGACTGTTTTACTTCAGGGTAGTTGAAGCCCAGTTTTTATTTTCAGTTTTAGAAGGTGCCTCAATCATCCTCTCATTTTGTTTATGGTTTCGGTTGTAAGTGGTTTTTATTTTCATTTTATTTATTGTTTTTGGTTGTCAAATATTTTCCAGTTCCAGTGGTAAGAGTTCTTTTCAAAATTAAAATTTATTGGTCTTTGAGAGGGCGAACTTGCATTATTATGCCATTATCAATATATTACTTGAAAATGGTCTTAAAACAACAATATTATTGTTTATTGGAATAATTACTGGGACAATGCATCGCCTAGCGAAATTTGTTATTGTGATAGGCATGCTATAAATATGGAAGCTGGAAAAAATGAAAATGGATGGTTGAATGGAATGATTGATGGAAAGATGCACGATGTACTGTTACACTGATCAATGGATACATGGAAACGATGGCTGAATGGATGGATGGATGAATATAAATATGAACAGATGGGTGAATGGATAGATTTTTGATAGCAGAATGGACTTTTAATATATAGATGGATAGAGAAAACTACAGACGGGCAGATCATGATGGACAGATGATAGACCAATGAATGGTTGGTTGGACTAGTGGATAGATAGATGGATGGGTGGATTGACTTGATTGATGGATGTATGGACTTTTGATGGATGGAACAAGAGATGGACAGATGGATAGATGATGGTCCAAAGAATGGATGGATGGATGGATGGGTGGATGGTTTCTTGTCCCAGACTGGCCTGGATGATAGAAAAGTGCTGTTTTCATATTAGAAACATTCTCAATATATCATCTGAGGTTCTGGTGGTTTTACTGGACTTCCTTCACTACTTACCGGTGTTCAACCAGCTTTTAAACACCATGACTATTAAATGACGAAAGTTTTGTCTTGTTTGTACTTCATAAATGTCACTTTTGATGAACATAATGTTCAGGCTGCGATGAAGTCTGAGACCTGTACAGAAACAAAGCTGATAAATCTGATTTTAGTTTCCATTTTAAATATTAGAGTAACAGAGAGCTCTCAGGTGTGTCTGACTCTCCCTCATCTTCTAACCTCATTCTCTTGCCTCCATCACAGGGCTCATGGCGTTCAGAAGAGCCTTGAGACGGACGGCGGTGGTGGGAGGCGGGGCAGTCGTGGCTGCTTTTGGCCTATCACAGCTGATTGAGTACAGGAGGACGCAGGTGAGCCTCTGTTCTGTTTGGCTCTTCCCCTCAGAGAGGAATGTTTTCTTTCTATAAGGCAAGCCCAGTCTGGATTATGGAATGTGTTAATCCTACCCTGAGTTTGTTGCAGTGTTTTGGTAAGTCCTTCTGCAGATGTAATGTGCACACTCCTGGTTCAGAGTGTGATCTCTCCCTGTTTAGCCTTTCAAAGGTTAAGAATTTATCACCAGCACACCAGGAGACAAGGACACGTCCATGGGAATCTTAACCTCCTCATGCTCCATTCGGCTTCTTTTTCAGATATAGATGAATAGATGTATGTCATCATACGGTTTTACCCAAAATAGAGCCTCCTGTTCATGATTAAGTCTCAATGTGAAGACTAATCTGTCCAATTCCCAAATTCTCCTTGCTTTCTTGTTTTTGATTGGCCAGTGAAATTAGAGGAAATACCTGTGCCAACAGAAGAGCGCGGGGTAAATAGTGTACCCGTGTTTTGGTTGCAACAAGCTTAGTATTTATATCCCTTGAACTTTTTCACATCTTGTCACATTACAACCACAAACTCCAGTGCATTTAAATGGAAATTTACTGTTGAACCCTGTTATCTACATACTCTGAATTAAAAAGTAAAATTCTTTTTTCTCTGTCAGACAGTAAACCTTTCATGCTCAAGTTCACAACAACAATAGAACCACATACTTTGCATAAAGTAAATAGGATACCCTGAGGCACCCAAATCAGACGCCGTCCTCTCTACAGCCATGTTTAGAGGTCCTGTCCATGAACAAACAAGGTATTCCCTCTGGAGGAGTCCAACCGCACTATAAACAATGTCATTGACACTGGCACCAAATCTTTCTTCAGCACATACCACAAAATTCCTCAGGGGACATGTTTGTTTGTAAGCCCCTGATTTACAAAACATGTTAACCATATGATTAAAATCTAATGGAATTCTCAACAAATCCACATGGAAAAAGATGGGGTCCAGTGTTTCATGGTCAGGATAAAAGCTACACTTTATTAAAGAGTTAATTAAGCCAAACATGTCCCTGAACACACTATCTCTAGTGTGAAACACAGAGGTGGCAGCCCCATGCACTGGGGATGATTTTCTACAGCAGGGACAGGAAAACAGGTTGGTTCACCTTCCACCTGGATGGTTTAGATCAACGCATATTCATGGGTTAGAATGGCCAAGGCAAAATCTAGACCTAAATCCAAAATCCAAATGAAATTGTGGCAGCTGGTGCAGCAAAAAGTGTTTTTTTATGGGGTGCACTGATTTCAGTTTTCTGGTCGATTATTGAGCTTTAAAAAGCCTAAATTGGCGAATCCGATTTTGGCCAATATTTTGTTTTGTTTGAAAGGTTGATACCAACTGATAGTTGATCCCAATAGCAATTTTCAGAGCTTTTTGGAGTTAAATAAGATCGGTGGATAAGATTGGTTTCTCATCCAAGTACTGGCCAATCGCTGATCTCCCAAAATTAAGAAAATTTGAGCCTATGTATTGGTGCTTCCCTAATTTTTATATACAAAGTATTGACTCAAGGGGATGAATGCAAACCCACATCACAGTTTTTCCATTTGCAAATAAATTTAAAACATGTCATAAACTGTGCAATTCCCCACAGCATGATGCTCCCTCCACCATTTTTCAAACTAGAGATGACATGTATAGGTTGACAAGCGGCTAAATCTTATTGGTCTGTCATAGAATTTCCTTTGAAAATACATTGAAGGTTTGTGGTTATAATGTGACAAAATGTGAAAAAAGTTAAAGCGGTATGAATACTTTTGCCAGATATTGGTTAGGTTTAGAAGCCCTGGTGATCCTTGAAGGCAACAGCATCTTCGTAAGGACATAACGCCATGGAGAGAGCTCCAACATCTGTGGTTGCTCAGCTTATTTTAGATGCGAGACATAATTTTAGATTCCAGACTTTATTGGTCACCTCAAACCTAACCTGAACTTTTGTTTTGTGTCCCGGTGGGATAATGTCTTCTCCCGGCCATCGCCGTCCTCTCCACCAAGCCTGGATTGGTAAGCAAGAAGCCCATCCTGATGAAATCCGATGATTTTATAAATAGTTTGTAATCATGCATGCCTTCTAATTCCTGCAATTGCACTGCTGATGAGCTGAATGTCCGTCTTGTCTTCTTCAGTCGGGGCATGTGGTTCATGAAAGTTTTCAAAGCGACCCGATTGGCCATTAGCTTCGACGCACCGTCCTCCGACTTAACCTGATTATTGGTGTCAGCGCTTCATTCTGTGACCGAGCATCAGCAAAAGAGGCAATGATTATATCATAGGCGAGACCTAAATTACAAACGCCCGCCATTATTTGCAAGTCAAATGGCACGGTGGCTTCAAAGCAGCTTGATGCAATCATTTAGCCAGAGCTGCTAAACAGAAAGCTGAATAAATATTTCATTAGAGGTGAAATTCTTCTACTGTAGCTGTGATTATTTCTTTAAATTAAGTATCTGGATAATCAAACAGTGGTGTTTAGAGTCTGGAATGTGTGAAAGCAAGCAGCATGGTGGAGCAGCCACAAAGTAACCCTTCTGCACTTTCCTAACTTTTCTTTGTCACTAATCTAATCCTGAATGTGACAGGCTTTTCTTCAGCAGCACTTCACTTGTTCACTAAATTTCATGGAAAACATTATAAGCACAGAAATTCAAATTCAATTCAGAAATACTTTGTTGATCCTAAAGGGAAATTAAATGTTGTTGCAACTCAAATTTTTCAAGATTCTTCAAAGAGTTGTTGTAGATGGAGATGGCTGTAGGCAGCAAGGATCTCCTGTCGCGATCTGTATTACAGCGAATTTGAAAAAGCATCTGAATGAAGACATTCTGTTGTTCTATGACAGTCTCAAAGAGAATGCTCCAGGTTGTCCATAATTTTCTTGATTTTATGTAAGATCCTTCTTTTCACAATCATCAACAGAGGTTCCAGTCATCCCCAGAACAGAACCAGCCATCTTTATCAGGTTAAAGGTATTTGAACCAAATATAGCTTCTTAGAAACACATATTCACCAAGGCATTTTAGGTCTGCATTATTCTTTTTACTCATTTCATCTAGAAATTCATCAGAATTTACTCATTTTGTTTTAATACCGGATATGAGTTGATAAAAAAAACCCAAGTGTACTCCTACAACTATAATCTATTCAGAAATCATATAAATCTGTAGCATACATTGTAATATATATATTTTCCAAAACAAAGCACATCCGACTGATAAAAGTATGTGAACCTCCAGAATCATCCATCCAAACAGGAACAGGTCCAGAAAATGAAACTACAGGGAATCCCAATGTTCTCATAATTATATGGGTTAAAGACAGTACATAGAGTCCTCCTTGCAGATTCTAGGTGTCCCCCCCCCCACCACTAGGGCATTTAGATTCAAAAGAAGGCACCCAAGAGATATCATGACTAAACGCTTACATCCATCTCTACTGAATCCTTACATGAAGCAATAGTTGCACTACTCTGAACATCTGGATAACAGAGCTTTTATAGATTAGTTTGTTCCACCATGAACTCATGTCCATGACTTTGCTAATTATTGAAGAGCTTTGTTTTTTTGGCTTAGCTCCTTCTCCACAACAGAGCAGAGTATTACTCTCATTACTGAAGATCAGACAATCCATCTACCACTCTATACAACTGTCACCCATGAATAATACAAGAAGATACTGAAAGACTTTAAGGAAAAAAATCTGCCTTTTTTCCTGTTGAGATCCATGGCTTCAGATTTAGAGGAATCGATTCTCTTAGTGGTTGATTCACTCTCTGCTGCAAAGCATTAGACAGTCATCTTTATGGTCGTGAGCTCTTGTTCATGAACAAGGCGTTCCCCCGAAGGAGTCCAACCTGCACTATAAACAAACTTAACTTTTTATTATTCCAAGTCAGTTCTGATATTAGTGATATGTATTAACCCTGGTACCAAGTTTTCCCCAACACATCCCATAAAATTCCTTACATACATGCTAACCATACAATGAAAGCCTATTGTCTGATCAGTAAGTCCACAAGGGTAAAAATGGTGTCCAATGGCCAGGATAAAAGCTACAGACTTAATTAGTCCAAAATTAAGTCACAAGTTTGATGTTTAACCAAGAAGACTGAAGAAAGTAAAGCTATATTTCCAATTAGTGTTGACTGAATCAATCAGCCTGTGAAACATGGTGGTGGTGGTATCATGGCGTAGGCCTGTTTTTCCAGTTTTTCTGTCTCAGTACAACAAATTCTTTGTTACTGAACGTGTTCTGCATTACTGGTGTGTATTAAAGCAAAAGAATCGGAACCATTCTGTAATCTATAGTTGTGGTGAAACCATGGTATTGGCCTGTTTTGCAGCTTTTTGTTTTACTTGGAAAATTGAAGCAGATCTTGAAGAGAATTTTAAATTTATCTTTTTGAAGTCAACAATCTGACTTAAATTGAAAAGAGGTCTGGGAGGGAAAATTTAATGGGAAAGAACTCATTAACTCACCAACATCCTACAATTTAAGATCTCCCTAAAGAAATTTTTAACACAGATCCAAGGCTTCTGAAAATTAGCCGAGGTTAGGGACTAAACTCAAAAGGTTCACAAACTTTTCTCACTCACTAATAATTAAAATTTGTGCAGCTCAGAAACTCAGTGACTTGAGTAATCTCATTACACAACTAAAACAAATTCATAATGTATGAAAATGATTGCAAGTCATTATGCATTACATCACGTGTCAATTTATGGGGTGATTATAATGCCAGAATAATGTACCTGCAGTGTGCTTATAATGTTTCAGAGCATCTCAAGCAAAGTGTTGCTCCCTTTTCTTACCTTTGTCTGCACAATCTTTAGAACACAAGTTTAAGGGATGAAAAGCATCAATGTGGTTAGACTCACGCACTTTCACGTGTGTCCCATCCAGGTTCGATTGGCTCACGTGGCAGCCGAGGCAGAACTGAAGGTCCCTTATGCAGACGAGCTTCCCTCCAGGCAGACCCAACTCGCAGCGCTGCAAGACACTCCAGAGTTTGATGTTCTGGTTGTTGGAGGGGGGGCCACAGGAGCCGGATGTGCCTTAGACGCTGTCACCCGGAGTAAGCCTGACACCCAGCAGCTTCTTCTTTGCTTTCAGACTTTTCCTGGTTGGCCTGGACGTATCAAATACAACTGTTGACGAAGTCTTTCCTTAACCTACAGATCTCAAAACTGCCCTTGTAGAAAGAAGTGACTTCTCTTCGGGGACGAGCAGCCGGAGTACGAAGCTCATTCACGGTGGAGTGCGTTACCTACAGAAGGCCATCATGCAGCTAGACTACGAACAGGTTCGTTCATGTCTTGCTTGCTCTTGGCTTTGTTGCTGTTTTTCATATGTCATCTTACGTTACCTATGGATATGTATGGATATCTCAGTACATGATGGTGAAAGAGGCTCTGCATGAGCGAGCCAACCTGCTAGAGATTGCTCCTCACCTTTCAGCGCCGTTACCCATCATGCTTCCAGTTTACAAGTAAGAGTCCAAATCCAAAATAATAAACAGCTTGTTTATGTCAACAGTCTTCATTGGCATGTGTTTTTATTTGCAGATGGTGGCAGTTGCCTTACTACTGGGCAGGAATAAAGATGTACGACTTAGTGGCTGGGATCTACTGCCTGAAGAGCAGCTACATCCTGAGTAAGTCCAAAGCTTTGGAGCATTTCCCCATGCTGAAGAAGGACAAGCTAGTAGGAGCCATCGTCTACTACGATGGTGAGTAAAGGCTCCCTTTCCCACATCACCTTTTGTAGTTTTATGTAAACATAAAAAAGCAGCTGAGTCAGATTTGCCCTCTCCAGGTGACTCAACAAGTTTTCTGTCAGATTAGCGCTCGAATCTCCCTAGGCCAATATAAAACTTTCATTTTGTTCTCTTTTGGTTGATTTGATTTCGCAGACACCTGAAGGTTTGGGTCAAAAGAAACTGGTATTTCGAGCCGTTCATCCACCTTCATCAAAACCTCAGTTCCGTCTGAAGAGAAAAAAATAAAATAAATAAAATTAAAAAAAAAAAAAAAAAAAAAAAAAAAAAAAAAATCACTTCACAACATAATACTGTCACCACCGTGTTTCACTGTGGACATGATTTTCTTTTGGTGATGTTTTTGGAACTGTGGCTCAAAAGTTCCAGTTTCGTTCTGTCAGAATATGAAACATTCTCCCAGAATGTTGCAAGACAATTCATGCAGTCCTCGATGTTTGTCTTTAAAAGAACAAGCTTGCATAAAAGGCTTGCAGGTTTTATTGTTAGTCCAGACATATTGAGTAGGGGTGTGCTAAAAACTCGTTTCATATAAGAATCCCGATTCTCATTTTCTACGATTTAGAATAATTTAAAATGTCCCAAAATCGATGGAACGTACACATGCGTGGAAAGCACCATGATAAAGAGGAAACTACAAAAGTGAAAGAGAGAGGAATTCAACCGGCCCCGTTTTTTGTCGAAGGCAAACATTTGGACTCATTTTGTTTTTTTTAATCTATCTATCTATGATTTTATATATATAAAAAAAAAAAAAATTCCCTTCTCACCCTCCACGGGTGGTCTTTCTCAACCTCTGAGCTCGGGTCCTCTACCAGAGGCCTGGGAGCTTGAGGGTTCTGCGTAGTATCTTGGCTGTGCCGAGAACTGCGCATTTCTGGACTGAGATGTCTGATGTTGTTCCTGGGATCTGTTTTAGCCACTGCTCCAGCTTGGGGGTGACTGCCCCGAGGGCCCCGATGACCACAGGCACCACTGTGGTCTTCACCTTCCAGGCCTTCTCCAGTTCCTCTCTGAGGCCCTGGTATTTCTCCAGTTTCTCGTGTTCCTTTTTCCTGATGTTGCAATCGCTTGGTATTGCTACATCCACCACAACGGCTTTCCTCTGTTGTTTATCCACCACCACAATGTCCGGTTGGTTCGCCATTACCATTTTGTCTGTCTGGATCTGGAAGTCCCACAGGATCTTAGCTCGGTCATTCTCCACCACCTTTGGGGGTGTGCCCCACTTAGATCTCGGGGCTTCCAGTCCATATCCTGCACAGATGTTTCTGTACACTATGCCCGCCACTTGGTTATGACGTTCCATGTACGCTTTCCCTGCCAGCATCTTGCACCCTGCTGTTATGTGTTGGACTGTCTCAGGGGCCTCCTTGCACAATCTACACCTTGGATCTTGTTTGGTGTGGTAGATCTGAGCCTCTATTGCTCTGGTGTTTAGGGCCTGTTCCTGTGCAGCCAGGATGAGTGCCTCTGTGCTGTCCTTGAGTCCAGCTTTTTCCAGCCATTGGTAGGATTTCCTGATATCAGCCACTTCAGTTATTTGTCGGTGGTACATCCCATGTAGGGGCTTATCCTCCCATGATGGTTCCTCCAGCACCTCATCCTCTGGTCCCCATTGTTTGAGACATTCGCTGAGCACATCGTCGGTTGAGGCTTTGACCTTGATGTATTTATGGATCTTGGATGTTTCATCCTGGACAGTGGCTCTCACACTCACTAGTCCTCTGCCTCCATCCTTACGGCTCGCGTATAGTCTCAGGATGCTGGATTTAGGGTGGAACCCTCCATGCATGGTTAGTAGTTTCCGAGTTTTAACATCCATGGTCTTTATCTCTTCCTTTGGCCAGCTTATTATTCCTGCAGGGTATCTGATTACTGGCAAGGCATAGCTGTTTATCGCACGGATCTTGTTCTTGCCGTTGAGCTGGCTTCTCAGGACTTGCCTTACTCGTTGGAGGTATTTGGCCGTGGCTCCTTTCCTTGTGACCTCATCGAGGCTGCCATTTGCTTGTGGTATTCCCAGGTACTTGTAACTGTCCTCAATGTCTGCTATTGTTCCCTCTGGGAGTGAGACCCCTTCTGTGTGGATGACCTTCCCTCTCTGTGTAACCATCCGACCACACTTCTCTAGTCCGAATGACATCCCAATGTCAGTGCTGTAGATCCTGGTGGTGTGGATCAGTGAGTCGATGTCTCGTTTGCTCTTAGCGTACAGCTTGATGTCATCCATGTAGAGGAGGTGACTGATGGTGGCTCCGTTCTTGAGTCGGTATCCGTAGCCAGTCTTGTTGATGACTTGGCTGAGGGGGTTCAGACCTATGCAGAACAGCAGTGGGGACAGAGCGTCTCCTTGGTATATGCCACATTTGATGGACACTTGTGCAATTGGCTTGTAGTTGGCTTCAAGGGTGGTTTTCCACATCCCCATCGAGGCTGCAATGAAGGCTCTTAGAGTCCTGTTGATGTTGTACATCTCTAAGCATTCAATGATCCAAGTGTGTGGCATTGAGTCATAGGCTTTCTTGTAATCAATCCAAGCCGTGCACAGGTTGGTGTGTCGGGTTTTGCAGTCTCGGGCGACTGTTTGGTCTACCAGGAGTTGGTGTTTGGCTCCTCTGGTATTTATGCCGATGCCCTTCTGTGCTGTACTCATGTATTTATCCATGTGCCCACTTATCTTAGCTGCTATGATGCCTGACATGAGCTTCCATGTTGTAGAGAGACAGGTTATTGGCCGATAGTTGGATGGGACCGAACCCTTTGAGGGATCCTTCTGGATCAGGATTGTGCGCCCTTCAGTTAACCATTCAGGGTGAGTCCCACTTTGTAGCAGCTGGTTCATTTGAGCTGCCAGTCGCTCATGGAGGGCAGTGAGTTTCTTTAGCCAGTAGGCATGGATCATGTCAGGACCTGGTGCTGTCCAGTTTTTCATACCTGAGACTCTTTCTTGGACATCTGCCACTGTGATAGTTACTGGGGCTTGCTCAGGGAGGTTGCTGTGGTCATCTCGTAGAGAGATTAGCCACTGTGCATTGCTGTTGTGGGTCGCCTCCCTTTCCCATATGCCTTTCCAGTACTGTTGGGTCTCCAGCCTTGGTGGGTCTGCTCTGTTGTTATTACCCTGCCATTGAGAGTACACTTTAGCTGGTTGGGTGGAGAAGAGCCGGTTAATCCTCCTGGCTTCATTTTCTCTCGTGTACCTCTTTAGGCGACTGGCCAAGGCTTGGAGCCTTTGTTTGGCAGTTTCGAGCGCTTCAGGTATGGGCATCTGGCTGTACCGTTTGGGTACCGGTCTTTTGATTGCACCTCTTTGGAGCTCTGACAATTGGCTCACTTCCCTCCTTGTTACCTTGATTTTAGCCTCTAACCGTCTTTTCCATGGTGGGTATTGAATCTCATGGTTGCTCCTATAGCCGAGCATCTCAAGGATCACTGATGCTGAGTTGTACACCAGCTCATTGGTTTCCGTTATGGTGTTGGTAGGGATCGTTCTCAATGCTGCATTCACATCTTCAATGAGACTTTCTGATGGTACTTCACTCAGCCGTTGTAATTGGCATCGGGATTGCCTGGTGTTCATTCGGGCCACGATCCTACCTCTCAGGTCAGTTGCTGCCTCGTTCAGCTGTGATGGTTCGTTCATTATTGGGGCTGCATACCCAATCTGCGGGTGGGGAGTTGAAGCTAACTCCCCTCTGACCTGGCGTCCTGGCTCCCCCTTGCCGTAGCATTTGTGTTGTACCTCGTCTATCTCAAGTTGTGACAGCATTTGCCGTTTGCGGATGTTGGAACACTGAGCTACTAGTTGTTTGGCAGTTAGTGTTGAATGGGGGTGTCGACGTAACCATTCCTCCCGCATTCTTTGCATGTAACCCCTCTGACTAGGGTTACTTGAGTAGTAGCATTCCAACAGATCCAAGTTTTCACCTCTCGCCCAATTCCGTCTTGTTCCAGTAACCCATTTTTCGTGAAGGTGCCCTGGTTCCCCAGCACCTGACGCAGACCTTGTTTGGCCGGGCGACGTCTGAGCCGGCATGGCGTGTATTCCTTTATCACTCATCATGAGGTAGGCAGTAGCGCGAAGGATCTTGCCTAAGGACCCACACTGGATATCTCAACCAAGCGACCCGGCCTGGATTCGAACCCCGGTCTCCCGGGTGAAGGTCGGGTGACTTACCCATTGAGCTACCCAGCCGCTCACATATATATATATATATATATATATATATATATATATATATATATATATATATATATATATATATATATATATATATATATACTGCTCACAAAATTAAAGGGATCACTAAAATAACATCCTAGATCTCAATTAATTTCATATTCTCATTGAAAAACTTTATGATCAACACAGTGGAATTGATTGAGAAGAAAATAAAAATGATCAATGTAAATCAAAATTATTAGCACATGGAGGGCCATGTGGCCATCCAAAGAAATGCCTCCCCACAACATGACTGACCTACCACCAAACCGGTCATGCTGGAGGATGTTGCAGGCAGCATAACGTTCTCCATTGTGTCTCCAGACTCTGCCACATCTGTCATGTGTGCTCAGTGTTAACCTGCTTTCATCCGGGCCTTTCAGGACCCCAATGGCTAATCTGCTAATTTTGGTGTCCCCCGGCAAACACCAATCGTCTTGCACAGTGTTGGGCTGTAAGCACAGGGCCTATATATGAATGTCGGGACCTCATACCACCCTCCTCATGGAGTCTGTTTCTGACAGTTTGAGAAGAAATATGCACATTAGTGGCCTGCTGGAGGTCATTTTGTAGGGCCCTGGCAGTGGACCTCCTTGCACAAAGGATGAGGTAGCGGTCCTGCTGCTAGGTTGTAGCCCTCCTACGGCCCCCTCCATGACTCCTGGTGTACTAGCCTATCTCCTGGTACCTATTCCATGCTCTGGACACTGTGCTGAGAAACACAGAAAATCTTCTTGCCACTGCTTGCATTGATGTTCCATCGTGGATTAGCTGCACTACTTCAGCAACTTCAGTCGGCTGTAAAAAATGCCTCATGATGCCTCTATGCGTGACAGCACTGACAACATGAAAAAGTGACTAAAAGCTCAACCAGAAAGGACAAAGGACAAGAGCAAAGAAATGATCTGTGGTCACCACCTGAAGAATCACTCTTTTATAGAGGTTGTCTTGCTAATTGCCTCTTATTTCCACCTGTTGTATGTTCCGTTTGCTCAGCAGCAGGTGAAACTGATTCACAATAAGTGATACTACCTAACTGGTGACATTGATTCCACAAAGGTGTGACTGATTTGGAGTTACATTGTTTTGTTTAGGTGTTCCCTTTATTTTTTTGAGCAGTGTCTACACATACACATTATATGTATACACACACACATACATACATATCTGTTTGACATGTACACTAGGTAAAATTTTGTGAACTGGGCTTTTAACAGCATCAATTATTAGCCGGGACTTTAAAAACTAATACATTTAATACATTAAAGTGTTAAAAATTTTTAACGCCATTAATAACTTTAAAAAAAAAAATTTTACATACAAAATTTCTGAGCCGGAAACTCATCACACGTTGCTGTTATGATGCTCAAGCGACATCCGCAAACAGGAATATATGAAAAAGTTGCTTCTCTTGACCCACTGAGGATTACTTTTTGCTTCAAAAAATGATGTGATGGGAAAAAACTATTGTTCTGTGCAAGTTGTGCAAAAAAGGCACACACCGAAGCTAATCAAAATACCATCTCAATGTAAAACCTGTTGTGACAAGCACAGATGTCCCCGACGCCAGTATCTGTGTTCACATTTCCAAAGTATTTTTTTCCAAGAAGTTACATGACTGATCAGGGGTTTCTGAAACACATGAAAGCTAAATGGGTATATAGCACTTTGCATCAGTCTGATGGTAACATAACCTAAATGACAAATTACAAATAATTAAATATCTTTGTTGATGAGCTCCTAAGTCTTTTTAATTCACTAATTCAGCAACAAAAAAGGTTTTTGAATTGAAAATGTTTATTTTGTCGATAAAGTTTTAAATTAAAATGTGATTAATTTCAGTTAATTAATTAAAGACCCTCTGCAGTTAATGCAATTAAAAATTTTAATCACCACTAAAATATACAAGCAGCCAAGATGTTCATGATAACTCTGAAGGCACTGCAGTAAACTACTGGGTAGAAGGAATTTGTTAACTGGGCAGCTATTAGGGCCCCCACTAATTTAGTCTTTATGGAATATGTGAAGAAGAAAGCCATTGTTGAAAGAAAGCGAAAGCTGAAGCTTTGGTGTGTGTTTTTGAGTAGAACATAAATCCTGGGTGGAAATAATAAAAGAACAGAATTAAAACAAGAGTTAATTCTTTTTGTAATATAAATGAAATGAAAAAAAAAAAAAAAAAACGAACTTATATTTTCTGAATAAGGCCATAAAGGAGGTTAAAGACCAAAGCGTCTGAGCTGCGGTCAGGCATGAGGCTTTACCATCTCCACTGGTGCTAAACAAAGCATTGACGGGTTGGTGGGATGCAGTAAGGATTTCATGTTCCTTTCTTTGGGACAAAGAGGACCAAAGTGTATGTTGGGCATCTAGCTCAGTTTGAGAGGACAAAGTCACACTATTCATGGATCATCCAGACTGCACTGACCATCATTATATTCTGTTAGAACCTTTTTATTTTACCTTATAGTTAGGTTTTAGAAGAGAATCTAGACAGAAGTACTGATTCTTTGTTGAGGTTATGTTTGATTTCCATACCCTTCCCCTCCTCCATCAAATGCTCTCAGGGAGGGGGAAGAGCAGGATGGTGGAAGATCGGAGCGTCTTTCCTCCAATTATTCCGTCTGGAACAATCACGCCCGTGACATTTAGAAACCTGACCTTCTCTTCCTGCGCTGAGGAGAAGCGTCGTGGTGGTCTGGCGGAATGACAGGGCAACAGCAGTTCTCTCTCCTGCCACCGCTGACAACTGAGCTTCGTTTTGCTCTCGCAGAAACTGGACAGCAAACATGTAATCCTCTCACACTGAATCACCTTTGGTGTGTGTCTACATTTGCCTTTAAAATGCCACTGTAGAGTGTTAAATCTGCTGAAGCTACATCTGATCAGAAGACTGGTGCAGTCCAACAGTTTCTGTTTCTTTTAGAGTTTTGGTTTTTATGCTTCCAAATTTTTCCAACGTAAACAAGCCTAAATCCTAAATCATTAAACCCCCCACCACGGTGCTTGACATTTGTAATGGATTTCATGGCTTAATAACACTTCCTAGATTGATAGGCAGCAACAATAGCATTTGTAAATTCATTACTGATGGTTTTCTCCCTTTGCATTGTGTTAACACACACATGTATGTTCGAGAACAGCAAACAGCCTTAGCTCCAGCTTATCAGCGTGTTGTGGAGACACTCAAACATCAATTACTGTTTGGTAAGAGTACTGCTTAGCAGCTGGAAGACAGGTGTACAGCCAGTGTATTAAGTACCAAGGACGACTCCATCCTCCCAAAACAAATCGTACGAAGCCTCAAAGCTAATTAAACCCTTGTCAAAGTGATATGCTTATGCAGAAGAGACATTTAAGAGGCAGACGGGGGAGTTTTTCAGGTTTTCCATTGGTATATTACATGCACAAACTCATTTGTTTTATTTCAAAAATCATCCCAATTTTGTCCTTTTTAAAGCTCAAAACTGGTGAAAAATGTAAAAAATATATATATATTTGCAAATATAAAATTCATATATATATATATATATATATATATATATATATATATATATATATATATATATATATATATATATATAAAGTACACCTTTGATGTATAGACGGACATATGCAAAGGTTGATTGCAATGGATGAGTGAATGGAGAGACAAATCAATTAAATGAACAGAGGTATGGATAAATGGACAGAAAAACTGACAGATTAATGGACAGATGGATAGGTGCACAGAAAAACTTACCAATGGATAGATTACAGGAAGGATGGACAAACTGATATTTTTTTTTCTTAAAAAGGATCACATTTTTTAAAGTTTCTAATTCAATAATACTTTTTTGATGCCAAAGGGAAATTAAAAGTTGATGTAACTCATTTAATTAAGTAGTTATTATAGATTGTGATGGCTGTGGGCAGGAAAGATCTCCTGTAGTGGTCTGTTGTACAACCAATCTGAAGAAGTCTCTGACTGAAGACATTCTGTTTTCCAATGAAGGTCAGGGTTGTCTATTATTTTCTTCATTTCCAGAAGTTGCACAATCATCCCTAGAACAGAACCAGCCTTCTTTATTAGGTTATTGAGCCTTTTTAGGTCCCTGTCTCTGATGCTGCTACCCCAACAGATGATTGCAGATGAGATGGCATTCTCAGCAACAGACTTATAGAAGATCTGCATCATGTTGATGCAAACCTTAAAGGATCTTAGCTTCCTCAAGAAATACAGTCTGCTCTGTACCTTCTTGTAGATGGCTTCACTGTTGAGCCTCCTGTTAAGTCTGTTGTCTAGATGAACACCGAGGTATTTATATTCTTTAACCACCTCCACTTCTCCCATGATGAAAATAGGGTTTGATCTAACCCTGTTTCTCCTGAAATCTACAATCATCCCATCTGTTTGTTCACATTCAAAATAAAATGATCGTTTCCACACCATGCCACCAGCTGTCTGTACTCAACTTCTTGTCCATCTCTGATACACCAAACGACTCTAGAGTTATCTGATTATTTCTTTAGATGACAGGAGTCTGACTTGTGCTGGAAGTCAGAAGTGTACAGAGTGAAAAGGAATAGTGAGAGTACAGTCCCCCTGTCGTGCTCCTGTTGAAGGTTGAAGAGGTGCTGCAGAATCCCACAGAGCTGCTCTGCAAATGCCGGCTGACACCATCTGGCAAAGGGAGCAGCAGCATCTCATGATTTGGTTGAAGAAAAACTAGTGGGAGCAGAAGAATCCATGACTTAGGTACAGGATAAAACATCTGAGGTGTGAGAGGAAAGCTGTGGGTCAAAGGAGGGTGGGATGTCTGTCTGGCTGGGGGCAGGAGGGGAGGATGGTGAGCTTGTTCCTGAACTGAACCTGTCGAAGAATGTGTTCAGCTTGTTTGCTGTCTCCAGACTTCCATGTGATCCACTTTTTGCTTGAAGCCTGTGATCTTTTTCATCTCTGACCACACATCTCTGATATTTTTCCTCTGCAGTTTATTCTCCAGCCTCTTCCTATACACCTCTTTGCTGTCTCTAATCTTGACTTTAAGCTGCTTCTATATTCTCCTCAGCAACTCACTATCTCACTCCCTAAAAGCCTTTTTTTCCCTGTTTAACAGTTACTTTAACTCACTGGTGATCCAGGGTTTGTTATTAGGGAAGCATCTCACTGTTCTGGTGGGGACTGTGTTGTCCACAGAGAAGTTTATATAGTCAGTCACACACTCAGTCATGGCATTAATATCCTCTCCATGTGGCTTGCAAAGAGAAATCCGATCGGTAGCATCAAAACAACCGTGTAAGGCTTCTTCGGCTTCCTGTGACCACTTTCTCACAGTCCTTTTTGTTGCAGGTAGTCTCTGGACAAAGGGTTTATATTCTGAGCAGAGGAAAAACAAGGTTGTGATCTGCTTTACCCAGAGGAGGTCTTGCTTTGGAAATATATGAATCCTTGACATTTGTGTAAAACAAATCCAACATCTTGTTTTCTCTGTTTTCTCTGGCTCACAAACTGTTGAAATGTTGGCAGTGTAGCAGAGTGAGGCATGATTAACATCACCAGATATTGCCACAAAATAATTGGGGTAATGTGTCTGTATCTTAGCAACAGCAGAACTGATGACTTCATATGCATTGCTGGCAACAGCTAAGGGTGGAATGTGAACAGCTACCAAAATAACACTGGTGAACTCTCTTGGCAAATATGGACGAAAACTTACTGCCAATAGTTTAATGTCTGGACTGCAGAGATGACACTTCACAGTACCGTGTCCTGAGTGACCCCATCGGTTGTTGACAAGCACTGCCAATCCACCTCCTTTCCTTCTCCTACTATTCTTTAAGTCTCGGTCTGCTCGTATTGTCAGGAAGCCCTGCAGAGAGACGTTGGAGTCGGGGATATTATCCTGCAGCCATGTCTGAGTAAAAAACATAATACTGCATTCCCGATACTCTTGCTTAGTCCTTGTCAGTGCTTGAAGTTCATCCAATTTGTTAGCTAACGACCTCACATTGCCCATTATGATGGATGGCAGAGATGGTTTGAACTTCTCTCTCTCCTCTTTGCTCTTGCTCTGCATCCACAATGCCTCCTTTTCAACTCTTCTGGGATTTCAGTTGTTGTATTATCTCTGCTTTTACAATGTTAATCAGATGCTCCCTGTTGTAAACCACCCTGTTGCTATGGTTACACATCATAACAAAAGAGCAAAATATATAAAAAAAAAAAGTATCAGGAAAAATCAATCCAGCTGCATAGCATCCAAGACAAGAAGGAATGGTTGTCCAAAAAAATAAATAAATAAATAAATAAATAAATTTTTTCCAAGAAAAGTAGGAATGAATCTTTGAAAAAAAAAAAAAACAACAACCTCAACGGAAGTTACAGAGCTATTCCAATGTGGTAATATCCTGAACGGCGCAATTCTAGAATCAAAATCAACAATTTTTTTCTGCTGTTTATTGAAGAAGGTTGTACTGCTTCTGTTTTTAATCAGAGAACCTAAATGTCCTGGTCTCTGTCATCATCAGGACAACACAATGATGCCCGGATGAACCTGGCTATCGCGCTGGCAGCTGCTCGCTATGGTGCAGCGGTCGCCAACTACACTGAGGTGGTTCGCCTTCTGAAGACCAAAGATCAGCAGACTGGCAAGGAGAAAGTGTGTGGTGCCCGCTGCAGAGACGTCATCACAGGTGAGGGCTCCAAATACTGCCCCAGAATACCTGAATTGATTTCTCTTTAGAATCTTCACTGAGATGTTTGGAGATTTATTGTTTTCCAGGGCAGGAGTTTGACGTGAGGGCCAAATGTGTGATCAATGCCACTGGACCCTTTACCGACTCTCTGAGGCAGATGGACAAGCAAGAGATCTCCAACATCTGCCAGCCAAGTGCAGGGGTCCACATCGTCATCCCGGGATACTACAGGTACCACAGAAACACAACTGAACACCTGCTGCCTGCTGTAAAAACACAGGTTTTTATGCCGTTTCATTTGCATTAACCTGTTCATGTTTGTTCCTCTGTGTTTTCTCATTCCCTTCTGCAAATAGTGAGATAGCCAAACTATCATCTGACCTTCACTTACAGGTGTAGGACAATCTTCTCAGGTTGAGAAGCAGCCCAGCAATAGAGTGGTTTTGTTGAATTGGGAGGCTTTAAAGTTCAGCTAAGCTTATTGAGTAAAACCCGAGGGAGCGCGAGCCCTTTGAACACAAATGCCAACCACCTAATTTTCTTCTTCATCTTTTGCTCTCACCTCACTCTGCTCCCTCATACATGTTCCTCCCTCTTTCCCTCATCTTTTATGCTACATTGTTCTGTCTTTTTCCAGCACTAGCATTAAAACTAATCAAACCCTCTTCCATTCAGCCCCGACAACATGGGCCTTTTGGATCCAGCCACAAGCGATGGTCGCGTCATCTTCTTCCTGCCCTGGGAAAACATGACCATTGCTGGGACCACTGACACCCCCACCAATGTGACGGCCCACCCTATACCAGGGGAGGATGACATCAACTTCATCCTGACGGAGGTTCGCAATTATCTCAGCCCAGACGTGGAAGGTACTGGACTCTGCTTACAGTGTTTCTGATGATTCTTTGGTTGTGTCTGAATGAAATACAACTGTGCTTTGTCTTCAGTGCGGAGAGGAGACGTGTTGGCAGCTTGGAGCGGCATCCGCCCCCTGGTGACCGATCCCAACTCCAAAGACACCCAGTCCATCTGCAGGAACCACATTGTCACCGTCAGTGACAGCGGACTGGTCACCATCGCAGGTCAGCTTGGCCACCACACAGTTAAACTCTTCAAAACCTAATCTGTTGCTCTAATGCAGCCTTCTGTGTGTTCAGGTGGGAAGTGGACAACCTACCGGTCTATGGCCGAGGAGACACTAAATGCAGCAATAAAATCCCACAGCCTCTCAGCTAAACCCTGCAGGACGGTAGGTCTGATGCTGGAGGGGGCCAAGGGCTGGACCCCAACCCTGTACATCCGTCTGGTACAAGACTACGGCCTGGAGAAGGAGGTAGATCATTGATGTTTTTCTTCTAATGATTAGGTGAACCTTTGAAGAGTTTCTTGTCAGTTTCATACAGGTGTGGGGACGTCAGATTAGAGCTTCATTACAGCAATATTCTGTTTGTCTTCAGAGTGCTGTTCTGTGAAGTACATTTATCCCCAATTTTGAAAGTTTGATCTGGGAGTGACATCACACCTGGTTTAAATGTATTCCAGGTGGAAGACAAAGGGGTTAGGATTAAATATTGCTATGGTAAGTGACCAGGCTTCTACTAGTATGACACTATATATATATATATATATATATATATATATATATATATATATATATATATATATATATATATATATATATATACACACACATACTTGAAGATAACCGCATTTTCGGAGTGATCTCAGTTCGAAGAATCAGAAAAATTCTCCTAAGGAATTCAAGCTAAGCTAACTATTTCTTAGGCTAATGGCTTCCCAAAACAGTGTTTTTTGAAGTTAACTGTGACTCTGCTTCAGCTTCAGCTTATAGCTACGCACAGTAATAGGTTGCCAAAGTGTAACCATGGCAACAATCGCAGGGATATAAGAGAAAATGGTTCTTAAAGGAAGATGATGGGGATTTTTAAAATATTTTTCAAAATCTAATCAATGGACTAAAGCCTTACCAGATCTCAGGTGACACTGAATTTATATATATTTATATAACTACCTACCTAAAATTGACAGATACTGTCAAGGTTTTTCTTTTTTTTAATTTATAGGTATGGGCTAAGAATATTTTCCAGTAAGGTTCCGGTTCCCGTCTATAGAATTGTTGTTGGAAGGCTTGAACTTGGATCTACCTGATCTACCTGGCCTGGTAAAAAGCTGTCAAAAAGGAAAACATAAACCAAGCTAACTCAATCTAACTAAATGTAAGATGACCAAGCTTAACATACACTTATGCTTAGAACTACTTAGCTTGGGCAGGTATTAGCTCAAGCAGGTGTTAATCTAACATCTGTTTTGACAAAAAGCTCAGCTTAAATAGTTGCTCAAATTAATCAGTCAGGATAAAAGCAAGCGGCACAAGTTTGCACAAGTATCAGTAGTCAATCTAACAGCTACACAAGCTCAAACTAATCAGGCTAAAAGCTGTTCAAGGTAACAGTTGCTCCTCTTGTCAAGCTAAACACAAATGAAGAGATACTCAAGCCAAAAACTTTAAAAGCTAATGCGTAGTTTCTCTTCCAACTGCCAGACAATAGCAACACAAACTTAACATCCGCTCCAGCTGAACAGTAATTACAGCTAACGTTTTTTCCAGCTAACAACTCCTTAAAGCAGGGTCAATTTAGGTGTGAATTTTCATTTTATAAAGAAAGTGCAATAGCAACTGTAAGCATATTCTGTATTACATCATTTACAACTCGCAGCACAATGCATCCTCAAACTGATTACGCTGTCAATAAATAAATTGTCAAATGTTCTGAATACCTTACTGCATCATATTTCTTTTTTCAAAGACTTAAAAGTCTACTGTTTTGAGACCACTTCAATAAAATGATGAGCCTTCACCTATTGCTTTTCCTATTTAGTTTAAAGACCTGAAAGGACTGGGTTTTTTCCACTATATTTAGGGATCCATACACCATTGGCAACCCTCATTATTGAGATGAGGATGATCTGAAATCGGGTGCCAACAAAAAGAAATACAAAAACATTTTTTTAAATGTTTCATTGAAGCATTTGTAAAGCTTTGAGTTTGAGTTGTTTTATATAGTGCATTGGAATAGCAGTTAGCTCAACTTCTCCATGAGAATTTCTACCCGTTTCGCCAAACTGATATTGATCTGATTGTTGTCTTCCAGAGTTAAAATACTGCTGCTAAAACAGCTGATTACAAAACATGCCTCCTATAAACAATCCTGCTTGGAGTTTCAGTGAGACTAAAGACATTTCTCCAGCAGCAGTCCTGGAGCTGACTGTAAAGCTTCTTTTGACATTTATTCTACACTAAAAAACAGAATCATGCAGAAGTGCAATGAGGGATGTCCAATTCATCAATACCTTCATACAAGGATACATTGACTGGAGTCACCTCTGCAATAATTAGCCAGTTGGTTTTGATTAAAAGCATCAGACCAGTTTCATGAAGAAAGAGAGACTGCAGTAAACTTCCTCCTCATTAGAAGCTCCTGTAGCAGCTGCTGTGTTCTCAGGAATATTCCTAAAGGTCACTTGATATTTGGACAGAGTTTACCCTTTCACATGATCGGCAAGTCAGCCATCTCAATAGTAAATAGGCCCATGTGTTCTGTAAACATAACTGATAAAGCGGTACCATCGTTTATTGTTAATTTACAAAGATAAAACTGATCAGCTGAATGCTGTAAACTTATTGTGTTAGTTTTGGTAGCAGGAAGATCCCATCTTTGATGAATTTTAAAAGATGCACTTTGATTGAATTACAGCACCACCAGAAAGTATACGCACATTGTTGTTTTCACATTTTAAGTTGCTGATTTATTCTGAAAATAATTTGAGTTTTCTGTAATGCCATTTACACAAAATAGTCCATAATGATAAAGTGAAAACATGTTTTTAGTTATTTTTGTAAAGGTAACATAATAGAAACAACATATTAAACTCTTTGATATGACACTCAAAATTAAATTCTGATTTCCACACATCATCCCTTATATGCTTCTGCAACTTAATTGGTGTCCACATGTGAATTCGGTTGATCTGAACAGGGTTTAGAATAGAACCTCCATCCATTGTCTATACCCGCTTTTCTTTGTAGGCTCATGTGGTGCCAACTTCCAGAGGTCATTGGGCAAGAGGTGGGGTACACCCTGGATTCACTGGGAAAAATAGACACTCAAAAGACAAACAACCCTGTATACACACACACACACACACACACACACACACACACACACACACACACACACACACACACACACATTCCTAAGGAAATTTTAGAGAAACCAGTTAACAATCATGATTTTATACTGTGGGCAGAAGCTGGAGTACCCAGAGAGAACCCATGCATGCACAGGGATTACATGCAAAAGACCCCAATCCAATGCCAATAAACCTGATTAAGCTTGTTAAAAGGGCAGCATTATGTAAAATCAACTATTTTGAGCTTTACATCAGGTTATAATGTTAGTCTCTCATCAAAAACATACCTGGAGTGCTGCCTTGATTTTTTTCATGCATGTTTGAGAAATCCTTTAATCTGCCGTGGCAGCCATTCAGCTGTGCAAAATGCCTGGGTGAGTACAGTTCCACCTGCAGGGCACTGCTCCTTCTCAGAGCTGCAGTTTCTAAGCTTCCAAGCTTCCACTTCACAGAGCATCCCTCCCCCACGACTTCTCCACTCAGCTCCTTCAGACTAGCCAGCAGCAAATACCAAACACCTGGTGGAACTGCACATCTGCTGAGCTCATTATAGGAGCTACTTCTCAGTAAAATGCTGATAAAACTGTTAAAGGGTTAATAGAGGAGTACATTTGTGATAACTTCCTGAAGGCGGAGTTTCAGAAAGAGCACAAGTTTTTAAAGAGACAGAGGCCAAATTTCAAGTTGTTAAATTACAAAGACTGATTTCTTTATATTTCATATTTGATATATACAGCATTTTTGTAACAACTGAAAGTAACAGTTACCTGATTGTACTATAAAATGGTGCTATGTGCCTGGAAAATACATAAAACTGCCCCTTTAAGTTTTCACTTTGTCATTAAGGGCTATTTTGTATGTTGCTTTCAAAGAAATCTTCCAAGTGATTTTAGAAAAATTGTGATACTTTTGGAACAGGAAGCTTTCAGGTAACTGTATGTAAACAACTATACAACTATGTACACAAGAATGACAATTTAACATCAGTATATTGAAAAAAGTTTGGTAATAACACAAAGCACAATGTTTGGGAATGTTTTCCATCTTTATATTTTTCTCAGGTCTATTTACAAATAGGAGATCTCCATGATCCAACAAAGGCCAAAAGGTTCTTGAAACAGAGTGTTTCCTCATCTGGAGTTTGAAATTCGGTTTATAAGAGATGCCCAATTTACATTTCAACTTAAAATTAAAACACCTCTTTTAATGTTATTTTTAAAAGACATATTCTGATAATGCCTCAATATTCATAGGATTTTACTACTTTAATTTCAACTGCTTAATCAGTCTTGATTTATGTAGTAACTGAAGAGCACATGTCCTAATATGGAGCCTAGAGGAACTCCTTTACATAGTGGAAGAAAGGGCAAAAGCAACCATTCAAATAGATGCATTAGGTTCAAGATTACAAGTAATTTGAAAACCAATTTACAGCATTTGCAAATTCCTTGAGTTTGTAACCTAAAGGTATGCCTATAGTTAATAACATCTAAGGGATCATTTAAGGGAGACCTCAAGATTTGAAATGGTAAGGTTAAAAACACATGATATGGATTCTACAACAAATAGTGGAGCTAGTTTAATGAAATAAGTATCAAGGTCATCAGTAATTACAAATTTCTAATTCTTTGCTGCAGGTTGCTCAGCATCTGGCGTCAACATATGGTGGAAAAGCATTTGATGTTGCCAAAATGGCTAAGGTTACTGGCCAAAGGTGGCCGATTGTCGGGAAACGTCTGGTGTCTGAATTCCCCTACATTGAAGCAGAGGTAAAACTGTTGCTCAGACAGGGATCCTTCCAGTTCAACATCCTGGGAGTGTCTAAGACCTTATCCTTTTCCAGGTCCTGTACGCAATCAAGGAGTACGCCTGCACCGCCATCGACGTCATTGCGAGACGGACGCGGCTAGGCTTTCTGAATGTGCAGGCGGCAGACGAAGCTCTCCCGAGGATTGTCCAGATCATGGCCAAAGAGCTTAACTGGAGTCAGGAGAAGAGGACGGTATGGGACATGTGATGGAGAGATTCTGTCATCGTATCCTATTTGAAGAATTTATTTCATTTAGTTCAAAAGATTGCCTTTTTCTGTCTGGTGCTGTATCTGACGTGAAATCCAGGAGGAACTTGAAGCAGCAAAGAAGTTTCTGTACCATGAGATGGGCTACAGGTCTCGATCGGAGCAGCTCACGAAGACATCAGAGATCAACCTGCACTACCAGGAAGTAGTCAAGTAACTGATATTGTCACTTTCCTTAATTTTCTAAAGTCTGCTTTTTTATGTGCTTTCATAAATCACAAGTTGGTTATTCCATAGATACAAGAACCGTTTCCATAAGTTTGATAAAGAGTGCAAAGGCTTCATCACCACTGTTGATGTCCAGCGAGTTTTAGATGTGAGTTTCCCCGAGTCTTTTTCCTTTCTTCCTCATTACATGCCATTGATCCCCTGTTTTCCTTTCGTCTGTAGAGCATCAATGTCCACATTGACGAGAACACGCTCCATGAAATCCTTAATGAGGTGGACCTCAATAAGAACGGACAGGTTGAAATTAACGAATTCCTGCAGGTAGTGTAACATTCAGATTCTGGTAGTCAACCTTTAGAAACAAGATCTAAACTGTTAAAATGGGCTATAGCTCAGATGCCTGCAAGTGGAGTAGGCAAGTTAAAACAAACCCTAGATAATTAATAGATTAGAATTTGCTTTATTTAAGCTGTTCTCCCAATTTTTTAAATAGTGGCTCCTGTGATTAAAAATATGTACAAAGCATTAAAGTAAAAATAACTTTTATAACAGCATCATAATCTCACACTGAACAGTCAACCTTTGATTTATTTATTTAGTGGGGACCAATTCCCTGGAGACTGAGATCGCTGTGGAAGAAGCTTGATTTAGTGTCTGGAGAACCATTTCTTTTCTGATCTGTTCCATGTGTTTTGGATCAGTATCCAGTTTTCTGTTTAGTGTTCACCCAACCTTTATGAAAATGTCAAACAGACTTCATTAGACCATGTAGTCCTAAACAAACAGGCCCGCAGCTGTACAGATCCTCCAACGTGCTCAATAGTGGCCATGTTGGGCTTTCAGTTTTACATTTCTCCTGTGCATGCCAATTATCATTGCTAAATTGTGTTTTAAATCTCAGAGAAAGTCCCTGGGCATCATGGATCCTCCACTGTACTTAACAGTGGTCATGAGGTGCTTATAATTTTAAATTTACCTGTGTATAGGCAAATTTTTATTTCAAATGGTTTTGAATTGTTATCCTACTGAGATTCCCAGTGACAACTCATTTGTGCCATTCTAGCTGAACACAACATTTTTTTTGGACAGAAAAACAGGGCCACAGCATCATAGATCCACAGCCCTACTTTAAAAGTAGGCATGACGTGCTTTTGATTTTACGTTTTTCTTGTGTTTGAGAGTTCACGATGTCATGCACTAAAAAGGTTTCTGAGGCCTTTGGAAGAGAGACAGACATAGAACATCTCACACACTGTGCTTAACAATGGGCATGAGGGTTTTTCCACACATTCATCCTTTGTTTCATACCAAACTCCCCTGGAGTTTTTGGTGCTATAAAGCAAAATCTGACCCATCTGACTAAAGCAGATGTCCCCATGAAAGTCACAGCAAGCCCCAATTCCAGTAGTTTACATTTGTGATGATGAGGCAGAATTAGCTTTTTCCTGAAATAACTTCTAAACAAACAGCTGTTGCCTTTTTTGTTTTCAAAAAGGGGTAGCTCACAAATGCCTTTGTTGGTTGGCTGGTTCTCATGTCTTTCCCATTTTGAAAAGTGACGAAGAGAAATGGACCGCATGGGGAACATGAAGTCATAGATGACCAATTAAAAGTTCATGTGCCTTATGATCAACTTGTTAGGATAACAAGAATTGAACCAAAGCTGGTTTAGTAAAAAAATAAAAAAAATAGAAAATAAATTTTTTATTACTAATTGTTAAACATGGGGTGTACCAGTGATCCGAGAAGATGTACAGCCTTGGGTAATTTCACCAAAGACAGTAATTATTTCTTATCAGAGAAGCATCTGGGCTCAGGTTGACAGGCTAACCTTTTCCCTGCAGCCGCTGTCGTCGTCTGAGCCGTGTTTCTGCTCTTCCCTCTGCAGCTGATGAGCGCCGTGAAGAAGGGACACGTGTCCGACAGCCGCTTGGCCATTCTCATGAAGAAGGCTGAGGAGACGCTGGAGGAGGATAGAGGGCCGGTGACAGTGGACCGCAGTGGTGGAGGAGTCTGAGCCTGAGAGGGTATATGCAAATGATTCCATTTGAATCACAATAACGCAATCAGGCTCGCAGCAGGATGACTTTGACCAAATCAGGCTCTGTATTTTAGGGGAAATCTGATCTAATGATTGAAATCTGGGAGATAAATCAAAATGTTTCATAGTCGTATTTAAAATAAAACCTTTTTGACATTTATCATTTGTAGAATCACTCCATATTTTACAGAATCAACACTGATTGTATATTAAAGATCAGATCAGCTCTCAGGCTTTATTTTATGCAGCAAACTGAATGTCTACTAAGAAAAGTAAGGATTTCACAAGTTAAAGTTAACAGGTGCAAATAATTTACACTAGGGGATAAAAAGGTGAAGGTTTCACTGAATTGAAGTCTGAGAGTAAATAAAAAGTGTGCCATCTTTGAAAAAACAGGTGGATTCAGGTTAATTTGAACAAATTGTTGGATGAATCTAAACCTTGTCCTGAATCTGCCTACCACACTACAGCTAGTTAAAATTAACATCCACTAATCATAGACAGGAACCTCATTTATCCTTGACTTTTAATGATACATCTGACAAGAATTATCAGATCACATAAAAAAAAAAAAAAAAAAAAAAAGCTACAAATTTTTAAACGTAGAGAGGAAAAGAATGCACAGGCTCTTGTGAGTAGACTTCAAGAAAATGCACAGTTCAGTCTCGATTCAGATTTACTTTCTGGGGTGAGAGGAATTAGGAATATTAGAGGGGTTGTACATGATTTTTCCTTTTTTTTCTGCCTCGATTCTAGCCATAAAAACACATCTAAAATCAATTTAATTTTCTTATTTTCATTCTGTGAAAATATGGCTGAACCATATAGATGCAATTCAGTATTTTCTATATTCTTTAAATGTATCAAAACAACTTAGTTTTATTGTTCTGAGACAAAAAAAAAACAAAAAAAAAAACTAAGTAGATTTTTAATGTGTGGTTACTTCATTTATACCAAAAAAGACAACATTCTTCTTCTTGAATTTTTTTAGATGAAAGAACTTGTTGCAGACATTAAAAAGAGCAGTTATTATTATTATTATTATTATTATTATTATTATTATTATTATTATTATTGTTATTGTTATTATGTATTTATTATATGCCAAACGGCGCATTTGCGTCATATTTAAAGTTTTGCCTTGTGTTTGGTGAGTTTACAAAATGCTGTAGTTATTCAATTATTTTTAAAAACAGATGTGCAATTGCTTACCCATTCCAACCATTAATGGCATTGTTTTTCTCATGTAGTTTCCCAGTTTTCATTCTTTTTACCACTAAACTTTGCTAATACTTTTCTCAACATCTATCACTACTTTAAGGTGCATTCTAACAATGCTACAGGAGATTACTTCTGATTAACCAATAGAGATTCAAGTTGTGTCTCATGACCAATGAGGGATTAATTCGGATTTTGGATTAATAAGAAAAGTAACAACTCTATTGAGCCCTGTAATTTGCATCTAAAAACACTGCCTTTTTAAAATAAGGAACAAAGTGTATCCCGTATTGATTGAATGCTGAATATTCAACTTAAAACAAACAAAAAACAAAAACGGGACAATTCTGCAAACTAAGTGACGGTTGGTGACACTAATATACACCCATAAATATTTGGCTAAAATTTCCCTTAGCGCATTCCACCTTGACCATCAATGCGCCTTTAGCATGATTCTGGTTTGGATATTTGAGCAAAACATGATGCTGCCATTACAATGCCTAATATTTATACCCTGTTAGATTTAAAAACATCACCTGTATTCCTCCAAATATTTGTCTCTCTAACATTGTCAGGTTGTAACTAACTGGCAAAATGTCTTGTTCCTCCAGTTTCGGATGGGTTTGACTGCTAACCAGTTTCCTTTTATCTAGAGAGATAAAACAAACAAACAAACAAACAACAACAACCAAAAAAAACAACTATGTTTAAAAGGTGCATCCATGCCGCAAAAACAAACTATTCAAATAAACTCCAATAATTCTGCAAAGATGAGCGGTCAAATATTTAGCTTGAATTATGCCAGAAACTTGTTGGTGGCTACAAACGTACCATCTCCATAGGAAATAAATATTCACGGACAGGTTTGTTTACTTTTAAGCCTGTATGAATTATTTTTCGCTGTAAATTAAAAGTTTTGCACCCGCTTATTAAAAATCCTTCCAGTTTTATGCTGCAGAACCACAATGAATTAGCTGAAGCATTAGAAGCCAAAAATGAACATGACATTCAGGAAGATAAAAATTAGATGGAAGCTTCAGTGTCATATTTATTACCACTGTCTAAGCAGTTTTAGTTCCCATTTCTTTAAGGCCAAGCTTCCTGATCTCTAATTGGTTGGTTTCCTGAAGTCTGCAGAGCCTCATTGTTTATGACTAAAAAGGAAAGAACTAGTTTATTCTTACTCAAATTTCTCATATTATAAACTTTAAACTTGTTTTATACAAATATAAAATATTTTAATTGACAGAATCAGTCGGCTTTAACACCATTAGTGTGGGAATTAAGTTTTATGCAATTAATTATCTCAAGTCTGTATAGACAAACGTGTTGTTTAGAAATGATGTGGTTGAATGATATAATTATAAGCACAATTAACCTTTTAAGGTTCCTCAAGCACTCCTGCTGCCCTGATTTTATTTTTACTTTGCTTTTAGTCGATCACACTGTCTACAAGTTGTAGTCACTGATTATGTTTACAAGCTTTCAGCTTTTTGATTTGATCTTTTTTTTTTACTGATTTTTTTTTGCAGCAGCTGTTTGTAGTTCACCTAAAGAAGCTTTATTTAAATATATAAAAGGGATCAGAGGTGGAGGTTTTCTTAAAGCAAACAATTACTCTGAACAGTCAAAATTCTGTACTTTTGGGGTGCCAAAAGTGTCAAAAAATGTGATAAACATTATGTCAGAATTAAAAATAATAAAAGTATTTAAAAATACAAATAAAATGATTACATGTAGAATTTATTAAATAAATATTTAAAGTTAAAATCCTGTTTAAATATTTTCAATATTTTAGATATTTCATGGTTAATTTGATGCAGTGTAATTTAAAATATTTTTAAATGTGTCAGTTCCGCCCACAATTTTGAATTCAAGATGTGTTGCAGCACCTCATTTTAAAATATTAATAAATTTATTATTTAACAATTGAAAAAATATATTTTTTTCTTGTAAACAAATGGAATAAATTATTTGTAACATTTCTTTAATTGCACATTTACCAAATCATGTTTAATGGTCTATATTTTTTGTGAATTGTGGCACATTTGGACATATTGACATACTGACATGTAAATTGTAAAAATAAATGTGGGGTTTTTCTGTTTTCTTTTCATGCTTCTGGTCAAGAACAATAATTATGCATGTTGGCTGATGTTTTATTGTATATTCAACTTTTTTCAGGTGTAACAATGTTTTATGCTGTGATGAATGTATGCCATGTGCCTTCACTATGATTTTATTGTCTCTCAAAGCGCACAAAGTCTAAAAAATGTTTGTATTTAAATATTTGTTACATAAATAAACATTTGTAAACCAAATTGTACTCTGATTTTTCTGTCTCACAGATACTTCACCTGCTAATTTCTTTAAGTCTTTTCATCATTATATCCAGTTATTTTAAGGATTAATAATAGGATGATTTTTTTTAAAAAATAATACAAAAACTAAAGTTTATTCTAATGTCTATATTTAAGTTCTTTATATTTGAAAATAACATAAAACCAAGCACAGAGGGGATTATTTTATATTGTCCCGTGATTATTTGATATTTTCAACACCTCAGAATACCATGATCCAATATCTAATCAAAAATCTCAATGTATAAAACACTTAAAGATGGGGTTTTTTGCTTTAAATTTGCACACTCTTTACATTACAGAATTTATGTCATCATGAGACATTTTTATAACAAATATAAACATTTTGGTTATAATAACGTGTACATTTTTCATCTCAGGTCAGAATTATTTTGATTGTTTTTCCACATTTTTAGTTTAGTCCTACCATTTTTATGCAAATTGATTGAAGTGCTTTGTATAGACCTCTTTCTGAGTGACAGATATAGACATTATACAGAACATAATAATAACCAATGTGTGGTTGGGTGAACATTTAACATGAGAAATATGTAAAAATGCTCTTCTTTTTAGTGCTTACGTTGAAAAGACTAGACATAAACTCCACCTTATCTTTCATTATATGATCTACAGAATGTCTTTAAATTACTTATTCTGACCAGTTTCCCTGTCCCTGCTCGCAAAAATAATTCCCATAGCATGATACTGTCACCATCGTGTAGGGATGGTGCGTTTAGGGTTGATTTGCAGTGTTCGTTTTCCTTGTATGTAGGTGTAGCAGTTGTTTTAGTCTTTATCGCTATGTGGTTACATAAGAGTTTGACAACAACAGGTCCTTACAGAGGACACTTCAAGTTTCCATTGCTGCCCTTCAGGAACTTGTGCTGTGCATGACTTCATAATATTATTCCAGTGTCTTCCTTGGATGAAATTCCAGCTTTGTTCAGGCTCAAAGTGGATCCCATTTCAGTCCAGCAACCCAGTGAGACAGTCTGTAGGTGAAACACAAAGTATTTACCTTGGTGTCTGGTTAATGGTGGTGCTTTGTGCCGTTTTTGTGAACATCAGTGAAGGTTTGTGTCATGACATCTTCAAAGAGGAATCAGAGCCTGTGGAGAAGGAAAAGAAAAATAAGACATACTGGATAACAGCATTCTTGTTTTAAACGATTTAAAATCAAAACATTACAGCAGTGTTGGACATAAGGTTCAATTATTTATGAGATACATTTTTAAAAAATCTTTAAAATGTTAAAAGCAAGATTTTCTTGAAAAAAAACTTCTGACAGCAATTGGTTGCACTCAGAGAAAAGGGGGATGAATGCTTTTGCACGCCGCACTTTTCAGTTTTTTTATTTGTAAACAATGTTTTGAATCATGTATAATTTTCTGTCTACTTCACAATTGTATACCACTTTGTGTTGGTCTTTCACATAAAATTCCAATGAAATATATTTATGATTTGGTTGTAATGTGACAACATGGAAAAGTTAAAGGGGTATAAATACTACTTGCAAGCCACTGTATATATTCAAAGTTTATATAAGTTTCCATTTTTTTTTTTTTTTTCAAACTGAGAACATGTTAATACGTTTTTCATGGTTATTTTCTGTAGAAAGATGTCTCCTTGGGAATGTTTAGCATTCTTAGATGTGTTTTACTGGACATTTCTGGATCAGCTTATCTTCTGGCTGATATTGATCATTTTAGTTTCCCACAAATGTCCCAGTGTTTTTGAACTGGTCATCTTTTGGTCTTAAGTTTTTCAGAGCTTATGATTTTTTTTTTTTTTTTTTTTTTTTTTTTTTTACACAATTATTGAGGATAAGAGACAGTAACTCTTCAAAATCTCCTTTTTTTAAGGCTTGTCCTTTTCCCCTTGAACAGAAGAATTAAAAAAAAAAAAAAATCATGGTTTTTGTTTCTTTGCTTTGTTTAACACAATTTTCAGTCTAAAATAACAGCTTCTGGATCAAGATTTTCACCCAGCTGACCTGGTAGTTTGAGTTTGGCTGATTTTTTTTCCCCACCAAAAGAAATTAACCTTTTCTGTGAAATGCTTTTCATATGTTTTACAGAATATCCCAATTAACAAAATCTGTTTATGTTCTGATTGGTCATACTATTTTTTTTAAATTATTTTTCCCTACTAAAAAGGGATCAAAAAAAATATTTATTCTTCTGAAATGTTTTGATATATTTTAAAATTTGCTGTCTAACAACATTTGCCATGAAAAGACTTTCACCCAAATGTGCTTAATTATGAAATAATTAAGCACAAATAAATAATTTGAATAATTATGATTGGTTAGCTTAATTTTTTTTTTTTTGTAAGACCTGTCGATTTTCCTGCCAAAAAATGCAAACATTCATAGTTTGTTTTTTTTTCTCCTCTATGCCAGTTTTAGATATTTTGATACAACTTTAATCTAAGAGTCATTATATTTCATGATTGGTCAGTAATTTTCTCTTAATACTTTTTAAAACTATAATTGAATTGTTTTTCTTACAGAAATTACTTCCGAATGGCTCTTTTGGTGTTACCAGAGGTGCCATATTCTCATCGAGCTGTTAGCTTTGCCAAAAAATGTTTAAATATAAAAAAAAAAAACTTGCTTAGTATCTGCAATAAGCAGGCTAAAATAATCAAAGATTAGGATGATCTTTGGTTATTTTAGCCTGCTTATTAGCTTAATTTGGGATCAGTTGCTCCAAGTCAATTCCTAAACTAAAGTCAGTTCTCACAAGGATAGAAGCACACTCACATATTCTCCCTTGTTTTGTCGGTTGGCTGAAAAACATCCTTTTCTCCTGAAAAGGTCACACTGAGGTTTGAGTGACAGCTTTAAGTCCACCACTCATGCTACAATCTGCAGTGGAGACGTCTTCCTGGGAAAAGGCCGGGAGCACCGGGAAGCAATTAGTTATCATGTATAACGGGGCAAATCTGGCTGGCATATGACCACTAATGTGCCTTGCTTTCTCTGGAGGATTCCCCCATGGCCACCACAGTGGGGCTTCTGCCTGCAAACAAATAAAACAATGGAAGGGGTGGGGGGTCTGTAGAGGACTGAATGATTATTTCCCAATTTCTTCTTTAGTATGGAAGAAATTCCAGAAATGAACTTAAAAAAAAAAAAAAAAAAAAAAAAAAAAAAAAAAAAAAAAAAAAAAATCATTATCCACCAAAATTAATGGTTTATTTTTGTTGTGTTAACAAAAGGGCATTTGAGCATATTTACATTTTGTCTTTTTCCAACCACAAACTATAAAATGTCTGATTATGACCATGAATGCACAATTCACACAGTGAAGCATGGTGGTGGCAACATCATGAGGTGGTAATGCATATGACGCATGCTTTTTTTAAAAAATTATAAGCAAAAATTCGATCTATGTTCTAATTAGATAATTTCTAAAGGCAATCGTTTGCACTGGATTTTAATCATGAGTTACACTGGCTCAATTTACATGCATGGCAGATGTTCATGCTGAAAGGTATATATGGGATGTACTTTCTGCATGAAGCTTTTTTCTCTCATACTCTTTCCAACCTATGTCCTCCAAGGACCAAGAGCTCAAGAGCCTGTATTTCTAATTAGAAAAGCAGAAGAGGGAGTTAATAACCATTCTGATGGTTTTCACAAACAAGTTGTCGCTAAATAATGCCGAGCCTTAATTAGAAGTGTGTAGAAGAGTGCTGGGACCAGACAGACAGCCCTCGATCCTTCAGCCAATAATTATGGTAAATAAGATGATAATTAACTGACAGCACTTATCGACCTGTTACCAAGCAAGGAAACGTTCAAATATTGATCTGAGAGCGGACCAGTCTCATGGGCTTTCTCAGTGTTTGGTGTTAGTTTGTTGTTTGACTGATTAAAAGTCACTAAATCGGATTGCACTTGAAGTCTAGAAGAATTATAATTACCTCAGATTTATTGTTAAAAGGTACTGTCTTGGACTAAAAGTGAAAAGAAATTTCAGTTTCCTAGGTGGGGATAATGGTTCAGACCTTTCTGGAACCTCCTCTGGGTGGAACAAAACTGCATTCTGAGTGGTGTCCTGACATTTACGGGGGTCATTCACAGCCTTTGTGCCTTTCAGCGTGCACACAGGAAGCTCTTTCGGTCGCAGTTCTGTGGACACCTGTCAATCAAGCTGCACTCAGCACTCATCCTCAAAAAAAAATAAATAAATAAAAAAAAAATAGACCCCACCAAATTACTTTACATTTCAGCTGATCTGAGAAGCACAGTGGTGGAAATAAAAAATTTTTTATGGAGACTTCAATAATCTCTCTCTTGGGTTCATCATAGTGCTGCTGCCTGGCAACAATGCTTCCTTTCTACAAAGAGGTCGGTTCAGTGAGTCATTCAGCAAAATGTCGCTGGTTTGGCAGCAAGGCGTGTTACAGAATATGCAGGGAAAACATCTCTGTCTTTGGAAAGCCACCTGACTCTCAGTTTAGTCTGATTTAGCCAGAAAAACGCAGGGTTTTAACCGTCTGGGACTGAATACATAAAGCATCATAACCAGCATATAGCAGGTATAGTGCAGGGCAAAAGTATCACTTATATAAAATCAAAATTTGTTTAAAGATCTGTAACATTAAAGAAATGTATTTTCAAAGCACTGTATGTCTATTTCCTCAAGGTGGAATGAAGGTGTTTAAGGGAAGTTTTACAGTTTTGAGGTATAAAAATACTGGTGGGTCAATAATTTTAGAGGGCTTTCCATGAATGTGGTTTTATGAGCTTGTAATGGGGCTTTCCAGGTTGAGTTGGTCAGAAATACGTAGAATTTTACAAACCAACATGCAGAAAGAGGCCTAGGAAATACTGAATTTGGAGACTTTTTTGTCATTGTCATCTTAGAAAGCTATATTTGCTGACAAATACCAGTAAACCTAAAACATTCAAAATGTTTGCATGTTGTGGATGTTGGGGGAGGTGATGTGGGTGAATCTCATTGGCGGCAGATAGATTTTTTTTTTTTTTTTTTTTTTTTTTAGAACGTTTCCAGCAGCGGTGGGGCTCCTGGATGGAGGTCCCAGGATTTGTGGTTCATTGGTGCAGATCCTGGAACTGGCTGTGGTGCGATTTCCAGGCTTGGTGAGGGTTCCCATATTTGGCGGTAGTGAAGATTCTGGATTTGGTGAAGGTTCCTGGCTTGCTTTATGGCTTGGTGACGATTCCAGGACTTGGTAAGATATCCTGGACTTAAAGAGCAAAGGCAGCCACATTCAAGAAAAAAAAAGCAAAGGCCAGGTTTGCAGAAGAGAACATAGAATAAGACCAGTACTTCTGAAATAATGTTTGGATAGATAAATCGAAAATTAAATTATTTAAACACCAAAACAGAGGACATACATCAACTCTTACATTATAGGAAAAGAACTGTAGAGTATGGAGGTGTTAGTGTCATGGTTTTGAGGATGCTTTGCTGCAGCAGGACCTGGCCAGCTAACCATCACTGACTCTACCATAAATTTCACTGAGTATCAGAAGGTGTTGGAGGGGGGGGAGGCTTTGGCAGAATTGGGTTCTGAAACATGACAATGACCCAGAACACACCAGTAAATCCACAGAGGACTAGGCAAGAATGGAGAATAAAGTCCTGAGTCCAGATATCCAGCTCTTTTAGAGCCCACCGGGTGACTAAAGGGGGCAGAATTTGCTATTAGGGGGAAGGGTGTCCTAACTTACCATGATAAATGAGTTCTTATTCAAGAATGGAATATTTAATGAGGTATTCTAATTGTTTCATGACTACAAATCAAATTCCTAACTTTAAGACTTTGGAGGAACCGGGATGGTGTAAATTATGGTACCTGGAACACAGAACCAGTAAAGTCATATCTTAATGACTACTTTAAATGTCAGTGTGAAGGGTGCAGCAACACACTGCAGATTAAAACCTCATTAACTCGCAGCCGGTCCTCAGTACCTGCAAGAAGCAGCGCTCAGAGACAGAAGAGGATCCTCAGTCAAAAGCACTTCCCTTCTTCTCTCTGTATTTTACCCAGAACTTGTCCTTATACTACCTCTGAGCCCGGAGCAGGCTGTGATATTTCCCTCTGATCTTTACCTCACACCTCACAGAGGATTCCTCCTCTCCTCCATCTTTTGTTTGGCAGCAAAAAAAATTCCCTCAGAAGGTCGGGGAGCGCTCCAGGTGAAGCTTCTTCCTGTGCACTCTGACCTCCAAGATGCAAACAGGGTGAATGGTGACATTTTCTTGCATTTCAATGAACCACAAATAATTCCACAGCTCATCTGACTTGACTTGGTTGGGTCGCTTCAGGACAGCTGCAGCGCTTTAAATGAAACATGTAAATATGTTATACTTTTATCCAATAATTATGAAAAAAAACAACAACAAAAAAAAAAAAACAATCCAGAATTAGCAAAAAAACACGTTTTAAAGCTTTCCACATGTATCCAAAAAAACATGGTGCAGAATGAACCCAGAGGTTGGAAGCTCAGGCGCCCTCTACTGGCTAAATGCAGCATCTAAAGATGCACAAGTCAGAATATGTTGAGGTGTCAAGTTTTTGTTTCTGGCTTTTCAATTAATTTATACCAAAAAGAATGAGTGACGCATAAATAAATAAATAAAATCTGCAACGCTATGAAGTTAAGGTACAGATTTATGAAGAAAGCCATTCATATATAATGATTTTTTTATACTATTAATTGAGCTCAAAAACTGTAACATGCATATTATGTAGATTAATTTCACCCAGTGATATTGTTATATTTCAGTGTTTTATTTTTGGTTATTTTAGTAATTATGGCTGACAGCGTATGAATTTACGATATGTGCAAATAGAAAGTTAAGTGGAAGGAAGTTTGCTGGAAAAAAGTGCTTATGGCTTACCGGCTGATGAAAATAATTCAGTTTTGCATAAAGTTACAATATTACATAAGAATGAATAAAAAAGAACAATGTATAAATGAATTGTTGTAGACAACAAGCATGCTGAATTGACAGTTGTCCAGCAGAAAAATCACTGACACGCTCCACAAGCAGGCTTAAACACAAAAGGACATTGCTAGATAGTGGCTGCTCAGAGGGCTGTAACCAAGCATACTTATGGAAAGTTTAATGAAAGGGAAAAGTGTGCTCAGAAAAAAACCAAAAAGGTGCAAAGTTGCATTTGGAAATCAGGATCAAACTTTACTTTTTTTCCTGAAAAGAGGACCTTGTACATCTGAGCAACAGTCCAGTTAATTTTATAACTAGCCAAACTAAAACTGATGGTGTTGTCTTGAGTGGCTTAACACAAGGATTGAGACAGTTATTGTCCATATCCTGTTTTTGTCTGTGTCCACAGGCCATACCCTTACAAATCTACTTTTGCATAAACTTTGCTTCACAATCAGCTCAAAGCTGTAGTTATCCCTGTGACCTTTATCACAATTTTGACTTCCACTCAATTTTCCATTAATGGGGTTGGACACTGCAGCACCGAGCCATGATCTTTTGACTGACTGTCTACTGAACTACTGTCAAGTCTTCCACATAAAATAACTGAAATAAACAGCTAAAATACATCACTGTGTAAGATGAATCCATTTCACTTTTTGAATTAAATAACTGAAGTGAAACAGCAATTAACTGATGTCATTCTAGTTTATGTAGATGTAACATGAGACAAGCGTTCCGAATGTCAGCTTTTATTTCCTGGTATTTAAGTGTTAAATAACTCAGGACATACCACCCATGTTTGAAGTCACCCATTTTTTGAAGTGAGCAAAACTAATGGAACATGACTGATAGGTGTTTCTTGCAGACCAGAGGTTGCCTTTAAGGTTGATTGTTTAAAACATTAAACATAGCATAGCATAGCATAGCTTGTCTACTTTTCAGGCAGAGTTCAAACGTGTAAAGTATGCATTTCTTGTTAAAGAGGATAAACCAACACGACGACCAGAGAGCTATCCATGGGGAAATGCAAGCCATTTTGAAGTTGAGAAAAGAAGGGAAAATATATCAGAGCCATTGGAAAAACATTGGGTAAAGCAAGCACAACAATTTGGAATGTCTTGAATAAGAAAGAAACTACTTGTGTACTGAGCAACAGACATCGAACAGGTCAGCCAAGGAAAACAGTAGTTGATGACAGAAATATTGTGAGAGCTGTTGAAGAAAAACCCTAAAACATCAGTAACATCATCAACGACTTCCACAGCACAGGGGTAAAGGTATCCACCGTTTGAAGAAGACTCCAAGAGCAGAAATAGAGGCCATACCAGAAGATGCAAACCACCCATCAGTAATAAGAATGAGAAGCCCTGACTGAAATGAGCAAAGAAGTACAGAGATGAGCCACAAAAGTTCTGGAACACAATCTTATGGACTGAAGAGACCAAGATTAATCTCTACCAAAGTGATGGAAAGGTCAAAGTATGGAAAAAGAAATGAACTGCTTATGATCCAAAGCACACATCTGTAACGCATGGTGGAGGTAATGTCATAGCTTGAGCATGCATGGCCACTTCCAGAACAGATTCACTCAAATTTATTGATGAGGTAACTGATGCTGGAAGCAGAAAAATGAATTTCAAAGAGTACAGAAACCTTTTGTTTGCCAATTTACAGAGAAATGCTCCCAAACTAATCGGGAGGAGTTTTTATCATGCAGTAGGACAATGACCCAAAGCACATTGCCAACAAAACAAAAGACTTCATCAGGGGAAAAAAGTGGTCAGGTGAATGACTGGCCAAGACAGTCACCTGACCTTAACCTAATAGAGCATTCAGTTCCCCTCCTGAATAGGAGACTGAAAGGAGAAACCCCCCTGAAACAAACAAGAACTGAGAGAAGCTGTGGTAAAGGCCTTGAATAGCATCACAAATAAAGAAAGCAACAGTTTGGTGATGTTGATGGGTCGCAGTCATTGCAAGCAAGGGTTATGCAACCAAATATTAAATGTTATTAACTTTAAGATTATTTGTTCCTTTACTTTTGCTCACCTAAAAGTGCTGTGGTGTAATACAAACGGTGATATATCCTAAGTTGTTTAACACGTCTACATGTAAATACCAGGAAATAAAAGCTGACATTCGGAATTCTGTCTCATGCTCATCTTTTGATCTAAAACCTAAATTTCTTCAGTGTACAACAAAAACAAAGGAATCTGCCATGCTGTTCCAATACTTTTGGATGGGACTGTATCGGCATTAACATCGGTATTGACTGATGTTAGTCATTTATAAAAATGTCTATCAGTTCGATTGTAAAACTGGGCCCATATTAATAACTAATGTTTATTTCCATCTCGTTGCCATTTATGTTTCTGGAGGGAAGGGGGAAGTGGGGTCATGTGGTTTTTTTGGTCATGTGACAGTGAAAGTAACGCTGCACAGGATTGTGGGGTGTTGAGCTGAAGCAAGGAAGCAATATCAGCGGTGTGACTGTTTAACAGTGTCAAGGGAAGGGAAAAATATATAGTTAAATATCGGTTATTGGCCATGACTGAAATATTAAAATCAGATATGTCGGTCCAAATTTTCACATGGGTGCATCCCTGGTTTTAATGTCTAAAAAAAGGTTGATGCAGCTTCTTTCTAATGTTCATTTGTATGTTTAGCTTGAGGTTTTATTTTTGTAGTTTGTACAGCTTATATTTTGACAGAATAGAGACTGGTACAGTTTAGAAGTCAATAAAAGTGATTTGTAATTTTATCTTGTAAAAATATTACATATTTTATACATATTTAGATTTTATACAGTGAAATTAGACACTTTTAGTCAAATGAATGCAAAAAACTCAAATGGGAAAAAAGTTACCCATTTGAGTTAATGCAAAAATCTGAACTTGGTTTAATGATCAATTTCCGAAATATTTACAGTGTTAATTCATCACCATCACTGCAAAGAATATACTCAAAGCTAATCACGAACACCTTTGATGTATGTACACATTTAAACCATGATGAAACCTGAACATTTAATCATTGAAGATGAAACAAGAACTGAAATTATCAATCAAGCTTGTCCTCAATTATTTTAACTTATGAAGCAACAGCAGCAGCAGTCCTGGTGATCTGGAGGAATTGAAGGAGCTGGAAAATATTCACATTGTTTGCTGACGTCACAGGAAAGAAAGTCGAGTTCACCTTCTAACACTAGAGGGCAGCACTGAATCATTCAAATCTGCTCATATTTTACAAGAGTTTGGAGTTCCAGCTGCAGCAGCAGGTCCGTAAACCCCCACACCGGTCGTGGTAATCCATCTGAAGCTCCTCCTGAGAAGAAAAGTCTCCGAACATCAGACTCTGATGATGCTGATGGAAGACGAGGCTCGGTGCAGCTGCAAAAACAACAAGACAGAGCATTGTGAAGACTAACACAAAAATGTGCTGCCAAACAACAAATTCTACACAGAAAACATCCAACACTAGCTGGTTTCTAGTTCTCTATATATTTTAAAAGGGCCATTTTGCTTTTCAGACATCTGCAACACTTTAAATCAAGTCTAAATGGAGGTATTTTTCTTGTTGATATAAAGCCACCAGCATCACAATCCCATTAAGCTTATCTACTTCATTCATTTTCAATAAAATAATCCATCATTAATCATTATTAATGCTGAATATAAAATAAATCTGTTTTATCCTGGGAAATGATTATGTGCCTTAAATACCTTTAATGAGAAACAGCTCTTACCCTAACTGGAATACGTTTACTGTTTTTGTCTACACTAGCATCAAACATAATATGACCGCTTTATCCTTTAACTCATCTCAGACTGGTTCAGAAACTTATCCTGAACATGCACTCTTGTTTGTTTATCTTTTGTTTAGGCATGTTTTTCTACTTTCACTAAAGTAAACTTTCAATGGTTATTGTTAAGTTTGGCAAATGCTGAAAAATGTCTTATGGAACTGGACCCAATCAAAGGCCAGTGAGCCAACAACGATGCAATATTCAACCTGTTTTATGCTTTAACAAATAAAGGTATTCCAGACCACAAACTGAATAATAGATTTTAGAGTGGAGCATTCAAGTTTAGATTCAATAAAAGTAAATTTTGGTCTTCCCCGCTGATTTTCTGGATGCTGAGAAAGTATTGGAGATGCTCCTTTTTTTTTAGCAGTCACACATAAAATGACACCTGGTTTCCAACTATTTCACTTATTTTGCACCTAAATGCAAAATTCTGTGTGGAGGGACAGAGGCAAAGGAAGGAGAGAAACATAGAAGGACAGAAGGAAGAAAGGGAGGAGGAAACAAAGAAGGATGGAAGGACACAAGGAAAGAAGAAAGGAGAGGAGGGCGAAAAGAACAGATGGAGAGAAGCATGCAAGGAAGAAAGGAAGGACAGATGGACAACAGATGTAGAAAGTAAAATAGGAAATAAAGTCAATAAATACAATATTTTTCCATACGTTTTTCCCCAAAATGTGGAAAATATTAAAATGATACTTTTCCAGACTAGAGTTTATATTTAGAGTCCATCCCGAACTCGACCCTAGTTGTGGGCCGGGTTGGGCCAAAATTATTTGCTTGATGGTCAGGTCGGGCTCGGGCTTCTGTGCAGCGTTTAATAAGCCTACAATACATACAGCACAGAGAAAGCCAAATGAGAATGCACAATATGAAGTTGTGTTAATCTACTTATCACAGTCTAAATAGGAGTAAGTAGAAAGGCAAGTGCAGAAATTAATTAGATTATAACAAGCGCACTGCACAATAAATGCGTGCGCAGCCCTACCCTGCTCTGCTCTTATCAATCACACATACCAGAAGATCTGCACTTGACTCACCCCGTGGTTACAAGAAGCATCAAAATGGAGCTGGAAGATAAACAAAAGCTAGAAATGGGAGAAGTTATGCTGCTTACTCAAATTACGGCCTAGAAACGAAATCAGTAAATTCTTTAATAAAATAATAATGGGTTTACTTCGGGCTTGGGCCTATAATTAAAGTTAATTAGTCTGGCCGAACACAATGATTGCCCGGGCTGGAGCCGGGTTGCATTTTTTTTTAGGCCTGATCTAAACTCGTTTTCAGACTGAGTAAGGAACTTTGAATAAAGATGGTTTGGATGCTACTAGAAGACACTGGATGCAGGTTTCAGAAACAAGAACCACTTTTAGTAAACACTGGTTGAAACTGCTGTACAAGGCCCCAAATTTTGAACTTTTACTATTCAAATTGAAAGAATTACATTTCCTGCCAGAAAAACTAGTCTAGACCTGATAAATTTAAGGTTAGAGTCTCCAATGCCATTTATAGTAAAAACACTGCCGCTGATCATCTTTAGCATAAAGATCAAAACTGGCTAACTTTTTTCGATACTTCTACAGGCGTCTGTTTTTAAAAGGATATGACATGTCCAGAAGGGGGAGCTGCAGTCTAGGCAAGAGTAAAGATATGAAACTGGGGTTTATTCAGAAGACTCCTCAAAGGCTCCAGCAGGGGTCATGGATTATAAAAAACGCAGAAGAAGATGAATTTTAGAAAGCGCCTCACCCTACTGCTGCGAACCGCTCCATTGTGGTAGATAGGCGAGCTTCCCGCTGAGGCATTGTAGTAGGAGGAGCTGGCCTGAACCAGTGGCCTCTTGGCCTTCTCCTTGGTGCCGTTGGAGTCATTATCCTTGATGATGTCATACTGTCGGCAGAAGAGGGCAATGACGGCTGAAAGAAAGCAGAGGTTAAAACAAGTGAAGGACAAGCTTAGCAAGATGTTCACGTCTAGAGAGAAGACTTGCAGACTGACCAGCCCACAGTAGCAGCACGGTGGTGATGATGAGCAGCTCTCCAGTCTGCAGGTGAGGGGTCATCCCCAGACCCTCCATTGCTGGTTCATCTGTGGACATGGGCAGTCACACTTTACAACATGTCAGTCCTGACATATGTAAAACCAATCAGGATGATCATCACTACCCTTAGAGACTAAGGAGCTAAATCCTAAAAACACTGAAAATCCTAAAATCAGATCCACACTGGAGCATGGTTCCTGTTAGGTTTTACTTACGATGGTCCAGCACCCCAGCTGGATAGTGGTCAGTTCTCTCCAGTGTCCTGAAGTGCACGGGACGGCTGGGTTGGCTGTCCCCATGCAGGCCAATGGACTGCACCTATGCAGGGTTGGAGAAGGGACATTCTTTCAGAAAAAGCCAAACAGGACCAGAGGAGAGGACAGCATTATGTAAGAAGCTGGCACAGGAGGAGTATTGGTTTTAATCCAAGATACTTTACAACTGATGGAGGACAGAGAAATGAAGTCAAAGTAAGAGGGAGAGTACATATTTGAGCTAGAGACTTTTCTTTGGGCCAAATAATCCATTAAGAAAAACCCAGACAGGAGAAATAAAGATGTTTGTCATTTCCCAAATCTTTCAGAAGAGTTTTAGGGCAGAAAATATTCATGTAGTCACAGAACTTCACACTTACAGAGTCCTCCTACATGTTTCCGTAGAGAGATTTTCAAAAAAAAAATCATCCTTGGACTGAATTCAAACCATCCTGCTCACTCATTCTGGATAATAACTCCCAACTCCACTAGGAATGTCCCCTTTTTTAACCCTCCGGACCTGGCGAGGTGTCAGCTCTTTGCCCCCCCGCAGAACATTCACCTGCTAACAAGAACATTCAACCTGCTGCTGAAGGACAGGCTGAGTCTCTCTGCTGAGCTGTAATGGATCCCTAAAAACTTTAACAATAATGGAGCTGTGATGGAACGCTCGAAGCTCCCAGCTCGATTTACACTTCCAGCACTAAAAACTAATGATATGCCACAGACAGCTAACACTCCCTGTTAATTAGAGTCTGTTAGGAAAATGAAAAGCACTTCATCAGCTAATAAAGTCACATATTCATGGTTTTTAAGGCGTTCTTCTCCTATTAAGATGTTCTGCAGTGAAAACTCCTCAGAGATAATCATCGGCTTTAATAAAGGGTACTAAATACTGATCAATGAGCCTATTAAACAAATCTTGTTTCAATGATTTATGGAAGCTTTTCACATTCAAAATTCAGCTTTATCTGCTTTTATGATATAAAAATGTATGTTTTCAAAAACAAATAATTAACCTTCAAAGACTTAGGTCAAATTTTAGCAGAGGTGGGACCAAGTCATTGTTTTGCAAGTCACAATTAAATTCAAGTCTTTCAGTTGGGTCCAAAGTCGAGGCATGTAAATCTCAAGTTCAAGTCCTAATCTTTAAATTTTGAGTTTAAGACAACATTTGACTAGATATGTCATTTTTATATTCATAGTAAAAATATATGTTTTCTGGAATTCATGATATATGTTTTTAAAAGGTGTTACACTTTGTCAGAACAAGCAGCAAGAGGAACCAATGCCCCTTTTCCACTGGCTCTACTTTGGCAGCTCCGCTCTGCTTCGAAGTTATTGCGTTTCCATGGACCCTGCAAGACCAGGTTCAGAGGAATACCTCCTGTTGCTGGGAGCTTTGAGCCACAACTCCAGATGTCCTACGCCATGTGTTGTTTCATAACTGTGCGAAAGAAAAACAAATTGTCATTTTTACAGACAACAGAAGAAGATAGAGTTGGGCCGTTGCTGGTTGTTTTTTTTTTTTTTTTTTTAGCCTGATTGGGTTTTTTCAGAGATTCCAAGACAAGAGGGGCAGTGCAAGGAGGATGCAGTTAATGTGGTGAGAAAGACAGCAGATTTCCACAGGAGATCCCTGGCCTTGCAGCTGTGGAAAAGCAGGTGGGTAAGCTAACACTAATTTTTCTATTCTAACTACAATTTAACTTACCTAGTTATACACCTACAAAGAATTACTTAAAATAACAAATTACTTTATATGCACACAAAACACAAATGATTTTTTTTATCATTAACAGACATACACAATTATAAATAATTGAAATAGTTTTGTGTAAATTAAAAAGAAAAACATAAGTAATTACTTGAATTGTAAGTATTAGACCTACACAGACATACAGTCATGGGGAAAAAATATATGTCGTGGAAAATTTCCTTCTAACATTTATCTCTCTGAGTGAACTGTGTGTACCTAAGAGGAACAGTACTAGATGAGGTCCAGTGTGTCAGCAGGAGATTATCTGTATGACTAACTGTTTTGTAACCCTGTTGTCACCATGTTGATTCTGGAACTGCTTCTCCTATTTGGAATTATTTTCCTGATATGCATATCTTCCAGTGTGTTCTGATCTAGGTACAGTGGGACATATGGTAGTGGGGCATAGATATAACTTCTGGTGAAGGGTATAAAAGAAAGTGTGTAATCTTCGTTTTCCAGAGCTGCATACTCTTGGCTGTAAGAAGCTGTGTGTGTGTGTAAACTCTCCAGCACTGGAAAGAATAAATTCACAAAATTCTCTTCACCATATTCTTTGGTTTGGGAACTCATATTGAAAATTCTACAACATATACCACCCTCGTTTTCTTAAAGTTTCTTGTTCATTTTAATGTCCAGTACAGCTAATACAGTGATACTAAAAACAGTTCATAATAGTTAAATTAAAGAGCTGATCCCTAAAAATTTCAGAAGGATAGAATGGAATAGAAAAGAAATCAAAATATAATTTATTGTCCCACAGTGGGGAAACTCCGGTACAACAGCAGCAAAGTGACAGGTAATCGAAGCATATCAATTCATGCAAAGATATAATAAATAAAAACTGAATTAAGAATAACATACTGTATAATAAACGCAAAGTTACAATATAAAAATACTGTGGAGTAATTCATAAATAACATACTCCGATCATAAGAATTGTGCAACTGAGTAGGATAACTTAAGATATAAAATGTGTATTTGAGCATTAAAAAAAAAAAAACAAAAAAAACAACACACTCCATGTTTTCCATGAATGTATGGAGCCAGTTGTAAAATATAGTATAAACCAGACAGATATACCCGCACACTGCTTATCTGGACGCTAGCTGGATGGCAGCGGTGTTAATGTGCGTTTGTGTTGGGGTGCTGGAATAACTGGACTCCGACAGGGTATTCAAAGGCTTGCCATTCTCCCTGCTAGGTCAACAAAAACTTCATTCCTCATTGCTCTATCGATCTGCTGCTAAATATTACAGTCTGATGCAGAGAGCAGCCTGCACCTCATTGTAGCACCGCTTGCTTGAAGCATGGGAGGATTCCATCACCTTTGTCTTGTAGCGTTTTTTGGAAAATGTTGGCGGTTGTTTCTTTTTTCTCTTTTCTTCTACGTCTAACAACACTCAGCCAGTCAGTGAACAGCAGTATGTTTACGTCACATAAAGTACCTACTCAGTTCTGACCAACCCTACTCTGTAGCAGGGACAAGAAAAGCAGGTACTGAGCTGGAAAAAACAGTAGTGGAAACGCTTGCAAAGGGGCCGGGTAGAATAGAACCAGGTCGAGTAGAGCCCGTGGAAAAGGAGCACAAATGTCAGAAAATCTGTTCTAAAGTTGCAAAAACCAAAACAAATGAAACTGCCTGTAAAATTAAGAAAATAATAAGCCAACTGAACCTTAAAGATAAAAAATTGCTATATTTCAATTTTAAAAAAAAAGTTTATATATATATATATATATATATATATATATATATATATATATATATATATATATATATATATATATATATATATATATATATATATATCTCCATGGTAACCAGCCACAACTGTACAAAGCACATTATTAACATAGAAGCAAGTAATTTATACAACTGGATAAAAATATTCTTTTCAAGCCTATGATTACGTTGCTGCTCTATGCCAGCTTGAACAGACCAACTGAGCTTTGGAGCAGGCTCACAGCACAGAAATTGGATGCCTACACATGATAATCAGAGGATATTGTTGAGTTTGAATAAAAGGAAAAGCTGTTGTCTCAACATGTTTAAGTAACCTTCAGACGTCCATGATCTAATTTGCAAGTGGAAAAAAAAACAAACAAAAAACAACCTCAGTTTAAAGTAAGGATACATTAATTATAATATTAACTTCAATTTATTGTACTTTGTACAAGCTGTTGCCTGCTTGTTCATAGTCACTGACATTTAATTCTTTTTTTTTAACACTTTATATGGAATTTTCCTCTGTTAGGTCCTCAGTAACACCACCACATTTCTTCATGTTTCTCATATGCGATTTGATTGGATGTGTTTAAAAGTTAGAAACAGACTTTAACTGATTCAATCAATGTATAACTGACACTTTGTAACATACAGAAGAACATTTGAATTAATTTTTTTTGTTTGTTTAAACAAGCAATTTGGATCTTGAAAAGATCAAGATACAAGTGGAAACTTGGTTTTCTACTAGAAATTCAAATCATTTGTTCAACCCCGCCACCACAACCTCGTCCATACCTGCCTGCTCAACACTAAACATCACACTGAATTTCATTATGATGGAGGCATATATATTAACACTGCAAGAAGCATTGTATTGGTGACATATTAATAAACTACAAATATGGATGGAACAGATTTTCTGTGAGTCACTCACCTGCTTGAGATGATCAGAGGTCTAATTATTACTACTTCAATTATTTTTGTTTTATTTATATATTCTATTTCTTTTTAAAAGAGAAATACTTCAAGGAAGATTTCCTTTCTGAACATTTTGCACTGGACCAATTGTCCAACAAAGTGCCAGGACATTTTGGCACCACTGGTGTCCATACGCAATGTTAGTACAACCGCTGGCAGCACTCACGGCACTGTCACTGTCTCCAGGAATTATGATATTATGATATCTGTAATTAGACACTTGCCATGTCTGCTTTTAAAATGTTAAAGTGCCATAACATTATTATACAGTTATTCTTTTTTGTACACCGCATTTTTTTCCAGAGTAATTGCACAGCCTTAGTTGTGACCTAACAAGCTGATTAAATGTGGCTATACATTTGTCTTATAATTCCTTAGAAGAATGCATGTTTTGAATCTAGTTTTCGAATTTCTTCTGCTGGAGTAGGGCTCCCAGCTTGAGAGAAGTGAGCATATCTCTAAATTGCAAAAGGCCTGCCTGTGCTCGTTGCTGAGAGACAGGAAGAAGTACTGACTATTTCAGCCTTTATCAGGTTGCAGCTTAAATTGAAAATATATCTGTATGGATGTCAAAAGCCTTGCCAACATATTTAGCAATGACGATGAAAGAGAAGGGGGGGAAATAGCAAGAAGAGGTTATTGTAATTATTTTTGTATCGCAGCTCATATGTTCAATACATTGATTTCAGAACACAATCCATAATTTCTATACCTATAAATATCATGCCATAATCAGGCCTCTTGCACATAGAAACCTATATTTATTGTGTTTCCCACTGTAAAAAAACAACAACAACAACAACAAAAAAATCATCAAGCAGGGAAGAAGCGTGAAAATTTCCAAATTGCACATCCAATCCAGGCTCAGCTATGCTGGCTGCTGAGAGACCGACATAGGTTTTGACTCTTTCAGCCTTACTCAGACTGCAGCTGATGTGATGTTGCATTGATCCTGCAATGTTTCTATGGGTCAAATAGATTAAGTAGAGTAACAGGGATTTAAACAGTAATTGTGGATTTAAATTCTCCTTTCAAGGTTAAAAACTATTTTCTTTCCCAACATCCCTTCAAAACATCTAGAACCTAAATTTCAACACAGATGAAGATACATTTGTTCTTCTCATTGTGAACTCATAAACCAAATAAAATATTATTTAAGTTTAAGACTAATAACCACTTTTTAGTTGCTAGATCATAAGAATTCTAGACACTGATTTGAGGTGATAAACTGACAATGAATCCAGCTTCTAGAGAATATCATACATATTTATTTTTCAAAAGGATTTTTTTGGCTCTAGTGGCCTTTATTTGACAGTTAGTCAATGCAAAAATGGGTTGTGAGAGAGGGGGAAGACATGCGGCAAAGGTCAATGGGCCAGGATTTGAACCTGTGACGGTCGCGTAGAGGACTGAGGACTCCATACATGGGTCACTCGTTTTACCCCTGCGCCACCGCCCAATATCATATGTATTCATATTATCATATCATATTTATTGTGAAATTGGATGCCCCGAAGAAGGGTTTGCTTCACCTGGACGCTGTAGTGTGTGTCTTCGTCCAGATCCCACAGGACACACCAGCGGCTGGACGTATTCACCTCACGGATGGATCGCTGCATTAGGCCATCCTGTCTCTGGAGATAAAGAAAATTATTTTTAAAAAAAAATAATAAACTTTATTCACCCAATTCAATTTTTATCAAATTTAGGAGTGAAAGGAAACTCAGAAATTATCTATATTCACCTTCTAACATTTTAACAGTCCTGTCATACATGATGTTCAGGGTCTCTAATAAGGAATGGACATAACCATTTTCAGCCCAGCTAACAACCATCAGATCTCTCTCAGGAATCCAATTTTCCTTTTTTTTCTGGTCGACTGAACGCTTCCTCAATTAGGAAGACTCGGATTTAGTTGAGCTTAAAAGCAGTGACAATTTAGAGGAAGAATATAAGACCACCAGGAGTTAAGATAGGGGCTCTGACATGAACTAGTTTACAATATTTCAATATTTCATTGGAAAAAGCTGTTTGGCTTGCTCATGCTTTCTGTGCAAACATATTATATGCCCTCTAGATGATGAAAATATGGTCAGACAAGACAAAGATTGTGTTGTCTGGTCAAAATGACAAGGATTGGACAAGTCGAGGTAAGGCTTTCAAACCAAATTACACTGTCAACATGGTGGTGGCAGCATCATGTTGTGGGGCTGTTTTGCAGCCATTGGCACAGATACATTCCACAAACTAGGTGGGAACATAAAGAAGAAAGATTACCTCTCATTGATTCAAATGCAGCTCAAAGCAACTGGATGACAAACTTGGACACAGTCAGGTGTTCCAGGAAGACAGTGATGCCAAACACGCATCTAAACTAGGTTTGGTCATGTTAGAGTAGCCTAACATTAAGGGTTTTCTCAAAGCCAGTTTTATGGATGGACAAAACTAAGCTGCTTGGCTAAAGTGACAAATTGTATGAAAAAGTTAGGGCAATAGTTTCAAACCCAAGAACACTGTACCAATTACAAAGCTTGGTCGTGGCTTCATCATACTGTGGGACTGTTTGTAGAATAATAAGGAAGTATGACTAAATACTGTTCAACTTGACTACTTGAGAAAAAAAAATCTAGATGGTTAAGACTGGGACACAACTTTTACCAACTTTCAAGCATGGTGGTAGCAGTGTCATTCTGTGGGACTGTGGGCGGAATAATGAAAAAATAGGGCTATCTCGAAACTTTTCAACCTGACTGCCAATAAATATCTAGATGGTTGAGACTTTGACAACTTGCACAAATTGTCAAGTATGGTGTCATCATTCTGTGGCGTTTTGTGCCAGTGGTACAGGTGCATTGTATAAAGTGGGTGGAATCTTGAATATAGACTGCCTCCAACTTTGTCATCTTTAACTGTTGAAATGCTGAAACTTGAGCACAATTGGGTGTTCCAACAAGATGATGACCCGAACACACACCTGACCCATACATTTAGCTCCTGAATTGGTCTTCCGTCTCCTCTCCCTGGAATTTACTAGGCTCTTTTGTTGTAAATGTACTGATACATAATACAAAAGTGGTTGGAGTAGAAAACTACTATTATCTTGAACAGATTACAAGAAAGTCTGGCTGCTTTATAAAGAAAACCTGAAGAAACAAGGCATAACAGAGACTAAAATAAAACCTATTTCCAGCTTACTAAGCATGAAACTGAATAAACTGTTTGCTCATGAGAGATTTAACCCAACTGCTAGGTAAGCAGACAGTTGATCTTCATAAACTCTGTCCTTTCCTCTGGATTAAAGGTTTCTTAATATCAGACCAGCAGAAAGTTCAGCTTCCCATCTAATAAATGTGTCTGCAGAGAACTAAAAGCTGAGGAAAAGTCAATAAAGAAAAAGGCTGACAGGAAGCTTGAGGCTCTCCAGATGTCTGAATCAGACCGTATCCTGCTCCTTTGGCAGCGTTGCAGGCGACGCATCAGCGAAGGAGGTTTTATTATCTCTGAGATGAGAGACTTTATGACATATATTAGGAGAACATAAAAAGGTTTGTTAATCAGTGATTCTCCAACAAGGTTTGACTTTAGAAAAAGAAAAGAACGACATTTGGAAAAACTGCAGCAAATCTAATCTACAAAGTGCAGATCGTTTTTAACAGTAGTTTTATTCTCCATTTCAGGAAGATACATAAATAAGTTCACAAAGCTTCCACATAGAAAAAGGTCCATAATTCAGTTTCTCAAAAAATATTGCATAAGACCAATAAAAACAGGTCATATGGGAGACAGCTGACTGGAAAAACCAAAAAAGGTAATTACTGAAAAGGCTGGCTTTTCACAGAGTGCTGTATTAATGAAAAGTTTAGTGGAAGGACAAACTGCTGTGAGAATTCTAGCGTTTAAAGGTGATTTTTAGAGAAATGTTACCCTTTAGTTGGTTTATTACGTCCATATTTTTTTCATCTTTTACTTAGTAGAATGTTACCAGCTTAGTGAGTTCATTAAAATGTTTAACTGTAAAGCTGAATTCTTTTTGCTAATAAACTCTTGTATATTAGAGCGAAGTTGTGTTTATTCTGTACATGTGTTGTCTTGCCGTTTGAAAAATGAAAACTCAAAATATTGAGTGGGCTCAATATTGGCAAATCACTGATTAAAAAAAACAGAACAATCTGGACAAGTCACCATTGCAGAATTACAGGCCAATCTCCAACCTTCCATTCATCAGGAAAACGATTTAAAAGGCTGTGTTTCATCAGTTAAATAGTTTAACAATGACCAACCACTTTGACATCTTACAGTCTCGTTTCTATGTACATCAAAGTACTGAGACTACCCTCGTCAAATTGTTCAATGACATCCACATAAATACAGACTGCAGAAGAACGAGAGTGTTTGTTCTGTTGGACCTCACTACAGCATTTGACACGGTTGACCATGATATATTATTGAAGTGACTGGAGAGCTGGGTCGGCCTCTCTGGTACTTAACTGGTTTGAATCTTACCAAAAGAAGAGGGACTTCTTTGTGTCAATAGGCAACTTCTCATTGGAGCGGACAGCAGTCACATGTAGGCTACCCCAAGGTTCAAACCTAGGACCCTTCTTATTTAATATCTACATATATTTCCACTAGCTCAGGTTATAACAAGTAATGCCTACCATAATACCAAATAGATTACCTACCATAACTATGCAGATGATACACAGCTCTACATTACAATGTCACCAGGTGACTCTGAACCCATCTACGCACTAAACAGATGCTTAGAACAAAATCAATGCATAGATGTGCTATAGATGTGCTATAAAACTTTCTCCAGCTGAACAGAAACAAAAAAAGAAGTCATCTTTGGATCTAAAGAGGAACTATCAAGACTTGGCACACAGCTTCAGTTATTACTGCTAGAAACTAGTGATCAGGCCTGAAATCTGGGTATAGAGATGGACTCAGACCTGAATCTTCAGAGACACAAAGACAATTATGTAGTCACCCTTCTCTCACCTGAGGAACATTTCTAGGATTTAAGGACTTATGTCCCAGCAATATCTTGAGTTTGTCTTTAGTTGACTTGATTACTGCAACAGTGTCTTCAGAGGATTGCCTACAAAGTAAATCAGACAGCTGCAGCTGATCCAGAACTCTGCTGCTCATTTTCTCACTAAAACTAGGGAAAAAAAGAGCACATCACCCCAGTTCTAAAGTGGCTCCTTGTAGCTCGGAGACTAGACTTTAAAACACTTTTGTTAGTTTATAAATCATTGAATGGGTTAGCAACAAAATACCTGTTGTCATATCAACAATCTGACGTAATTGCTTCAAAATATTGTCAAGAAAAAAAACATGATATATATCAAACGCTTGACAACCCAACTAACGCCGTGTCCCTGAGGTGTTTTTAGCTTTAAATACTTGAAGCTTTTTAGGAAATGCTTTGACAAGAACCTCGATCTTCTGAATAAGGCAACCTCCCACCTGCGGCTGATAACTCATCTACTGGAGCCAAAGTGGTAAAAATAAACCTGAAGTCGTTTTATTTATAACGCAGTTGGTAGAGAAGAAGTTGGAACTTTAGTAAATCTGCAGGTAGACAAAGTTTGATTCGACAACAGCAAGACGAACAAGTCTTTCCCTTACAATCCTGCAGCACTGGCTTATTTGACAAACATCGGCCTTTTGATAGTTTGGGATGTCAAAATGAGATTCACTGGGAGTCTCAGAAACAGTTTGAAACTGGGTTACTTCCTGTTGAAGTGCATCTGTGTGAACCTCAGCAGCTGGCGCTATGGGATTTAGAGCTGCTTCAGACGAGTAAAGCAACTGTTCGTCAGAGATTGTTCCCTTGTCTTGCTTCTCCTTCACAAACAGGAGGCTCAGCTCTTTACTGACACTGGGAGTGAAGTAAAAATGGTAAATTCCCTGTACTTTATCAAGTCCAGAGGACCCCAAAGCACTTTACACTACACACACTCACATGATGATGGTGGCAAGCTATTGGATTGTGGCCACAGTTGCCCTGGGGCACAATAACAGAGACGAGGCTGCCAGTAATCTCATAAAGCAGCCACTATGTGGGTCCTAATTAAACCGGGAAGCAAACAGCACTGCCACTGTGCTTTGTTTTAAAGGTACAGTTTGTTGTTTTCGCAGAATAAAAGGGGTTGATGATTGACAGAGCAGCATTTTATATAACTGCAGCTTTGCTCTTTTGTAGATGCCCCTTCTGATCCTGATGACTAATGGCAGAAGAAAAGAGCTGCTGCATCTACCTGCTCCCATCCTCCATTAATATTTGAGTAAGACTTTTACATAACAGCCTTCTGAGGTTACGGCAAGAGATGGTTTACATCCTCTTTTAGTGTTTTCTTCAAAACACCACCTGGAAGCCTAAAAAAAAAACCCCCAAAAAAAACAAAAAACAAAAGGTCTGGCATCGCAACCGCCGTCGATGTTCTTCCTGTAAGGACAAGTCTGAGCCAAATCATCACCACTAATGGAAACAACCTCAAACTCAGAAGTCAGATTAACACTCGATTCCCTCTTTGCCAAAAACCGTAGGTGGTTAAAAAAAAAAAAAAAAAAAAAAAAAAAAAAAACATGCATGAAAATGAGCTGAGCCGAGTTAGCAGGAGAGGTGAGACCATGAAAACGGGGTGATATAACAGAAGAATTGATGTGAGAATACCTTTAGTCTGTGTTCGAGATGTGGCGAATAGAAACACCGCACTGCGCCTCCATTTATTAAGGCAAATTACAGCTCTAATTGGTTAGGGACCACAACACTTTAAACCACTTAATGGTTGAAATGGAATGGTACCAAAGCATCAGTATAGCCAACCTATATTAAAGTACAGTAAAGGTTCCATCATGATGTGGGGTGCTTTGCTATCTCTCCATTTCAGTGGAAAAACACGTCATAATTGTTTCCACAATATCATCATAACTGTTTCCAAGTGAAATGTTTTAAAATGAAATATATGTAGGACTGTGTTTGAGAACTCATCCAAAGTAATTAAAGTGGGACAAAGTCTTCATGTCTGCTAAAAATATTGTGTAAGGATGAACATAAACACATTTTAGGCATTTTTTTATTGTTGGTTAAGACATAACCAGGATATTTAGGGTTAACATAAGCACAGCATGCTCAACATGTCAAAGTTCATAGCTAAAGACCAAATAGAGACTGTTTGCACAATTCTTTATACAAAAGAAATAGTGTCTTTCTGGGCTAACCGTCAACAAAGACAATAAATTAATTGAGCAAAGCTGTAATAAAAATAATCAGCCTATGATGTAAGAATTTGTGTATCATTCGTTCTGTCTATTTTTATACGACAACCAGTGAACAAAAAAATGAAAGTGCTTGGCTTATTTGTTTTTTTTAATATGGATCAAAAGTACAAAATGGAAAAATGGTCCACGGGTCTAAATTTGATTGGAATATTTCATTGCTCGGGTTCACCATTTCCCAGAAAAAACTAACAGAGTCCAGTGAGTTTTTGGCTACATTCACACAGCTGGTCTTGATGCTCAATTCCGATTTTTTGCTAAAGTCCGATTTTTTTTTTTTTTTTTTTTTTGCGCAGTATTTCATAGTACTGAATGATGCACCCACAATAAGATCCCAAAACGACCCGTACACGCAGAAGAATAACGTGGACATCACACAGCAGTGCACCTTCTATGGAAGTAATAATGAATGCCGCTGTCTATGGATCAATATCGAAACTGAGCAATGGGGACTACAGTCACAAGATCATAAGATGATGAAGGAAGCTAATAAAAAGAAAGCACAAGTAACAGCAATGGCCTTTTGTGGATCACTGACTGTAACTTCTGTAGAGAAGTCTGTTTAGATGTGTTATTGGAGCCAGGAGTGGTGGGATTGTGATGTGATATGCTTCACTGAGAGATTTTTCATAATTTTCATAGAATTTTCAGCCATTGTTTACGACCACATTTACCATTTATCACATTTAATCTGGCTTCTTCTGGTGCAGAATTATGATGCATGTCTCATGTCAATGACGTAAAAGTCTGGTAAAGTGCGATATGATGGTTCAGACTGCAGATGCTTTGAAAACAATTGTATACATATCCGATTTAGCACCACATATAGAAGTGGCACAAATCAGATTTTTTTTTTTTTTTCAGGTGAAAAGATCAGAATTGGGTCACATTTGCCTGCTGTGTGAATGTCGCCTTTATGAGTCGATCTCAAACTTATCTGCTACGTTAGGATTCTTCCAACCTGACGACCTGCTGCATACAGCCTCATTGATGACAAGATTGCCAGCATGTAGCCAATACATCTGGCCATACAATAGTCTTGTCTGTCACAGAATTACACATTCAGTGGCAGTTTTTGCTAAATAAACTGGAAATCTGTATAAACACACTTTGTGTATCAAAGTACAAAACCTTCTTGAGTGCTGTTTCTGACAAATGTATTTCTATTTAGATCATCCTGAGCACAGAATCTTCTGACACTAATTTTTGATCACTTTTTCGTTTTATGAGTTTTAGTTTTCAATTGAAAGTGGAAAGAACGAATTAAACACAGATTACTAAGTATGGTCGAGGTCCCATCATGCTTTGCTGCTGACACTTGAAGTAATCTATTGATAGAAAGCAACTTTCTTAACAAATGAACTAGTCCCAAACTAACCTGCCTGGCAAACAAGACTCTGACATGAACAGCCAACTTATAAGTAAAGTACAGCAAAGGTCTTCTATGATGTGGGACTGCTTCCTGCATCTGGAACTTGAAGTATTACATTGATTAGAAAACCGCAATATCAGCAGCACATCATCTGCATCAGGCTAAAAAAGCAAGAATAACAAAATTAAAGTACAGTAGAGGTCATATCATGGTTTGGGGGTACATAACCACATAAGATAATAGTATCTTTAAGGAGTATGTTTAGGAGTTGATAAATCTTTTGAAATGATATACTGAGAGGAATGTAGCTTGGAAGAGGATCAGCTTGTTAAAGAGAACTCCAAACCAGACATCACAATCAAATCTATTTAAAACTTAAGATTTCTTTAAGGTGACTTTCTGAAACCTATAGAAAAAAAATAAACTAAAGCAGATTAGTTTTAAAATGCAAGTTTGCTCACAGAAGACAAATTGAAACAATAAGAAAAACAAAACAAAACAGTGAGGCAAAGTAGAAATTTATTCATGATGCGAGGTCTTTGCAACATTCATGAATGGTGTTCAGATCTGAATTGTAAGTTCGAGAACAGTCAACCAATAGTAAAGCACAGAAGAGGTTTCATCATGATACAGGCCTGATTTGTTACTGCTAGTACTTGAGACATGATTTGAATTAGAAAAATGCAAAATTCCTGTTATGTATCAGTGGGATGAATGATCATCACAATCGATATCAGCCGATGTTAGTCTTTTTTTAACATACTGGTATCGGTCTGATGAGTAAAACTGGGCCGATATGAACAACCAATGTTTTGTTTTGGTTGTTTTCCCCCATTTTGCCATTTTTGTATGCGTTTCAGGTGAGGAAGGGGCTTGCTCATGTGATATTTGTTTGGTCATATGACAGTGATAGTGATGCAGCACAGGATTATGGGGTCTTTAACTGAAGCGGAGAGAAATGGTGGTTGCCTTTTACATGGTCTTGCAAGTGTAGGAAATGTGAAATATGACATTGGTAAATATCGATTATCTGCCATAACAGCAGTATTAATATCAGATATAGATATTGGCCAAAATTTCATATTGGTACATCCCTATGTATAAGTATGAGGTGATAAATGTTTTAAAATAAAATATTGGCAGCTGTGTGTCAAGTTCATGAATGGTATTCAATTTGTTTTAAATCAAAAAAATGATCATAAGGTTCCTTTTTAATCAACTCAGTTGAAGTGAGGGCCACTTATTCTTGAGACACTAAATTGTGTTCTTTTAAGATTGAATACCTGCTACACTGCAAAAACAAAATCTTCACAAGTATTTTTTTTGTCAAGTGTCTGATGCAAATATCTTGGTACACTTGGGGAAAAATGTCTTGTTATATACAGGAAAAAAAATTGCCAGTGGAACTAGTACTTTTTAAATCAATATTAAGGAATTTATTGACTTATAACAAAGGTGCTATAATTGCTGAAAAGTTACTTGCAAGTTTGATTTCAAATAAAACTACCAAAATATTTGCATTAGAAACAAGACAATAGTAGTTGGTAAGATTTTGTATTTTTGCAGTGCATAAACCCACTTGTGTGACAAAGCTAAGCTTTTATTGCAAAAAAAATGCTTGCTTTACCTCTTATGGGTCATTTCAAGTTAATTTTCTTCAGAACGGCTGGATGGACCACAAACTTGAGCCTTATAGTGAGTTGTGTAAACAGGCTAGGTTTTGCATGCATCCTGCAGGAGAATTCTTTAGGCCTTAGCAACTCAGACTGGCATTCTTCTTCATCAATGAGGATTTTATTACTTTGTCATGAGATGAACCAGTAAAGAACCAAATGGCCATTCCAACATGGTATAACAATTCAAACTCATTTCATGAAGCAGTAAAAAAGCTCCCGAGTATATCTTCTGGACTCAAACCCACTTCTTAACAATTACTTTAAAGTTTTTATTCATTATTGGATGCTTGGAAAGTTCTGCATTTGGCTGTGTATCTTTAAATTAAGAGATTTGTTCTTTATTATTTCTTCTAGTAGCCAATGTCAACCCACAGCCAGCCCTGACTTCAATAAGCTTTTAAGTAATTTAAATGTTTATGAGCAACTCCCCCCTTGAGATGTTTCCAAACCTCTCAAAGTGTTTCTGAGCAGACTGCTGGTTGCCTGCAAGGCTAATAAATGACGCAGCATTTTAAAGGTCCTGCAGACAAAATGGAGAATAATCCACCCCTCATGGGACAGAGACGATCACAAAGAAATCTATAATTCATTTTAGGAGAGGCTGCTTTAGCCCTCAGCGTGGCAGTGCTCCAAGTTTTTCTTCAGAGTCACAGTTTTGGACCCATGCAAAATTAAGTGATGAAGAGACGGGGTTGGATTAGGCCAGTCTGCAACACAGAGGAGACAGAGAGCCAATGTACCTGCTGAGAGATGGCGTAGCCGATGACTGTGTCACCCTGAGGGACGTTCCAGGTCACCATGGCTGAATGCGCCCTCAGCTGGGTCACCGAGATGTTCACGGGCGCCGCTGGCACAGCTGTGAACACAAACATACACACAAGCTGTCAGGATGTCAGAGACAGGGACACAGTTGGGCTGAGGCTACTTTTTAATCAGTGAACCTCTGCAGGGATTCATTGTGAGTGATTGAACAATTATGTTAAAAAGGTCTCAAAGACTATGGATGAGGCAAACAAAATGTCTTAAAAGCAAGCAAAAGAAAACTAGTACTGGAAAAGAAACACAGGAAACTTAAAGTTAATGAATCATTTATTATTCACGCATGATAATCTATGTAGACTTTATTTTCAAACTGATTTATGCATAGCTTTCTTTTGTAAGGAGGGCTCATTCTCCTTGTTGCACAACACCTTTGAAGTTCTTGAGATCATTTTGATGCAAACTGCGCACTTTTCTTTAGAAATAACCATTCCTTACAATACTAAATACTCTAAACAAATCTTGTTACTGGAGTGTTTTTACAGGTAAAGCTCAGGAAGCTTTTTCAGCTTTGCAGTTTAAGTCTACTCTCCCTGAGCGAATAGCTACATATCTAAACGAGCAGAAAGTGAAAACTGCTTTGAATGTTGCAGTTTTTGGCAGATGAGTTTGTTTAGATAGTGAAAGGAAGTACCAGTTGGAAACAGACAAATAGTCTTACTTTTTGTGGGGAAGTGGTAGCAGAAATGGGGAATCCGTTCAATTAAAGTTTCAATATCGGGAAACAAGACCAAGGTAGGACATGTAATTACTGTTTAAGTAAAGGTGACTGGAAAAATGAGTGCCCTGTGTTACAGACCAAGGCTAAATTTAACCAGGGAGGTCATTCAGTGAAACCTATTGCTTTGGCAGTCTCTGCTGCTTCTACTGAAAGGCCTCAAGTTATAGCTGCTGTGAAGTTCCACACAGAGTCTGGTAGAACTTTTAAGCTTTATTCAATCGAATCCACTAAATTTCCACTCCATTGATCCAGGTTTTAGACCTTATGTTTCTAGAGGGTTTGTCTCATTGGTGGATACTGACCAGAGAATACCTGTGGACATTCTCAGAGATACAGGTGCTTTGGAGCCAACGTTTGGCTTATGCAACTAATAATAGTTATAATTAATAATTTATTAACATAATTATTAATCAAGTCAAAGTTTCTTTTAGGTAAACTAACAAGTTGGTGATATTCTCAGGTCAGCTTATAAAAGAGTGAATTAATGCTGCTTGACAGCAGATGCTTTACGCATACACCAGAATAAGTACAAATAACTTATGTCCAAAGTATGAAAATTTATTAACACAATAATTTAACCTTAATCCAATAAATCCTGTAACAAAACTACCAACATGCAACCAAGCTACTAAGCCAAATGAGGAAAATGAATAAGCAAACCAATCAAATCAACTAACTTATGAATTATGACAGTAAAACAAAATGGAATAATGAGAAATAACAGACAAATTAACTAAATAATAGTAAAACATTAGAAAACAACAATGCAGCAGTATCACAGTTCAGCATGGATATACATATGATGAAACCAGAGCATGTAAAGATGAAATAGGGTTCTCCTTGTTAGCAGCACTATCAAGGAATTCAGCATTGCAAAATGGAAGGGGCATGTGTGTATATCTAGCTAAGCTAATGGCTAGGAGGATGGGGGAGTCAAAGACAGATAAAGATAGGCACTAAATTAGAACAAAGAGAAAATCGAGGACTAGTTAGGACTAGTTTTAGAAGCTAAAGCATGGCCTTTGACTAGAATTTAAAAAGTAACATCTCTCCAGAAGGAAAGAAATTCTGCAGTAAGTACAGGGACGGCGAGCAGAATGATGCAAAGATGTTTTCTCTGATCAGGCCTCCTAATTGTTTTGTACTTTTGGACAACCATCTGTCTAGAGAAGAAAAGGGGGAAGCTAGGAGAAGGTTTCCTCTCCGTTCTGCCCAAGAGCACTGCTATGAATAAAGAGTGGAATAAAAATGCCTTCCAAAAGAACCTGCTTCTAAAAATCCTTAACACGCAAATATTTGCAAAGTAACTACACATGCCCTGATCCTAGTTTCCTTGGCTGATTCCACATAAATTTTCAGAAAAAATTTCATTCAATTCAGTTTTATTTAGATAGTGCAACTCACAACAAATGTCATCTTGAGGCACTTTACAAAAAATTGTTTCAAATCACACATAACTCAGCAGATTGCATTGAAGTCAGTTATTGACTTCCAACATTTACTCCTACTGGACAGCAGAAAATCACTTGCATCGTGTCGTTGACTTAACAGCAGTCCCTCACACTGAGTCTGCATGTAGCGACAGCGTAGAGGAAAAACTCCCCTTTAACAGGAAGAGACCTCCAAGGAGAACCGGTCTCATTACAAGCGGCCATGTGCCACAACTAACGGGGGTGGGGGTTGAGAAGACCGAGCAGAATCCACAAGAAGAAACAGATGAACTGATGTAGGATCATTTTCTATGCTCATGAAAGTAAAAAGTAAAATCCTCAGTCTATTGACTAGAGAGGCACTGACCAGAGTTTTGTTGCCAATTTTCAAACTCTGTCTTTAACCAATTTCTGACAATAAAATTTTTCTTAAGAGCTATATCATATGAAGACGTATAACAAATTAGCACAGGTAACATGGCAATACTACAACAGCAGTCTATGTTTCCTCTAGAGAATGTAGATCCTTAGCTTTACTTTCAGTTTTCCAAAAGGCTGCCAAGTCCTAACCAAGCATGCTCTATAACAGAAGGTGAAAGCTTAAAAGTAAAAAAAACAAAAAACTATGCAACTTTACTGTGCTCAGTTAAGTCTTCCTGTTATCAGCTAAAAGTCTTGCTCTCTCCCCTTAATGTTTTTTAAATACCCCACTGACGTTGGAAATAGCTTAATCAGTTCTCAATATTCAAGACCTGTATTTACACTAAATAGTGTTGTCAGCATGACTCAGTACCAGGATGGAAATTAATGACTGTCAGTAAACCTGAGCAATCAGTGCATCACTAAATATAAATTTGTGATGTTTATTTTTCAAATATAGTGTGCAAAGAAAAATAGAATAGAAACATTCTTAGTAATAGCTTTACTTCTATTAACTCATTCAGATGATTTCTTTACATCAGTCCATCTAACACATAAAACACCAAGTTTAAGACAGGATCCAAGAAGGTCAGACAGCAACCCAACCACACCTGAGCCCTTAGAAATACAAAATGAAAACAAATCCAAAATGCTGGGGAAAAAAACAAAAGGAGACATTGAACTAAAAAAAAGAAAGCCTAACATTATGATAGAAAGGCTTGGGCCTTCTTCAGTGACCTTCCTTTTGCTGTTATAACATCTCATTACAACATCAATCACTTGGTTTTTACTGTGGGTCAATAATTATTGATTGGTCCAGTTCATCCACTTCAGCTTCTTTTTGAGACACGGGCAGGAACAGAAATGCATATTTCTCATCAGCTCCTCTGGATGCAGAAGGAAATTAATATGTGCCTAGGAGAAGTGTGTGTCCCTGTATATTTGTGTGTAAAGAAGAAGAAAGAAGAAGAGGTCTGCACTGCAGCCAACTAGGGCATCAACAAAAAAACCCCATTAGAGTCAGGATATTTTGCACTGAGATTAATTAGTGGAGAATTTTGCTCTTGGACTCCCTGACATCCTTCCTGCCCTCTGTCCATTTTCATCACCATCCATCTATCCATCTGCTTTGTCATCCAGTTTTCTGTCCATCTTGAAATTCATTCACCTATTCATTTCTTTATCCTTTCTTCTTCGATCCATTTTCATTCTCTATCCATCTGTTTTCCATCCATAAATTCATTCATCTAGCCACTTATCTGCTCATCCATCCTTCATCTTGAACTTTTCTATTTCCCTACCGTCATCCATCTGACTTCCCTCAATCCTTTTACAAGACCATCCATCTGTCCTTGCATTCATGGGTCCATCCATCCATTGATCCCTCCATCTATCCAATTTCATTATTAGCCAAATATTTATCCATCCTCTATTATTAGTCATCCCTCAGCCGGTACATTGATGGATCCATCTATTCATCCAGACATCAATCCAACCATCCATCAATTTGTCCATGAATCCATGCATCCATCCTCATTATTAGCCGTCCAGCTATCCATTGATCCATCCAATCATCCGATAGTCATCTGTTTATTTATACATGTATTGATCCATCTATGGATCCATTTCCCATTGATTGATCGATCCACTCCTAATGCAACCACGTATATCCTATAGTGTCTGTTTCAGATGTACAGGTTCTGTGTAAGTATAATTATTTACAAATCCATCACTGGTCTGCATGCACAGCAAAAATATGCCCAAATCAGATCGTGACTGCTATGTGCTAAAGTAAATGGAATGTTCGCTCCTTATTGCATCAGATTTCTGGGGGGGGGGTTTCTCTGGTAACAGATGAGTATGACTCATTTCCAGTCTGGCAAAGATAAGTTCAACTACCCACACAAACTCACCAAATATTCACTCAGATCAATTCAACCTAATTCCGAAGCTCCAAAACCAACATCTCAGGCCAAGAACTCTGCACTCCTCTGCTCTCTGCAGGACATGTTAGTCTGCCTGCAAAAACTGCTTCAGACTCATTAAATAAAAGACCCAATAAAAATAAAAGACCTAACCTCCAGGGGTGTCGAGTTCCTTCAGATATTCCCAGAGTGCCGGCTGGTGGCTGACAGGAAAGAATTAAAAAGTTGTTGTATCCTGGATGCGTAGGTCAACTGAATGAAAGCAGGCCAAGAAGGTGGGAGGGAAAAAAACGGGAGTAATTTTGAGGCCATCGTGTCTGCAGGTCTATTTTCTGACACTGTGGGGGTAGAATTTGTCCAGTTTCTGACAATTTCTCACTGTAAGACAATGTCTCTGATTTATCAGCTGGAGGATGAAACTTTACATCTCCCATGTCTCCAGAACACAAAATCAAACATTTGTGCCTGATTTTAGGTTACTTTTTAATCAGTTTATCAATTTATGGAAAAAAGCAGCAGGAACTGTTTCAAGCCAAATGAATCTGTAATTTTCCACGGCAAATTTTTAGAGTTGGGAGTGATTACATAAAACATCAATGCAAAAACGTCAGATGGGAACAAGTGGTGATGCAAAAGGAGGCAAACACACTGCTCCATCCACTGAAATTTTTTTAATTATACTCAAAAAAATGAATGTTTGCTTAAAATATTGATGAAATGCACTTCAAAGCAGATTTATGATATATATAACACAAAATTGTAGTGAGCTAGAAGGTTCTTCCTTTACCATCTTTTCTTCAAATTTCACTCATCTTATTGTACAAAAACACACTGAACTATATGTCTGGATTGGAAATGTGAATCTCAGAGTAGAAACTCTCCAACAAGCTCATGGGAAAGCTCATGAAAATCCTCCATTACAAGGGCCACCATGATTTTCAAAGAATCAGGCTATCAGGCTAGACCAGTGGTGTTCAACGCATTAATGTTAGCCCTACCCATAGCACCACCCCTTGACTTTGATGGGCGAAGTTGTCAGGAGTTGGAATAGCAAATGTGGGCATTAGTCAGCTTTACAAATGGGTGATTTATTTACAATATGGAAATCAAATGGGTCTCGTCTGCTCTGACTATTGGCGGAGGTATACTGCAGGATGGGCGACTGCAGTGGTTAGGAAGTGGGAGGGGCTCACGGCAGCACATGCTGCTTACTCAGGACACAGCAGGGTTGCAGCTGAGCTGCAGAGCGTTGTCATAAAAGTCTCCAGGGGAAAAAAAAAAAAAAAAAAAAAGTCGCAACAAAGTCACTTGTTGGTTTTTTGATAGAAAGTCTCTAGAGGTGTCGGAAAGGACGCTAAATATAGCAACAAAGTTTATAAGTAAACCATAGTGCTGCTTTGTTCCTGACCAAAGCCCCGCTCACCCCCTCCCCCATCCCCACATTTAGCCGTCCCCCTCAGTGTCTCTTGGCTCTGCACACTTTCCTGGAATTTTTCAAATTTGTCTAGGGAAAGGTTATGCTTTCACAGGTGGTTAGTTACACTTTATTATACTGTTTCTTAAACTAATTATTTAACAATTTAATGAAACATTTATTTCTTGGTTTATTTAAATAATGATATATTTAATTTTGTCCCATTTGACCCTCCATAATTTCTGCCCTTTCAGACACGTTTAAAATTAAATTATAAAAGTGCATGGACAGATGGATGGCTTGGACACAAGGATGGATGAATGAATGGTTAGATGGATGGCTGAATGGATGGACAAATGGATGGACAGATGCATGGATAGACAGATGGCTTGGACACAAAGATGGATGAATGAATGGTTAGATATCCATCTAGCTCTATGGATGACAAATGGATGGATGGATGTACTGATGGTGGAATGGGTGGATCAATAGTTTGGACACAAGGATGGTTGGATGAATGACTGGATAGACAAATTGATAGACAGATGCATGGTTAGATGGAGGGTGGGATGGATCAATAGTCAATAGTTTGGACGCAAGGATGGATACATGGATTAATGAATGAAGGGTGGACAGATGGCTGGATAATGACTTTAATACAACAGGACAGGGCATCATCTTATTTTTCCACACTTCTCCAGACCCAGAAAATCCTTCAATCAAATTCCCAACTTTTCCAGGCTGAGTAGGAATACTTATTTTAGAACAAGAGCTCATCACATGTCATCCAAACCCTGTATAGTCTGTAAAATCACAGACTACTGTGTAAATCAGACATCCTGAAAAGGCTGCTAACATTCGCATCATGTTTATCCACCATTACTGTTGTGTTGTGATCTTTAGGACAAGATACTGTTAATTTACACGTCAAGCTTTTCCAAAACACCTTCCAATTAGAGCTCCAAGCATGTCGTTAACAGAGTAACAGTTGATTTGGTGGAGTTTTGAATTCATCCTGCTCTGAGCAACTGTAAGCTGCATGCATAGGAATTTCTCCCTGATTCTCCAATCACATGGCAGAGTTCAAAACAGGAGAGTCACTGCCTTTCAGAGGGCTTTGTATCATTAACATTTCTAAATCCGCTGCTTCAGGGGGATTTCTCTAGAAATTAGAGGACATGCAGACATTCACAAAGCAAACATGTGTACACATAATGCAAAGAGGCATGATGAGAACGTATTCTTCCTACACGCGCTCCGACACACACAGAGCCTTGTTTCATGCTCCTTGCCAACGACTGACAAGATCCCCCTGAAGTCTCATCGCACTACGGCTGCTACATCCTACCTTTTTTTCATTTGGCAGCACTGAATAGGCTTCTGCAATTACATTACACCACTGAGGAAGGAGGATGAGAGGGGAGGCTGGAGGTCAGCAAGACAGAGGGAAAACAGATGAGAACAAAGAGAACTGGATGGAAGATGATACAAAGATGATGGAATGAAGGGGGGGGGAAAGCAAATGAAGAGCAGAAAAGGAAAAAGACTAGTATTCATGTAGATATCAAGGGGTGGTGATTTTCAGTCTTTTGGTTTTGATGAACAAAGTCCGCTGACAGACAAATGGACCTGCAAGAAAAAAAAAACAAAAAAAAAAACAGAGAGGAATGTCAGGGATGAAATCTAGCAGCTCAGATGGCCGTCAGAGCACATTCTGTTCCTGCATGTCCTTCTTTGCTCCGTTAGTCTGAATTACACATTTATAATCACTTTTTTTTTTTTTAAAGAACATTTAGTCATTTGCTGCTTTGAAGTGCTCCACACTATGCTTTTACATTTCCAGTGTATTCTAACAGGGAGAGGATAATATGACAGTGGAAACCTCTCGTGATGTGTATAAACTAGTGTTGGGCATCTCTGATTTGTGGTAGGCAAAGTGATGTACAGCACACAAAAATGTGGAATACTTTGTGAGTTTCTCTATGGTCAAAATCATTTCTGGAGGCTCAGACTCCTACAGAAAGGTCTCAGAAGGTCACAGATTTTCCATGGCTATCCACAGGTTCCCTGTATAATTCTGGCTGGATATTGGACCACTTTTCTCTGTTTTGGGTTGGTTTCCTGATACAAAGTTGTCTGATATAAAACGTTGCAGCAAGAGTTCTAATGAAAACTCAAGCGAGATCATATTTCTCCTATTTAGCTTCCCTTTATTGGCTCCCTGTTAATTTAAAAATTTAAGAATTCTCCTCACATATTAAGCCCTTAATAACCAAGCTCCCATCATACATCAGAGATCTGATTGTTTCCATATGTTCCTCACAGAGCACCTTGCTTCAGACTGCAATATTCTATAAGGAGAATGGGAGGCAGATCCTTGAGTTACCAGGCTCCTCTCCTGTGGAACCAGGGAGGGCTTCATGTGGTATTTGCTTGGTCAGCACATGATTGTAGGGTGTTTAACTCAAGTAGAGAAGCAATGTGGTCATTTTTTTGCTGTGTCAAAAGGGTTGGGAAGTATCATTTGTTGGCCATAGCAGCAGTATTAATATTCGATATTGACCCAAATTTTAATGTTATTTATTATTGGTAATTATTAATTTCCCTATCTTGAGTCTTGTTTCCTTCATTCACACTGCTCTTCATTAGCTTTGGCATCTTTGGCAAAATTTTGGAGTGGCCCAACCAAAGTCCTGGCTTGAATCTGGGGAAGGAACTAAAGATTAAGTTGATTGATAAGGAGGCCTTCCGACCTCAAGAACATGAAAACAGCTAGTCAGTAATTAAAGAAATAGAAATAAAAAGATTTTTACATTCATTATTAAGGATATGAATATTTTGACATACCTTTAAAAAAAAAATTGTAGATAAAATATGAAAAATTTTTCAGTTGATATTTTACATTTTTATTCTTTTCTGATTAATGCATTTTTCATAAACACTTTTAGAATAATTATTGCAATCAAAATCCACCAGCGGTATGAATAATTTTAAACTGCGAAGAATTTGCGTGCATGACATTTGAGATTTCATACCCTACCAAATATCGGATCCTTTTTGCGATTGGACACATTGATATTGTGATGACAGCTGTAATTAGGAATCATTATCCTGTCATCAAATTAACTGTGTCAAAGTTTCAACCTTCTACTAGTAGTTCTACATTATAATAGAACCCCACTGCATGATGCTGCCATCACCATACCTAAAGTTGATAATGTTCTTTGCTAGATTAACCTGGAGGCTTTTAAATCAGTGTCCAAACTTCTAAAATCACCATGCTGAAATTACTCACGGGATCATAAAAAGAAAATTTAAAAAAAAAATTAGAACACTTGACAGTAAAACCCCTGTCAATTCAAATATAGCCAAATATAGCCAATAAAAAAAAATCCTAAAAGTATCCATCTGCATCAACCAGCTGTGTGGGTGGGCCAAACTGGTACCAATCTTGAACTGTAGTCAGGGGCCATACAAAGTCAATGAAAGAGCTGCAAACGTTCCCCGAACCCTCAATTGGACACTCTTACCTTAACCATTTGTGTTGTCTGACCTTACCAAGCATAAAATATTTCTCCAGAAGATGTCCATGATTGTAGAGCGAGTGGATTTTAGGGTAGTGGCTTCTTTCTGAAGGATTAGGGTTAACAAAACATCTTGTGGCAAAACCACAATAGTAAACATAAAGCTACACACAGATGAGCTGTATATCTTACCCATATGTCATACGATAAGTCTGTATCATCTGTGTTTCCAAATAAAACCTAGCTTTTAGATTTTCTGTAGCCCTCAACAACACTACAGTGATAAAAATCAAAACAAGCCTGGTGACAGTGGATGTTTACCTCCCTCCAAGAGCAGAGTAATCTGTCACGTACAAGTGGGGCCGACCAGTTTACTGTAAATCACACTGATGTAACGGTTAGCTAATAGACTTAGACAGCTTAATCTGGATAATGGCTTCCCACCACTTTCTAAAGATGGATGGATGTCTGCACACGTGCGACTGAGTGTGTATGCTCTATAATATACTGACAAACTATGAATACTGATTAAACACATGGACTATTGAGTGGATTATAAAACAGTGGAATAAAAACATCCCAGCCCTCGCTTATGTAAGAATAAGATACAAACTCCATCCAAGTGTCTGCCATCTGTTGTTTCACAGTACTTTTCAGGTGACTGGGTCTGATGATCACTTTGTTGTCTCAGTGTTGTTAATTTCTGTAAATTTGCATTTGATTAAATTGTATCTTTTTTTTCCACAGTGTTATCATTCGCCAATGTAGTCAACTTGCATCAACATTTGTTGCAACCTTCACAGATCATTTTGTTTTTGCTGTTGCCTCAGTTTTTAAAAAAAATTGCATTCACATTTCTCTTATTGTGGCTACTTTGTCATTCCCACCTTGTTGAGGCCAATATGTATTCACATTTGCTTTTTGTAGTCATCTGGCTTTCAAATGTACTTCTGCGTAGTCAGGTGGTGTTCATATTGTCTTCATATTTGCCTTCTGGTAGTAATTTTTCCTTCAAATGTGCCTCTTGGAGATCATTTAACCTTCCAATTAGCCTTGTGGTTGCCATTTTACTTTAACATTTGTTTCTTGGTTTATTAGCGTTCACATTTGCCTCTTGCAATCATTTTGCTTTCACATCTCCCTCTTGGTGGTTATTTAGACTTCATATTTACTTTTCTGTGGTCATTTGGTTTTCAAATGTGCAATTTGATTCAGATGTGTGGTCTTTATATACAATTGCCTCTTGTGGTTATTTTGTGGCCACATTTGGCTGCTTCAAGTCATTTGTAGTCACTTCTGGGTCCATTCTCCTGCATTTTTGCATTGTGTTTCTTTTGGCAGCTGGCGCCTCAATCTTTTCTTTGAGTCTAGCTCCGTCTTTGTAGCCATAGTGTGCCTCTAAGGCCATCTCTGATTATTTTCTTCCATTGTGTAATCATTTTGTACTTCTTTATTGCATATTATTTTGTTCTTTTTCCAATAGAGAATTTTTTTGCTCTTTGCTTGTTAATATGATCAATGCACTGTAAAATACTTGTTTTAACTCAAAACAATTCCAAGGGCTGCCTCAAAATTTTAGATTATCTCCAAGTGTACAGTACATTTGACTTAAATGTTGTTAGTTTAGTAAACTGTTAAAGTTTGTTAACAGGACATGAGAATTTCATTCAATTTGAACTCTTCTTTGAGTTGAGCTAATCTGCATTAACATGTTAACATAACTGCTTGATGTAGTTATTTGTAGTGGAACATGCATTTTATCTGAACTATTTGTCTTAATTGTACTAATTCAACTTTTTTTAGGTGATTTAGCTTGTTAAAGTAAATGGTAAATGGCCTGTACTTGTACAGGGCTTTATCAAGTCCATAGGACACCAAAGCGCTTCACACTACATTCAGTCATTCACATGCTGATTGTTGTAAGGTACTGGATTGTAGCCACAGCTGCCCTGGGGAAGTCTGACAAAAGTTGAGGCTGGTGGGTGAAGTGTTTTGCCCAAGGACACAATGACAGAGCAGGGCTCAAACCAGCAACCCGCTGATTACGGGACTAACTCCTACCACAATCACCACCATCACCCTAATGTGGTTTAAACACAGATAAACATTTCAGCTTCAATATTTATGTGGATTAAATCACTTAAAATGTATTAGTTGATACAGCTACTTCAATTAGTTGTTTTAATTGTTAAATATGATTTATCTTAAACATTTGTCAATTAAATTGAGAGATGGTTGAGTTGAATAACATTTTAGAATTGACTCAGTGTGAAGTTTCAATTTTTTTCTTTTTTTGTAATTGATAAGTTATCAATTTAAAAATGTGTGTTATCACAATAGTTTAATAAAGTACTTGTCAAACTAACTCAGCATGACAAAGTGCAAAATTACAATATAGTGTGACTTGCGATTTTCTACATTTTGTAGTGGTGATTTTCTACATTTTGTAGGATGGATATGTATTTTATTTTAAGTATCCTTGAAGGATTTTCCTTTCACTTTTTTTAAACATACAGAATTACTTATGCATGCCCATTTTATGCTTAATGGTACATAACATTAGCTTAGAAATACATTACTTAAAACGGCAATGAGCTGCAAAATCAAGTTGACCTTGCAGCCAGGCACATGTCCTACAAGAGGACATTTGTTAATTTTGCAGTGATGCTGCAAAATTAACAAAACATGAGAGAAAAGGGGGAGGATGTACAAGCTTCAGGATGTCACAAAAGAAAAAAAAGATAGCGATATCAACAGTGTGCAGAGCAGAGATTTAGAGCTCCACATGGAGATAGGGAAGCCTCTCTGCAGAAACAAAAACCCTCTTCAGCCTGCTGCGCATCATTAAAACACTCCTGCTTCCACAGCTGGCACATATTTGTGATGTCTTACATGTTGAACTGTTTTCTCCTTCCTAATGACATCTGTACAACAGCTTTCCCTACATTTTAAAGACTCTTGTGTGGCCTAGAAAACAGATCTTCCAAATGCCTCAGAGACATGCATCATCATCACCCAGATTTATAAACCAGGATATGTATAATTAAACCACAACTATTATGTAAAATCTTGGACTTTACTTAAATATTGGAAATTCAATTTACTGATAGCATTACCGGCAATCAGCAAACTGTTGAGTTTTTGGAGCTCTGGCTTATGGATCAAATCTATTTTTCATAAAGCCACAGTTGGGATGCGCCGAGCCTACCACAGCTTTAAATTCATGTTTTCATATTTCTAAAAAACTCAATTCAGCTCTGTCGTGCTGTGTGCAAGCAGATGTTTGGGATTTATTGAACAGGAAATAACACTAGTGGAAGAACGCTGCTTTTTTCCCCTGCAGGGAAGCCATTTACACTAAAGTGGTGGCAGGACGATAAGCTGCAGTGAGGACGAGATGTTTATGACGCAAGCCAGAGGAAGCTCAGCCCATATGTGGAAAATAAAAAGTCCACTTTATTGTATAAATCAATCCAGAACCTCATTAGCTGTCTCTTGTTATTCTGCCAGGAAGAAGAACGCTGATTTGGTATCGTTTTCCTGAAGTCTGATTAACAATGAACCCTATGAGAACGGCCAACAAGAAGAAAGCTGGTCATCAGTGATTTAAGCACATTCATGCTACAGCTAATTAAGCAGAGAGTGCGGGAGAGGATGATCCGGACCACCTGACAGGTTGTTTGTTGTGGCTTTGACACTTTTACCAGAGCACTTTGTCTGGTTGAAATATAAGGTGCAAAACGAAGGTTTACTCACCTTAAATCAAGTATATAATGCCTGTGTCTTTTATTCTGAGTTCTATAAGATAAAAATAGATTTCCGTTCATTTATTAAGGTAAACATCTTTTAAAAAATTAATGGGAATACTAGGCTGAAACAATTTATCAAATTATTTGTGATCAATCAATGATTGAAATAGTCATCAACTAATTTAGTAATCAATGAATTGTTAACCGGACTTAAAAAAAAAAAAAAAAAGGGGGGGGGGGGGAGGGGGGGGCAATTTTGCTGAAAGAACACAGCAGTAATTACGCCAGAAACTGTACAATTTATATATGCATACACATACAGGTTGCATTCAAGATGAAAAACCTTTGTCTGACAACGTGTTCTACCCAAAACTCCTCAAGTAGCATTTCTAGCTCTACCTGGTTCAGATTCTGTATAAATAAATAAATCTCCTTTTAAGCAACAATCCAATTATTAATGCAAAAAATGAAAGATTAGTAGACAGTTATTTTAGCTGCAGATGCAATCTTTGTTACAAATGATCAAGCGTACACTAAAGGAATGCTATGTTATTGCATTTCAGGCAATGACATTTTTATTTTCTTATTTAAAAATGCTTTTAATATTATGTAAAAAAGGCTTAAGTGGTTAAATGAAAAACCAGCAGAATGTGCCAATTTTTTTATCCGATTAAATCGTCAGAATAATCGCCAGAAACATCAATTACTAAAATTGTTAGTTGCAGCCCTAAAATTTGCCTTCTTTTTTTCTGTTTATATAAGTTTGTCAATTTCAAAACTTCTAGAAAACATGAAGCTGAAAAACAAAATAAAAAAAAATTCAACTTTTTTTTTTTTTTTTTTTTTTTTTTTTTTTTACACTGCCTCAGAAAATTGTCAATTCTGAAAATGTCACGTTTACATATTAGGATATGAAACGACCTGAAAAGATTATACATTTAGATTACCAAGTTCTTGCTGGAAGAAACTGATCATCTTTCTTTTGTATTTGCCTTGTGGTAATAATTTTACGCTCGCATTTGCCTCAAGGATGGGTCATTTTGAATTCAGATACATCTCATGGTGGCAATTTTACATTTGTTTTCACCTCCTTGTGTAAATTTTACAGATACATTTGTCTTCTGATGGTCTGTTCCATCCATCCCCTTCCGCCTAATCCAGAGTCAGGTCGCATATGGAAGCAGCCTCAGCAGAGGCGCCCAGACTTTCCTCTCACCAGCCACTTGGGCCAGCTCCTCCAGGGAATCCCAAGCCATTTCCAGGCCAGCCTAGAAACTTAATCTCTCCAGGGTCTTCCTTCCTCTGGGACTCCTACCAGTGGGACATGCCCACAACACCTCATCAGGGAGCCATCTTAACTGGCTTCTCTCGATGTGGAGAAGAGAGCCCAGCCGTCTTGGGGAGGAATATGATTTCAGCTGCTTGTATCCGCAATCTCATTCTTTCGGTCACTACCCAGAGCTCATGAGCATAGATGAGGGTGGGACCATACACTGACCATTGGTCATTTTGCGTTCACATTTGCCTGGTGGTGGTCTTTTGCAATCATTATTTTCACCTTCAATTTGGTCAATTTGGAAATACAGTTGCCTCCTGGTTAAAGAGTTGATTTCACATCTGGTGGTCATTTTGTGTTCACAGAGGCAAATGTGAACATCCAGCAAGCAGTAATCTACTCATCAGTGATTCATGTTGTATTCCTGCAGTATGTGCACTTCAAAAAGTTATTACACCTTCTATGTAAAAAATGTGTTAAAGTCAAGGTTGGCAGTTTTATTAATCAATTGTTTACAAACTTAAAGTGAAAAAAACAAAAAATATGTTTTTACTAGAGATCCATGTGACAAAAAATAAATAAATAAATAAATAAATAAAATTTATCCTGGGATTTGGGTTAAGAAAGAATATGTCTTGTGATACTAATACAAACAAATGCTAAATAAAAATCTGGCAAAGGACATGCTAAATTAAAACCTAATAAATACAGTCAAAGCAGAAGAGAAACCATTCATCTGTATAGCTCCATGGTTTGTGCTTTGCATTTGCTGAGGGTGGGTTGCTACAGTAGGGGAGAGCTGTTGCCATGCGGGGGTTGGACTGGTCTTTAAAAATGTGCACGTAGGTGGCAAGTGTCAGAATGAAATGGATGTTAATGCCAGAAGGATACAGGTTACCCAAGCGGAGCAGTGGGTTGATTCAAGAAAAGCAGCATTAATAGCTATCCCTGTAATTGGTCCTAATTTTATTACTGACATGGGTATTTACTGTTTAAGTCAAATTCAAGTCTTATATTAGAATTCATTCAAGACAGGTGATGTTTGGAAAGATCTGAGAGGAAGATTTAGCAAGGACAGCACACAAAAGTTTGTTTTTGTTAATTTCATGTTTTTAATACTAGTTTATTATTATTATCCATAAATCAGGGTTTATGAAGTTCCATCAAATGAACAGAAGTACTGTTTTGTAATCTTTTGAAGTGGTCATGACCAGCAGTTTCTAAGCTTTTTAGGTTTGTGCTTTGTATCATTGTCTTTTTATCCTTAAAAAGTTACATCCTAACATTTGAGGATTTTCTGTGTTTCACTACTTCAATGAATCATTCAAGTTTTCATCCAAAAGAACTAATCAAAAGAATAGTTTTAAAAAGACCTGGGAGAATTTTTACTGCAGAATGCTTCAAAAGCAACTACTGTATACTCTAAAAAGGAATATTACTGTCAACATTTACGCAGATGACATCTTGATTCTAGTTGCCAGATTTGTGATTTCTGCACTCCCAGCACTAACCACTGAAAACCCATTTAAATTGGCCAGAAGATTGGAATTTAGAAAGTAGTAATAAAAAGCACAAGAAATATTATATATATATATATATATATATATATATATATATATATATATATATATATATATATATATATATATATATATATATATATATATATAAATAAATTAAATTTTGTATTTCATGTAACTTAATTCCCAAAGATGTATCCATTGTTTTGGTCTACCAAGAGCATGATTAGCATGATTTAAAAAAAAAACAAAACAAAAAAAAAAAAAAAACCCAGAATATTGAGGGTCTGCCAATTTTTCTGACAAATTCTTTGCTTAACATCACAACTTTTGAAAAAAAAAAAAAAAAAAAAAAAAAAAAATTATTTTTTTTTTTTAAAAAAGGACATTACACTGAAAAGTAGGATTTTCATCAGAATGCAGCCCTGTGAATTGCCATGGAAGTTTAAGCAAACTGCTGTTCATGTCAACTTGCAAGCTTTTCCAGAATCAGATGGAATTGGTCAGAAATCGACATGAAGTTTGTGATTCAAATGTTTGAAAACTCAAAGACAATAGCAGGAATCCCCATCAACCCTCCTATCCCCAGTCCTTGGTATGAAGTTAGTTTTGTTATATACAGTGCATCAGTAAAGTATTGAAGGCGCTTCACTGTTTCCCTATTTTGTTACGATACAGCCTTATTCCAAATTGTCTTAATTTTTTCCTCAAAATTCTACACACAAATACCCTGTTATGACAATGTGGGAAAAGTTAAAATTTTTGTAAATTTGTTTAAAATGGAAAACCAAGAAATCAAATTTACATACAGTAAGTATTGCCTCAAGTATTGCCTGTAAGTACTGCCTCAAGACAATCCTTTCTTGAGGCAGTACTTACAGGCAATACTTGATCTGGGGAAGGAAACAAAAAAAAAAAAAAAAAAAAAAAAAAAAAAAAATTCTGCTTTGTTCATCGCATTATCCATATGCAATCAGATTATGTAGTAATGGTGATTCGATGAACAACATATAGGAAGATGTTTTTATTCTGTGGTAGTAATTCTTAATACTGAAGTATTAAAACTATTGCATTATAATAAATGAAATATATTTTTAAAAAATCTTGATCACTCCAAGTCAAAATGCATTATTTAAGATATTTCATCCATTTATTGCATATCTGCTTTAATATCTGAATTATTCCTGTTTATTTATTTTAGCACCATGCACTTTTCTTTCTTATTACAGATATGGAAGGGTAAAGGACTGGTCTCATACAAAGGACAAGTACAACACAGCCAGAGCCTTGCTACACCTTCACAAGGTGCATGGTCCAGAAATAACTGCAACGTCACTTCCTGGTTGAACTTCAGAATTTCCTGGTCCTACTTCAGATGCCCAGTTTGTCTCAGCATGTGCAGTCATGCCACATGAACAAGTACCATGCTCCTCAGTATTGCCACTTGCTTGAATTTAAAGCTGCACATAAAAGTGAAAATAGAACATAAAAACATCATAAATAATGAATCAAAACAATTCAGTACACTATGATGATGTTTTCAATGGTGCAGTACTTGTGTCTCAATGTTGTGTCTTATGTTTTACTGATGTTTTATTGCATTCAAATGATGTTACACTGTGCATGATCTACCATGCAACCGTTTATTAGGACAAGCTACGAAATACGCTGTTTTGCATGCCAATTTGTGACATCAACAGTCTACAACTATCATGGTGCGTTTAATGTAGCTTGTCAAGCTGTTTGAGATTAGAACATAAAGGCTTACATGCATTACTTTCTCCTCTGTTGCTTTGAATAATTTCTAGTTTCCAGTACATTCATCTATTTATTATTAATGCTTCTTTTGCTGTTTTTGACACACAATATACGCAATAGAAAGAGCCTTTCGGAACACGGGACAACTTTATGCTCCTAAAATGCAACCACACAGACAATCATCATCACAGTCAATCACATCATCATCCCCTCATTCTATGGCTCTCGGCAAACAAATGAGTATTTTCAAAAGATCTGCTATTGCTAGACACTTAACTAGTTCTCTTGAAGTGCAAAATGCATTTAAAAAAAAAAAAAAGTTAACGCCCCGGAAATGGTCACTGAAGGTAAACAGGTAATTATGTTGCTTCAACTTTAAGAAAACATACCAAGTTGCAAGCAAGATACGTGGTGCCTTAGGACTGACCTCCCCAGTCGGCTGCTTTTATATTCTCTCTCTCCATTTTTGGATCGACTATTGCTGAAATTTAAATTGAGTTCTCTTAAGGCTCCCACATACTGTGCGTATTCTGTGAACCGCGTGGAGTCCGCGCAAACTGTCTTCAGACGGTTGAGATGTTAAGCTTACCATTTGCCTGCATTTCTCGTGACAAATTCCTTCATTTCCCACAATCCGAATGGATACTAGAAAGTTTGATGAGTTAGTTGGGCACCAAGCCCCGTTTCTTCTCCACCAGGGCGGCCACCATATATCTGTCAGTGCAACACAGAGTGGCAGTCATGCCACTGGTTGTGACTGGTTGTGCCAATTCTCAAACTCATCAGCTTGGTGTCCCATACAAAACAATTCGATGTGAACACAATTCCCGCTGAGCAGTTTCCTATGCAACGACGAGTACACATAAATTAAAAATTGACCTTTGTACGCCAAACATCCAATTTGAGTCAGTGCGGTCCTCCAGAGTGAGGTATACTGGAGTATGTGGGAATCTTAACTGTGTTTCTCTGTCTGCCTGTCTTTTTCCAAGAAAGGTTGCCATCATCATTAATTTGACCTTTTTTCTTTCAGCTGAAGGTACACTAGGCTCACTGCTGCCATGTTAGTCTGAATGCCTTTCCACCGACGGAGCTATTGCTGCCATTAGCTCAGTGTAGCCATTTGTTTTCCCTTTCAATACAAGTTCTAGAGCTTCTGTATCTAGGTGTGTATGTTTTACGTATGAAGCCATTGAAGAAGTTGTTGGTGCCATTGTGTGTTTTTTGTAGTGGAATATTTCAAGCTTGTATTTCTGTTAATTTGATAAATATTGCTTACAGCCAATGAAAACCCAAAATTCAATACCTCTAATAAATCAAATATTTTCTGACCACTCATTGGTCTCAAGACCTAATTTTCAAAGAATCAGAATTTGTGGGAGTTTTTTTTAGGTTTCATTTTTCTCACCACATTGTTTTCCTTCCACCAACCTTTCCTTCAGTATTCTTGAATACAGCACTGCTAGCAAAAATACCAGTACTCAATTTTTTATTTATTTATTTATTTTTATTTATTTATTTTTTTATAAACACACAGTCTTATTCAGCTAAACCTAATTTAGGGTTTTTATTAGCTTTCAGCACTAGCTGTAGAGTATATATCAAATTGCAATTGCTATCCCAATATTATGTGCCCAACATCACAATGGCACAGGACTGCTTGGATGATGTATGGTAGGTGCTATACATTAAACCTAAGCTTTTCTGTGAAATATTTGGCCACGATGGATTTTTCTCCTTACAGGTAACATGGATCTTAGCAACCAAGATCAGACCGATCAAAGACAGTAGTGGGTTCACTGATGATGGAAAGGAAAAAACTAGAGTGAGGAGAATGTGGGTTTTAATCTTCATCACCGCAATAGCCATCACAATAGTGTTTTCCTAATATTGTGGAAACCCTGTCACCCAAAGGCAACTTTTTGTGCCACTCTTTTCCCCTTCCACTTAATTTTCCATTAATATACTTTGATATGAATCATTTTGCAAAGAGTCTCAGTTATAATTATGATCGTAAATTATCAGCAATGATGGTATTGACATACATAAACGCTTTCGTATTTGAATTGAATTACTAAAACATTAACTTCTCTATGACGTTCTGATTGCGTTCATCGCTTGCATACAACTGATTTTAAATTAGTCTTTTTCTCGGTTGAAATAATATAAATTTAACTAAATTAGGAATTATAACCAGCTGTCATGGTGCTACTATATTTAACACAATGAATTATTCACAATTTCAGAGAGATGAATTGACTTACTTCCACCGACCATCCCTGATGCTTGCCAGCAGGCCAGCAGTAGCAGGATCAGTCCGGGGTCCAGGTGATGAGACGCGGTCATCCCTGTCTCTGCTCCGCCGCCTCCCTTTTGACTCCTGCCTCTGTTTCACTGGAGCTCTCCCCGTGGGGTCACCACTGTGTCCACAACACCTTTCATCTCTTTAAAAACGCAGCCGCTTCAAAGCTTTCACTCCCAACTAACACAAAGTAGGTCAGTAGGTATGTAGCACCAGCAGCGCCGTTCAGTGAATATCAGTCGGGCAATACGCTCGCGCAACCCGGGGGAAGCAAACAGGTAGTCCAGGTCACCTCTGCTATGACTGTGTCCACCGGGAATAAAAATGCGCCTTTTCGCCACTGCTGGTCAGATCACCGCTCAGGGACGAAGAAACATCGGGTTTCGCCGGAAGAAACGACAGCAAATTGAAGCTGGTATGTCTGTATCTACAGTGGAGATCCCTGAAGAGGAGAAAATGTCTGCAGGAGCTCTATTAACTCCATTCAGCCTCAAAAACACACAGCAGGTCTGCACTGAAATCCTGTCACCAAACACAGCATGGAGGATGAGAAGGAGGAGAGAAACAGAGGATGGACCTGTCGGTAACACCCCGACACCCCTCCTCCCCCCAAACAGCCAACTGTTGATTATATAATCAGGTGAACATGAAAATGCCTTCAAACATTTATCAAATCTGTGGGTTAGTTCAATATTTCTGAGCCAAAAACAGGATGCATCAATGGGATTCAATGCATCTATTCATCAACATGGCATCCTTTAGAGGGTGGGATGTACAGTAGGCTTTCAATGAGTTTACATTCTTCAGCTCAAAAAGTAAAACCCATTGTACATATCCATTACAAATAGACTATATATATGGCTGCTCACTGTATCCAAGCATTTCAATGGAAGGTTGAGCGGTAGGAAAAACTGTAGTAGAAAAAGGTGGACCAGTGATAGTTCAGACTGTTTCCTTTATAGACGTGCAAGACTTGAGAGGATTGTGTGTCATGACGGTAGGTAAATTCCTGACCCAGATGCAGACTCACTCATGGACAAAGAGTAAAGGTTAAGAAGATTTATTTACAACAGGAACAGTTCTTTTGACTGTGTTGGTTTTCTTGAGAGAAAAGTGTGGGAGCGGCACTTTTCCATCCAGAGGTTTGGGGTGGTATAGTGACAAAAAGTGTGGATCCAGAACTTGATCAGTTGGAGCAAGGTGAGGGAGAGCAGGCAGGCAGGTAATGACAGAACAGAGAAGAAGCTGCATTAGACAGCCATAGTTTGTGGCAGGAAGAAGTCTGTCTTGCAGAAGATGCTGATAGAACCAGAAACTGAGTTTTGACCTACAATGTCAGATCATCAGGCAAAGAGTGGTCAGCCTGCAGCCTCTTTCATTTCTCACTCACTAATGAAACAATTGCTTGCAGGTGTGCTTGACAGCAGCTCACTGGGAACACCCACTAGCAAAGATCTGCTGAAGGGAGAGATGGTCCATACTTGCACAAAAACAGACACACAAACAAACTTCAGGATATGACCTTGTGAAGCAAAGCTTGTTCAGTACTTTGACATGTGAAAGACTGCTGAATTAATAGTTGTCAAATACAGTAGTTGACACCATCCACAAAGAGGCTCTGCCACATAAGTTATTGCTGAAGAAGGTGGATACTCAGTGTGAGCTGGATCGAAGCATATTATAGGAAAATTGAGTGGAAGAAGAAAGCGTGGTAGACAAAGGAGCTTTTTCCCCATCAACCAATTCAGTTTCACCTCCACTTCTTCCATGATGGAAATAGAGTTTGACCCAACTCTGTTTCTTTTGAAATTTACAATCATCTTTGTTTTGTTCACATTCGAGATGAGATGATTGTTTCTACACCATGCCACATTGTTACTACACATCTCTATACCGTCTGTATACCCAACGACTGCAGAGTCATCTGAGTATTTCTGCAGATGACAAGACGGTGACTTGTGCTGGAAGTTCAAAGTGTTCAAAGTGAAAAGAAATGGTGAGAGTACCCTGTGGTGCTCCTGTGCTGCTGACCACTTACACACATGACCTCTCAGTTTCATAAACTGTGGTCTGTTTGTCAGGTAGTTATTGATCCACCCTGTTGAGGCCTCAATCTGTATCTTCTGGACTTTGTTAAATGCACTGGAGAAATCAATGATCATGATCCTCACATTGTCCAGATGACAGTGGGTTTGTGAAAGTAGATGTATGATGGTATCTTAAACTCCAAATCAATAGCGATAAACTCCAGGATATCCTCATATCTGCTTGTTTTTTTTACTGAGCTAGGCCAACAGGAGTCTTTCCAGGACCTTCATTGTGTAGAATGTCAGGGCAACAGGTCTATAATTGTTGATGACTGATGGATGAGATTTCTTTGGTACCAGAACAAGGCAGGGTGTCTTCCACAACACTGGAACATTCTCTTGGGTCAAGTTAGGGTTGAAGAGGTGCTGCAGAATCCCATAGAGCTGCTCTGCACAGTCCTTCAGGACGGCTGACACCATCTGTTCCGGTTCAGTGTTTCCAGCTGCCTCTTCACCAGTGTTCATGAGACAGATAAATGAGAAGGGGAGGCAAAGGGAGCATCAGCTTTTCTGATTTGGTTGAAGACAATCTTGTAGAAGAGTCCATGAGTGAGGTAGAAGATAAAACATCTGAGGAGAGACAGAGAAGCTATGGGTCACAGGAAAGTGGAACAGATGTCTGGCTGGGGGCAGACAGTAGTACTCTGAGCTTGTTTCTGAACTGAACTTTTTAAAGAATGTGTTCAGTTCATTGGCTCTGTCCAGACTTCCATGCATCTAATCATTTTGCTTGAAATCTGTGATCTTCATCTCTGACCACAAATCTCTGATATTCTTCCTCTGTAGTTTGCTCTCCATCTTCTTCCTGTACTTCTCCTTGCTGTCTCTAATCTTGACATTAAACTACTTCTGTATACTCAAATGTCTATCTCCCTCCCTGAAAGCTATTGTCTTGTTCAATATTGTCTTCAGATGACTTATAATCCAGGATTTATGATGAGGGAAGCATCTCACTGTTCTAGTAGGGATGGTGTTTTCTCACACAGAAATTTATATAGTCAATCACACAGTTGTGACATTGATGTCCTCTCCATGTGGCTGGCACAGAGTAACCCAGTCTGTAGCCTCAAAATAACCCAACAGGACTTCCTCAGCTTCCTGTGACCACTTTCTTACAACTCTTCTTTACAGGTCATCTCTGAACAAGGGGTTCACATTCCAAGCAGAGAAAAAGATTATCCGATTTTCCCAGAGGAGGTTTTGCTTTGGAGATGTATAAATCCTTGACATTTGTTTAAAACAAACCCAACAGTTTTTGTTTTCTCTGGTAGAGCAGCTGATAAATGTTTGAATCACTGGCAGCATAGAGAGTGATCACAAGATATTGTCACAAATGCACTGGGGTGTTGTGCCTGTAGTTTAGCAACAACTGAACTGATAACTTCACATGCATTGACCGCGACTACTGAGAGTGGAATGTAACCAGTTGCCAAAATAACACTGGTTAACTCTTGGTAAATATGGACAGAAACTTACTGCCAAGAGTTCAATCTCTGGGCTGCAGAGACAACACTTTGTAGTAACATGCTCTGGATGACACCATCTGTTGTTGACAAGCACTGCTAATCAAGCTCTTTTTCTTTTCCTAAAATGGTTTATTTAAAAGAAAAATAAAAAAATAAAAAAAAAGGGGGGGGGGTAAATGCCTTGTACTTGTATAGTGCTTTAACAAGTCCAGAGGAACTCCACACTAGATTCAGTCAGTCATCCATTCAAGCACACATTCACACACTGATTGTGGCAAGCTACTGGACTGCAGCTACAGCTACCCTGTGGCAGTCTGGCAGAGGCAAGGCTGCCATGCACCAGCACCACTGGGCTCTCTGACCACCACCAGCAGAGGAAGCAGCGGAAGTATCTTTCCCAAAGACATAACGACAGAGATGGGCGGAGCAGGGCTCAAGCCAAGGACCCACCAATTACGGGACAAACTCCTATCACCGTGACCACCATCACCATCCTACTGCTTTTACGATCTCTGTTTGCTCTTGTAGTCAGGAAACCTTGGAGACAGAGTTGGGAATATGATCCCACAGCCATGTGGGATATTCTGTAAAATGTGGGACATTCTGTAAAACACATAATACTGCATTCCCAATACTCTGACTGAGTCCTTTTCAGGGCTTGGAGTTCATTCAACTTCTTAGCCAATGTTTTCACGTTGCCCATTGTGATTGTTGGACGAGATTGTTTGAACTTCCCCCTTCTCTCTCACCTCTTTGCTCCTGGTCTGCATCCACGACGTCTCCTTTTCAGCTTCTCTGGGATTTGTGGCTTTGGTAGTGGTATTATTTCAGCTTTTGTGAGCTGAAATAATATTGCATATATTCAGAAGTTTAAGGTCCACGGGACTGCAGCCAACCTCTTGGGTGGTGACCGCAGGAAGAACATTGATGACAAATTGAAGAGAAGGATATAATACAAATAATATAAATGGTAATTCAAAAGTCCAAAACAACCTCCAAAGAAATTAAAAGTGAATTCTAATGTCAGTGTACAGCTGTGTCAGAATGCACCAGCCATCATTTATTTAAGCCAAAGTGGACTTCATGGGAGAAGATTGAGTAGGAAACCACTGTAGAGCGTAAATCATAAAAGTTCAGACTGGAATTTACCACAATGCATATTGACAAACCACGAAGCTGCTGGGGGAATATCCTTTGGACAGAAGAGACAAAACTAGAGCTTTTTGGCAAAGCATGTCAATTCTATATTCACAGTTGTAAAAATGAAGCATGCCAAGAAAAGAACACCGTCCCTACAGTGAAACATGGAGGTTTAGTTATGTTCTAGGGCTGCTTTGGTACAGGGCATCTAGAATTTTTGCAGGGTACGATGAAATCTCAAGACTATCAATAAATTCTGAAGAGAAATGTGCTTCCCAATGTCAGAAAGCTGTTGTGGGTCCTCCAACAGGATAATGACCCACAACAGGATAATAACCCACAACACACAGCTAAAAGTTGTAAGTGGCCTGTACTTGTATAGTGCTTTGTCAAGTCCAAGGGACCCCAAAGTGCTTCATATTACATTCAGTCATTCACCCATTTGTACATTAACGGTGACCAGCTACATTATAGCCACAGCTGCCCTGACAAACAAAATCCAAGAATGACTAAGAGCAAAACATTGGACTATTCAGAACTGGCCTTCTATGAGCCCTGATCTAAATCCATATTTAACATCTGAGAAAGGAGCTGAAACATGGAGAAACCACTCTTCATGCCTGATACAACTGGAGCAGTTTTCCTACAAGGAGTGGGCCAAAATGCACGAGGACTGGTGCAGAAGTTGCATTGATATAACAAACTGATTGCAGTGATTGCCTGAAAAGTTTACACAACAAAATGTTAACTTACAAGTACCATCACTTTTGACCCTGGCTGTTCATTAGTTCGTTTTTTTTTGTTTGTTTGTTTTTTTGTTTTTTTTTTAAATGATTATGTCAAACCACAATTCAAAAGCAATGTCTGATTTTCATTGATTAATTTTCAATAAAATTTATTTGTTACTTTTGTCAGTTTCAAGTTACGTCTGTGACCATTGTGAGTTTTTCAGTCATCAACAGAGGGGTACCAACAATTTTGTCTGACTGTGAAGTTGTGGCAACATAAGGATTCATGTTCCCCTTTCAGTTTTTAAAAGTTCATAACTCCCAGTTTAAAACTGATTCATCATAATATAAATAAATGCACATAAAACAAAGATAACAGAATATTTTTTAAAGCCAATTCTAAATTTTTACTATGATATTAAATTTAAAATTCTGATCTGGCAACTGCATAGCTGTGAAACAGTGATCATCTTGAACTTGACTTTTATAATCTACTTTAAAACAAAAGACATCCCCTTCTACTTTCTGCAAAGCCTTTAATACCATATTACATTGGATTTATCCAAAGTTTAGTTTGGTTTCAAAACAGAACACATGCTTTATATGATCTTCATAGGGCACAGATTCCTCCCAGTATTCCTTCACCTCTGGTTGAAGCATTTGAATTCTTCTGATCATTTTTTTAGCACTAGACGTGGGAGCTCACTGTGGGGATTTTAACATGTCACCTTGAATCAAGAACAAAGGAGAGTACTGAACTAAGATGTAAACATAATGTACAAAAGATCCTTTAGAAGAGAAAGATATAAAAGACCACATGCATCAAGAAATAACTCGCAGGATTGGCAAGAATTTAGATGTACACAACCACCCATAGCAGCCTTTTGAGGTGCACTGAGAAAAACTGCTTTTGAAACTCCAAATAAAAAGGTTAAATTTGTTTTATTTCTAGATAATAAAATAATTAAAACACTCACGACATAAGCTCTGGTTTCCGAGGATAAGGAGAACTAAACTGTTTCTTCTGCAAGACATACTTAGTTTTCACTCAAAAAGAATTAAACATCAGCAAGAATGATTCATTTTGGCAACATAAGAACCAAATCAGTCTATCAACAAGAGATGCTATGATAATTCTTCACCTCACCTCTGGAAGACATGCTTTAGTATCTTAAGATGTGTGCTGTGTTAAACTGTGTCCTCTGCCTCTGCAGGACATACTTCAATATTGAGATGATGAGAATTAAACTGTTACTTTGGGAGGAAATCCCTCATTATGAGATAGGAAATATCACATCAGCAAGATGTGCCTCATTATCAAGATAATGGGAACTAAACCATTACCCTTGTAAAACATGCTTCAGTATGTTGAGACTATGAGAATTAAACTGTAACCTCGCCAACACATGCCCTAATCTCTTGCAATGAGAACTAAACAGTTACCTCGACAAGAAGTGCCTCACTTTCAAGAGACGATGGGATTCAAGAAAAAGATATTAGGTAAAATGAGGTTTGTTAAAGTTATTGAAAGAGATAATTAAGCTGTGTTAAGATTTGCCATCTCAGTTTCATTGAAGGATTCAGCACTTCCAGGAACCATCATGGCCGCAGCATAAAAGGCGAGCTCCACTGTAAACCTGATTATCCTGACAAATCAGCAACAATAAGTCCAGTAAATAACATTTAAAAAAGGGCATTTACTATGACAAGAGGGAAATACAGCAGAAAATCTCAAAAACCTGAGCTGGAAAACAGAGGGGTCGACAAAAGCAAAATGTTAGCTTCTGAGCTAGCTGATTTGGCTAAAGAAGCAACAAAGGGCCCAGAGTCGAACCTAAAACGCAGAGGCCTGCTCCGCCTTAAACATAGCAAATCTGGAAACGATTCTTCAGGAACTGCGAGATTTTCGTCAGGAAAACTCAGACACTCTAAAAGAAATTAAAGAGGAGATTAAAGTCACCAACAACAGGATTTATAACACAGGAGGGAGCGGAGGAAAGCACCGGATCAATGACAGAATTTATCCAAAAAAAAAAAAAGTGAATCTGAGATCAAGCTCTCAATGCGAGATACATACAAGCTCTTCATTATCTCAGGATAATGAAAGAGTTAAACCTATCACAACAAAACCTGTTATCTTGAAATAACATTTAAATTACTCCAATCCATCTTTATCACAAACTAATCTGATGCAAATTATCAGAAAAACAGATTTACAATTTTGTCTAAATGCACCTAAAATGTAGGCTGCTATTTGCTGTCGATATTTCTGTTGATTAATTCAAATAGTTGAATATTGGGCTTTGCATTGCCAGCATCAGCATATTAAAATAATTTTTTTTTGTTTATTAATATTGGGCTCAAAAACTAATCATGTTTCTTTTTTTTTTTTTTTTACAAACTGTTAGGGAAAGGGATGAGATTCTGGAATTAAAAACATTTTTTCATATGGAAAAGGTTTTCATGTGAAAATCTGTTAAATCCCAGATCGCAGAGGTAATGTTTTATTTTGTTAACAGAAGCCAGTTGGGATGGCTCAGACATCTGCTCATGACGCCTCCCTGTGGCGGCTGTTCTGAGCTCCTCTCAAGGAAGATAAATGTAGAGAGGATGAAGAACATCATGCTGGAGGGTTTAAATCGTCCATCTGCTCAGAGTACATCTTGAGACCCTCTCCCACCCATCATCATTTTGCAAAAGCAGACTATTTTGCTGGAGAGGACCTTTCTGATCTACAGAAAGGTGGAAAACCCTTCAACAGTCTTTAAAAGTTAGAATTACAGTTTTTCTCAGTCGCTTAGGTGCATTTCTCAGAACAGAATTGAAATTCTCAAAACTACTTGTTCAATCTTCAAATCATGTCACTTGTGCACATAAAAAAAAAGCAATTTCTGATTCCTTTGAGCAAGTTGCAAATGCTTTTGTACATCATGCAAGTGATTATCTGCAATTCTCTGCTTTTTCCTACATTTGCAATTGTTTTTGTCATGTTGCTCAAAATGCATTATACAGGTCTCTGTTGAATAGTCTTAATCTCCACAACATTTAAGCATAAATTCATCGAATAAGTCTTTACATACAAAATGTTTGAACAGGTTGTCATGTCAAGCATATTTCTATACATCTTCAATAGACTTTTTTTCTAAATCTGTCCTGAACTGATTAATTGCTCCCAGGTGAATCCTGAGTTTCTCCAGTGTAGATAAATGTGTGAGGCATTAGATCAACCAGTTTTCTGAAATAGCTCAAAGGTGCCATGAACAATCAGCTTGCAATGACATAGTGTATATAGCTGGAACACAACACAATATCACATTGCCATTGTTCTTCCACAATTGTACTTTACAACACTTATCAAAACTTTAGCCGTAGTTTACAACAGAGCATCCCATCAGAGTATACTGTTATATTGACAACATGACTAATCAATTTGACTCTTATCTGTGCACACTGAAACAAGGACTTGTGATTCTGAGGCACTGACATGTTTATGGACACATTTAATTTTGAGAGATGAACTAAGGATTTTGAGAAAGAGACTGACTTTTGCAGGTAATCCATGGTGTTTTGCCGTTTGTACGAATTGTTTTGAGAAATGCACTTACTGTTCTGTAAATGTCGAAAATGATTTGAAAATTACACCAAAGCGACTGAGAACAATTAAAATAATCACCCTCCACAGACACACACACACACACACACACACACACACACACACACACACAGAGAGAAATAAAGGGATGGATGGATGGATGGATAGATGAACAGATGGAGGAAAATTAATAGATGGATGGCTGTTACCCTAATTTAAAAAAACAAAACCTGTTATGACATTTCCAAAATTAACCCTGAAACCAATCAAATTTCTTGCCTAGAAGTTCTGATTATCCATTCATAGCACGTCTGTCTTCTATGAAGGTTTGTCTCAAGTGAGCAACACAAAAACATGTTCTAACAGAATGTAAGAATGTTCTCCAGCTCTAAAAATATTCTGGCAAATAACTTTTACCTCCTTGTTTGCTTCAGTGTGTAAAAGTGTTTGCGCTGAATGAGAATGTGAAAGTGGGAGAACAGAAGTCTTCAGGCCAAAAATGCTGAGTAAAAGGATTGCCTTCAGGTACATGCAATATTTATTTAAAACAGATGATTTTTGATGTCATTATTATGTCACTGCCTCTTTCAAGAGAAGCCCCCCTGAAAAATCCTAAAATGTTTAACTATACACTTTATGCTGCTTTACATAATTGGTTGGTAGGTTTTAAACTTCACTATGGTTATATTTAACATATTTCCTGGTTGATTCACCCGAATTTCTCTGGATGTGCTCTGTCCAGCAGGGGGAGTCACCAGCCTGCAGATCAGACAAGACGATGAGTCAACCATCCACTTTCACCAGAGAAGGTCCTGCAAAATAAAGCTGAAATTCTAGTTAGATGTTCTTGCCGCAATAAAACTGAATAGAACTTGACAGTAAATGCTATTATAACTTAATATATGCAGAGAACAAGAAAAGCATCCTGTAAGAAACATGAATAGTTTTTAATCAAAAACTTGATGGTGCTCTTGCATCTGACTCAAAAGGTGTCAGATGCAAGAAGTGTCCTGTTATCTTTTGAGTGTCTGCATTTGTTCAAGAAAATACATACATGCCAGAACTGACTGTTCATCATTCCTTTCACTGAGTGAAAGAGTAAGTCTCGGAAATTAAGCACACATATAAACCTGCAGGGTTCTAACTCACTCTTCACAGCTGCCTTCAACAGTCCCTGTAAGGTGGATATGCAAATTACTTCTCATACAAGCTCAAAAACACAAGATAAAAACACTCCCTTGCTGGGCTTGACAATTTATTTTACATGTTTTAGTACAAAAAAAATCAACCCAAGCTTCTTTTATCTGAACCAGGTCACTTGCAAATTCATGAAGGACCACATGCAATCTTTTGGATCTTTACTTAAGGGTGAACCAATTTTTTTAGTCCTAATTTGCTTTTATTTGACTCTCTCCTAATGATGGAAGTCAGCCATGCGTGGAGTAAAGTGGGCAGCTCCGCATATGGCACCGCAGCCATGAGGAATGTCAGTCTCAGTAAGCAGCAATGCTCTCTATGCCCACGTCCATCCTGCAGGACTCACCCATTAAAGAAACAGCAGATGTAAAGTTGCTAAAAATACAATCCAAGTCAAACGCATCCTTAGATAGAAAAACAACAGATGCCGTCTTATTTTTAATTTTTTATTATAGTCAGACTCTTTCTGTGCTTATAAAGGATTTTATTTCAGTTTGTTTTGGTTATATGAGGTCATGGTGTTGTGATTTGCCTCCATAGCCATTTTCCTTTTTGATGCTGATCTCCTGTGTCACTCCAATCTTCTCAGATGTTCCTTAACTGCTCATCAATGATCTACATATGAATAGTAGTTTCACTCCATACCCAATTGTCCAACAGTAGTTGCAGTGAATATTTTTATTCGGTTTCAAGTTGTTCCTTGAACGTTCTCAAATTTATTCACATTACAGCCACAAGCTATAATGTATTTTATTAGGATTTTATTTAACTGACCAACACAAAATACCTACTTCATGCTGAGTTTCTTCATGGTTTTTGGGTCCCTTCCTGGTTTACTCTACAAATCAGAGTTTCAATAAATTTTCCACTTCAGTGTTCAAAACTTTTCTAAACTCTGATTTCTACATTTTCTCTACATTTATTACTGACATTTGAATATAAACGATGGACCTCCTATTCCATCACTCATTAAATAACAGTTTATGATTCCAACTCAATGCAGAAAAATAAAAAAAACTCAAAAGCTTTTTATTTATTTTATATACAGATTATATAAAGTCTTATTTATGAAGCAAAAACAAAAACACACGTTAAAATACTTGAGCGCTCCCACAAGAACCTCAAAAACTGAAATAATGACATAAAAAGAAAGGCACAAATACCATAAAACATTAAAAGTATCTTTAAAACACAAATCATTGTAAACAAAAAACGAAAGAAAAAAAATTCAAAATCTATAGTTTTATCTTTCAGGTAACAAAAAGATGCAGGCCCACAGCATCACACATCCTCCACTATACTTAACAGTAGCCATCAGGGTCTTTTTCACATCATCCACTAAAAACCCACCTGGAGTGGTGCAGTCTGACCAAAGTTCTCATCTGACCAAACCATAGTTCCAGCTCAGATTCCGATAGGGTTTAGTAATCTCCATATGCTTACTTGTGATGTTTAAAAACAGAAAAAAAAAAACAAAACAAAAAAGAAAAAAAAATTCTTGCTTGCCACCCAAACAACCAGATGTAAAGAACATCTGATACTAGTGAAATCTGGTGACCCCAAGATCCCACTGGTTGATGCATTTCTAACATATCCATCATCTGTCACCTTCAAACCATGTGATAGAAACAAAAACTAAAAGTAAAATTCTCAATAGAACCAATGACATACTAAAGTGAAATAACTAAATTTGAAAGTAACTTTGTTTATTTGAAACAGTAGCCAATAAACAATGGCATTTGGGATCTCTCGGATCCCAATGAATCAAATTTCTTGAAAAGTTTTGATATTTATGATTCATACAGATCAAACATTGGGAAAACCTACACTACAGTGTGTTGTAAAAACCAGAAAATTCCTGTATTAATCCATGTTCAAGTTAAGTCCTGGATTTTCCTTCATGGGTAGGTTCTAACCAATTTGATTGAAATCGTCAAATCTGCTTGAACATGTTTTGCACTCCCATGTGAGCATCAACAGGCATCTGTGAGGCCATATTTATGTACCCACATGAGGGGAATTCCCCTTCACCTGCCCCTTCTTTGGTATGTATTAAACAAGCATGCAGACACTCACACATGCATACAGTGACACGAAGTATATTCGGGGCATCAAGGCTTCATTCTCACCAACACCCAGGGGAACTTGTGTCCTTTGTCAAAGCAACTGGTTCTGTCATACTGGCAGCTTCAGCTAGTAGGCAGTCAGAGCAGTTACAGTGCATCAGTGGTGGCGTTTAGTTAGACGGAAAAAAAAAAAAAAAAAAAACAACAATAACTCGACATGGATGAGCTGGTGAACATTTACGGTGAACAATAACCCTCTAAAATTCAGCAGCAACTGATGTACCTTCAGTTTTGATGGCAAAAAAAGACAGGGATGAGATGGATCAGCACTTAAAGTATCTGTCAAGTTGGTAGGAACGTTTTCCCTGCAGAGTTTGCAGCTAAAAAGAATTTCTTTCATGTTGGAAAGGGTGTCCTTGATGGACAGACAGCCATCCATGTATGGATGGAAGAATAATGGAAAGAAAATGATAAACGGCTTGTACTTAGTGCTGTATCTAGGGCTACCTCCTTAAAATTGGTCAATTCAATCCTAATAAGGGACAACCTGGATTTGGAACAGTTGCTTTCCCAAAGCCCAAACTTTACTGTCAAGCATAAATGGTGGCAGCAGCATCATGCTGAGGAGCTGTTTTGCTGTCAGACAATGATCCCAAACAAACATCAAAACAGATTTTGGAACCAATAAATCAAACCCAGCAATCTCAGCCTTATCAAAATGTTCGTGGGCTACATTGAAAGTCTGTGCCAGAAAACTGACCAATTTTTATTAATTCTACCAATTCTTGCAAGAAAAGTGGTCAAGTATGCAGCCAGGGTTATATTACCTTCTGTGGATTTGACAAAATCCCTAATCAAGTCAAGTCTTTGAACCTATTTTGAGTTTTTTGTTGTAATGACATCCATTCCATTCTTAAAAGTGCAAAATTAATAGAATTTGAATTTCCATGATGAGTGGACAGAGTATTTTGAACACATCTTTATTTGTAATCGACACTCAAGAGGGTATATAAAATATTTCTTAATATTCAAGACCCCTAAAACCACTCTGTGGATTTATTTACAAAAAATGGATTCAATGTCTACAAGATGAAATTACAGCTTTTTGATGTTTCATAAATTCACTCTGACTTTCTCAGTCGACTAAAGCCCTCAAGCTTCATCTTGTGTGTTTGGGGCCCTCTAACTTTCTTGGCATCAAAAAGTGTCCTGAGGATCAGTGATGTTCCTCCAAATATGTGTGTGTGTGTGTGTCTTATCTCAAAGCCGCTGGGATGGTCAGGTCCAATTCTTATCACTGCTGTCGTTGAATAGGCTAAGAAAATGGTTCGCTCCTCCACTGTAATCCACCAGTCTCCCTTTTTTACCCATAAAACCACTCAACCAGTCATTTATGAGCTTAAGTTTCTACTAATAGTTCTCTCATAAATCCATCAGTCCCTTAATATGCATAAAGATTCCCCTGTAATGTAAATCAACAGTTCAGATGTCTGTGCTAGAACTGGCCTCCCTGCAGTTACTATATGCACTGTTGTTCAGCGGATGGTTGTCCCCTCATTATATTTATCTGATTTCACAGGGGTATGTGCCCCACATCTTAACACGTTAAGTCTCATTGGACGGTCCAGGCTCTAAATCTTTTTGTGATTGTTGTAGTCTTGATGAGACACAGTGATCAAAATAGATTCCTGTCCTACAGTATTTGTTGGGACTCAATACCAGTGTTCTGTCTTGCATTACCAGGAGGTAATCCTTGGTTGGAAGAACTCAAACTGATATCTTTTAGGGGAAGCTACACTCTGAAAATAGAAAATATAATATATGATCTTATTAAAGCAGAACAAGATGAGATATGGGAATATAGGTCAGATTTATCACTTCAAAAGAAAATTATTTTCAATCAGCCCTCAAGAAACGATTTGTCGGAGGAGCATTACAAACACTGATAGCAGTATGAAACAGCAGGCTGGCTGTGTCAAATTTAATGGATTTAGATTGATCTTCAACTCTCTGAAGACTTTCATTCAATTTTTAACACGCTGCAGTGAAGTTTACTCATTTTTGCCCAATCTTTTTTATTTGGAGATTAACAAGGTACCTACTTTCTCAAAGGGTGAAGGAGAATTCATACAGGGGTCATTTGGGACCATTTTCAAAATGATTCTCTGACACACAAAACAGTATGAGATACTGAAGGGTTGTGTGTCTGACAAGGTGGTAAGCAATTTAGGAGTACTGCAAGCAGTCTCCAGAAATTCCTGTCCCCACAGCATCTCCTAGAGCTCTGGAGCTCATTGTGATGAGAGTAGTTCACAGAATGAAAAAAAAAACAAAACAAAAAAAAAAAAACAAAACAAAAACCCAACAACATAATGGGCAACTCTAAGCAACCTCAGCACAGCACAATTGGTCAACAAAAGGGTCAACATTTTCAGACTGATGGCTTGCTAAATCTGCTGCAACACAGGCTGCTTCACAGGATCCTTCTGACACACTTAACTGATTTTGAAGAAACCTGAACTTTGAGAGTTTCTACAAATGTCTAAATAGGCTTTGGAATTTTCAAACTGAATTGAAATGATACAACTGTTTCACCATGTACATTTTAAACCCAACTTTCTTAACACTTAGCAACACACTTAGAAACACTTAGCTCATTGCTGTAGGATCTTTATCATACTGGATATTTATCACCAATAATACAATAATACAACTGAATGTACAACACAAATCTCGTGCAAACAATTTACCCAGTGCTTTAAGGGGGCCGGTACGCAGCGGTATGCAGTACCACCTCTTCTAAATTTTACCTACCAGGATTTTTTTTTTTTTTGCAGTGCCAAAATGCAAGGATAAACTAAGAAACTAAAAGGGAAAAACCTATATGGCAAGACCTTCTGATCAATAATTAATGCAGGGGACTGAACAGTATATGGCTAAACCATAAATGAAATAAAAATACAGTAGATCATGATAGGAAAAATATTCAGGAAGGAGAACAACAATAAACTAGGAAAATAGACGTCAAGGAAAGAACTAATGGCAGAAGCTGTGAAGCATAAATTACTCACAAGCACAGGTCTGAAGGGTACCCTAAAATTGTAAGAATAGCACTACTTCAACATATTTTTACTTCAGTAATAAGTATCAATTCAAGAAATTACTCAAGAGGAAAAAAGTTTTTGGTAGAAAGGCTGCTTAAATACTGAGTAACTGAACAGAACATCTGATTTAATATTTTTAAATGATGTCATCAGACAGAGAGAACATACAAAGTTATGTACAAGTTTGATATTTTAAAGACTAAAATGAAAAAAAAAAATACAAATAACATAATTACAAAATAACACATTAAGGCAAAAGAAACACCTTTCCATTTTTTTTATATATAAAACATATTAAACTAAACAGAAGGTAATGTATATGTATGTTAGAACAGGGTGAAATTTCACCAATGACAATATTTAGTGTTTGCTGTAGCTTTTAGACCTTCAAATATCTCAACAGACAGAAACTAATATCAGAACAACAAAGCTGTTTTAACAAGAATTCTCACTTTAACATAAATTGTAGCTGTGTCTCTGTATCTGATGCATTTTTGGTTAAAACATGTTTGTTCTTCATTTAGTGAAGTTACTCACAGCAGGCAGAGCAACCAAAAGTTTTACTTAAGTAAGAGTAGTGATAATTCATAGTAATATTACTCGAATAATAGTAAAAAGTATGATGTAGTAAAACTACTCCTAAATGTACATTCTTTCCAAAAAGTTACTCAAGCAAACATAACAGAGTAAAAATAATTACTGCGCTCATATACTGAAATGCCAAAAATACCAAACATTTTTCTGTCCCATATTTTTGACATTAAGGAGAGTACTGGCAGTTATTTTTTTCCACTTAAAGCACTGCATATACCACATGCCTAAAACTATGAGATTATAGATTACCTCTTTAATATTAATACCATTGCACACGGGCGCTTAACATCTAATTTTTTTTGCTTCCTGTAGTTGATTGCTGTGTTGCAGTGCTAATGGTTATAGGGAAGATGGGGATTCAGTTTCAGCTGTTTTCAAAAATTTGCTTTGGTTCTATAACACTGTCAGCACTAAATTTTGTTTCACACCAATTCAATTATTTTTGAAGCAATAGCTGGTAACAGGTAGCCTTCCTGGCTTGCTAAACTTACTTTTGTGCATTTTACTATAAGTGTAGAATAATTTTAGTTTTGATTTTTTTTTGGGGGGGGGGGTTGGGGGTCAACTCATCTTTAACTTCTGCCAACAACAACACTGTTGGCAATCCCACAATTTATGAAGCAATAGCTCATGGCTATTTTCAGATTCCACTTGTCAATCTTCCTGCATCTAACTGGGTTGAACTGCTCATGCCAGTTTGAGCTAGCAAGATATTTTTGTCTTTCTGTGTGACACTGTTACAGTGACATTTTTGTGTGCGTGTTAATCTAACAACTTTACAAAAATAACTTGTGAAGGTTGTAGCGTTAACCATAATTCTGCACAGGCCATTTTTTTTGTTAGCACCCTAACTTTTGAAACAATGACTCATTGGCCATTTTTTCCCTTACTTCTTGTAGCACCCAGTTGTACTGCAATACTAATGTACCTAAACAATACCAGCTTATACTTAAACAGCAAGTATATTTATTTTAACTGTATTTTTTGTAAATATTGTCTTCATGTATAATAGCATACATTCTTGTTTTTCTTGTTTTAAGCTTAAATATTTTATCAGTGACTCAGGACGTTTACACCACCTTTTAACTTCCTGTAGCTGTGCAGCAATGCTAATGCTAGCTTGCGTGGAAAACAGAAAAAAGTGCATTATTTCTTTAGTTATTAAGCCAACATTATGAGCATCATTGTTTATGATTTTAATTTATGTAAGGTTCTATTAAATATTACAAGCTAGTTGAGGTAGTATAATGCCAAAAGATCTAAACATTACAACTAACTTCTGTTGGAAAATTAATGGAAATAATGGCTATAGGGACTGGTTTCGGCAGGCATGAGAAAATAATTATATCATTAGCTCACCCCATTTGTTTAGCCCTCTGGATAGCAGTTTTTCATCTGGTTGCCCCAACAGCTCAATCCAGCGACAACTTGTCAGTTCACTTTTATTAAAAAGGTGGGTTTTCCTTAGAGTAACTGCAAGTGGTTTTCTTCCAAAACATCAAACTGTATTCTCTATGGTCTCCACACTTCTTGTTTTGCATGTCACACCCACAGGTGAAACTCATAAATCTAATCAAGGCAGAATGCACTGTTTCATGGTGATGAACCATGGAGCACCAGACAGAGGACAGCAACACAGCACACTGTTTCTCAGCCAAAACCAGTCCAAAAGAGTTTTCCATTACTCTTAACAGGGGTGTAATAGTTCCCCCCCCCAACTTATGGGCACAACTTAAGGACCTAAAATAATTTCAAAGTCAAATGATTTCCTAATTTCAGGTGTTTCTGTTAGAAATCTAAATAGGTAATTTGGGAACATGATGACCTCTTCTATAAGTTATTCTTTGCATAATATGTTGTCCTTGAAGTAAAGCAAGTAAAACTTTTCAACTTTGTTCTTTATTGCATCTTTTACTTTTGTATTCAAACAAAGCACAGAGTTTGAATCCAGAGGAGCTAGCCATGGTTTGAAGTTCCTCACCCAGTAGAAGCCTATTCATCATTGGTTTTTGCCAGGAGGCACCATGTTCCCATTACTGGCTGCATTGATCACATGAGCAGAGCGACTGAGGCGATATTTTCCATTAGGGATATGGAGTTGTTTTGTAAAGAGCAGTTTTTAAGAGTTATGGGCAAAGGCTTTTAGTGCATGCAACAAGCACACTTATCAGATGTTTTATTGTTACCAAAACACAAAAGTACCCTGGTTAGAGCTTTAAGCAATAAACTCCTAACATAAGTGCAGCTGGTTTAATATTGGAGAAAAGAAAAGGGTAGTTATTGAGGAAACTCAAGATTTTACATGGTCTGGAAAATATAACTGCATGTTTTACTATTAATTTTGTGGGCGGGGGGGGGGGGGTTCCTTCATTTTTACCATTTAATTAAAACTAATACTTCCCCATCATTTTCTTATATAATTTGTAAAGTAAAAACTAAAATTAAGTTGTAGTGCTCCTCAGGGAGATATTCTCAGAGCCTTTTAAATTTAATTCTGGTTAAATGATGTATCATAATACTTTTAACATCATGATTTATGTGTTGCTTCCTAATGTAATGTTTTTTTTCCATGAACATTCTGATACACTAAAGAGGAAAACAAATGAGGGGCCCTTGTTGGACTTCTCACAATCAATCATTAGATATATATAGCCATTCATTTCTAATAACAAACATAAATTGTTGCAGTATTTAAACAGTGCCTTTGATCAGAAAATATTTGGATGTTCTTTAATTTAGAGCTAATAAAGTGTTTCATATATTTGTCTTCTTAATTATGTATTAGGTTTTTATAATAAAAACATGTTTATAAGTTTAGTTTGCTTTCTCATCTCTTCTCCACATCGTTGTCATTTATTGTTCTTTAATTGATGAGCAGTTAAATCAGTACATTTTTTTTCACAATAACTTTTTGTGATCTGTCCAGTGTGGTTGTTGGGAAAAAGTTTAATAAACAGATAGAACCTCATATAGGATGTGCACAATCATTACGCAATTTTAGCTGCAAAGCTGATGAAAAAAAATATACTGAAGTTAAGTTTTTAATCTCTGATATTTTCTCTACCTGCTGAATGCAATGAGGGGCAGCCTCAGCAAGGAGAGGTTTAAGGAGTTATGAAGTTCAGTGAAGCAAAGAAAACTGAAAAAGCACCATGAATGAAAACCTTTTTCAAAACTGATACGAAACAGAAAGTTACATATAGGGTAAAAAAAAAAAATAAAAAAAAAACGGAAAAAAGGATGTTAGAAGGAACAAGATTTATCTCTTAACACAATCAAAATAATTTAAAAAATGAACACTGTTGATTCTTGGATCTATGTCTTCAATCTAGGAGTCACCAACACATTGCCTGAGGTTGCCCCTGAAGACCATATGAGTTGCCCACAGAACTGTTACAAAAATAGCACGCTCACTTACAGTTGTATGTACAAAACTTCTGACCCTGACTCCAGGACAGATGGTGGTGGTAATGCACCAATTAGCTTGCTGCCAGCCACCAAAATCAGCTGGCTGACAATCACCATAAAATAAAAAGACAAAACAAGTGAGTGCAGCAAATGGGATGAGATAAATGGGTTTTCATGCCCAGAAAAAAATACAAAAAGGTATGTATAGTTTTCACAGTGAATGGGAGGAGGAGTTCTTTTTTAGTACTTTGAAAGAAACTTGCAAGTGTCACATTTGTGGGTTAAATGTGGCTATGGCAAAGTGCCACATTGTACAAAGACACTTCAGTACGTGTCACTAAAGCTACCATGCTAACTACCCACAGGGCGCACCAGAGGCAAAAAAAAACTGGCTAGTTAAAGGTAGCTTTGTGCAACAATTTTTTGTTTTGTTTTTTTGCAAGAACAGTGAAAAACTCTCCAAAAGCAATCGAAGCCTCTTTTAGAGCAACACATTTTTTAATGAAGAAAAGCAAATAATTTTCAGACTGAGAAGTTTTCAAAGAAACAATGATGATGACATCAAATACTGCATTTAAAGAGAAAAAAAATGGAACTGATTTAACCTTCACTGGGTGCAACTACAGTGGTTCGAAGGGTATTATCTACAGCTTTGGACAGAGCAACTAAACTGGAATCTGGTAAGATTCCGGTGGTTTAGCAGTTTCCAGTGTGACAACTCTGTGGATAGCAGCAGCACAGTGCAGCTGATGGTCTTTATCAGAAGAAGAGCTTTTGACACATCTGCAAAGACAACTACGAGGGGAGTTGACATCTATAACAAGATGAAGGGGTATTTCACTGAGAAAAGGGTACCACTGGAAAAGCTGGTATCCATCAGACAGGGCTCCTAGAATAGAATAGAATAGAATAGAATAGAATAGAATAGAATAGAATAGAATAGAAATATCCTTTATTATCCCATGATGGGGAAATTTCTGTACAACAGTTGCAAAGTGGCAGTGGCAGGCAATAAAAGAAAACCAGACTCACACAAAGAATATGTATTAAAAAACAGAATAAAGACTAGAAAAAAAAATACTGTACAGTAAGGCAAAATTTCAACATGAATACTGTGTAGTTGTAAAAAAAAAAAATACTCCAGTCCAGAGAAATGTGCAACTGAACTGGTTAATTAAAAATGTAGAAGATGTCCATGTCTCAGAACATTAAAAATACAAGCTATTTACAGTTTGTGACAATAGAAAAATGGTAGAGTTGTACAGATACTAGCATGGATATAAACACAATTTTGTTAGGAGCAGTGATGGTTATAGACTCTAACAGCTGCCGGGAGGAAGAATCTCCTATGACGCTCCTTTGTACACCTAGGATGCAGCAGTCTGTCACTGAAGGAGCTCTTCAGCTCAGCAACAGCTTCATGCATGGATGGTAGACAATGTCCATCAGTCATGTTATTTTAGCTACAGTCCTTCTATCTCCCACCACCTGCACTGGGTCGAGGGGGCATCCAAGCACAGAGCTGGCCTTCCTGATGAGCTTATCTAATTGTTTTCTCTTAGCTGTTGATAAGCAGCTGCTCCAACATACAGTCCCTTAGAAGATGGCTGATGTCACTACAGAGTCAAAGAAGATCTTTAGGAGTGCCCCCTGTACTCCAAAAGACCTCAGCCTCCTCAGCAGGTAGGGTCTGCTTTGACCCTTCCTGTAAAGCGCATCAGTGTTACGAGTCCAGTCCAGTTTATTGTTCAGGTGAACACCCAGGTACTTATAGGAGTCCACGATCTCAATGTCCACTCCCTGGATGTTCACTGGCATCAGTGAGGTGGGTCTGCGCCTGCGGAAATCCACCACCAGCTCCTTGGTTTTAGCAACATTGATCAGGAGGTGGTTCTGGTGGCACCAGTCCACTGAAATACCACTGCAACTTTCACCAGCAGGTGATATGTGCAAAACCTCTCAGCTGAATACAGCTGCTACACACAGAAATGGCTCAGCAGGGGATGAGTTTTACATTGTTTTTTGTCACTTTTGGGTGACCTATAATCTTACCGCTCTCATCCCCTTTCTCAAAGATTTGGACCACCATCTTGGTCTGATATTCCAATGGTGTTGGGGTCAAGAGCTATCTGGCAAAAACAGTAATGCTGTGAACTTAAACTTACTAGCAAAGATGGAGAATCTCCAAAGAAACCTCTAATCCACTTTTTTTTTTTAGATTTAATTTCTTTTCTCACTCAGTAAATTACATTAATCCATAATCACTGGGTTCTAAATTCTTAATAGCACTAGCAGAAGGATGGAAATCTGCATTTACCTTTCATAAATTGTGAATATTTTTTAAATTTACATGTCACCATTTTTTGCAAGACATACAGAAAAAAAAGACGAAAAACATTGTTAAATTGAGCTACATTTATTTTTTGACAGACTGTTTTTACTGCCCTCCAACAGTCAATGATTACATGTGGTTTTTCACTGATGGAAATCTAACATTGATTACAGGCGGTGGTAGTATTAGCGTAAATCCAATATGACCTGTTAGTCTCCCATCTTACATCACACTCTTGCACAAATGTTTGCCACATTTTATTTCATTTCCATGTGTGTCATTTGCTTCCTACTATCCAGTTTTGAAAGGTATGCTTAATGGCAGGTGTGAATTAAATCTAAAAAGTATTTAAATTTCAGTTTTGCAATATTTACATTTCACTTCTCATTAAAGAGTAAAATTGCATATATTTTGTACTCAAATGAGCGCAAACTAAAGATGAAATTGAGGATAACACTGCCTTCCAACTCTACTAGCCACCCTCCAAGGGTGCTACTTTAATTAAACTTTTCCTTTTTTGTCAACCCTTTTTTGACAAAAAAAAAAAAAAAAAAAAAAAAAAAAAAAAAAAAAAAAAAAAGGGGGTTGTTCCAACTCAACAATCAGGAATTGACCATCTCTCCTTCATGCCCTTCTGCTTTCATTAGGAGTGTGGTATCCTGATAGGAATTGTGTGTAAAATGTTGGGAGGTAGCAACACAGAAGGGATGGGGGGTTGTGCAGGACCAGCCTGGGTTCATCACCTTGCTGGAGGCCACACATGGATCTGGGTGGAGGAAGTAAGTCAACTCATAGAGTGACAGAAATTACACAGGCTCTCAGTGTACCCATTATCTGTCACCTTTCTCCTAGAGTCCCTGGATGTACCTCATCCATCCTGATCAGGATCTCGTCTTTGCATTAACCCATAAGCACTTTGGACTTAGAACTGGAGCTATAGTTGATAAGTTAGACCAAAAAAGGCTTACAGAGATCATTAATTCCCTTAAGTAAATTAATCAAAGGACCACCGATAGAAAATAACATAGAATCCAAACAAATACAGCTGAAAGAATTAGAACGTTATATGTGCAATATTTTTTGTCTCATTTCAGAAAATAATTTTCATTATATATATATATAGACACTAGATTCCCAGGTAAGACTCTTCTGATATTGTCTCTGGTTCAGAAATGGGTTGACACAAGGACAGGAGTCACTTTCAGTGCTTTTGATAATAGCGTTTTTGTGCTTGTTCCCATAGTGAAATCCATCAATCCATCAAAACAAAATGAAGACTGTGGAGTGGCCTTGTTAGGTGGTCCAAGGGGTTGCTTCTGACCCATGTATGATTTATTGACAAGGACTTAATTTTGTCTTCTGAAATGGTCAGTCTTTTTTAACTTTCAGCATGTTATATGTCATATATCAAAGAACCATGGAGAGAGTGCATTTAACTTAATGAAAGATTAGAGGCCGTTATTAGGAAAGTAATGTAAACTATTTCTTGTTTCTTCACCTTCTACACTGCAGACTTCTCCATCAACTCCCCAAGCTGCCATCTGTAAAGCGGTCTTTGAGAAATTTTAATGTAGAGCAGCTTTTGTCTGGTGTTGCAATCCACTCGCTCTTTCTTTGCCTCTTTTGATTCAATGTGGAACACATTTAATGCTCTATTTGTATTTTCTCCCATGGGCCGTTTTACAGTCGGGTGAATAGGTAAAGGCATGATTACCATTTAGTGTTATATAGGTGCACAAATACAGATACAGTTCTGTGTGCTGAGCATGAGCATGAATGCAAACAATCAACAGTGAGGTGAAACTTGTTCTCTATTGTCTGCATTGCCCCTAATCCAAATGTCCTAACCCTCCTGCTTTTTCTTGCACTTCTGTTGCTGTTGTCCAACCCTAATGATGACAGATTAAGCTCTGCACAACTGTCCATCTGACATGAGGGCTGGATTTGTGCTGGATTGGAAAAAATCTGGATGGGTGGCCTCCAAAGCTCTGTAATTCTGGACATACACACTCTCAGAGGGAAGCAGATTAAAAAGCAGGAGAAGGGGAGTAACTGCGCAGGTTTTAAGGCGCTTGGTTGCGCCAGGAAGTTCTGGCCCAGTTTCTCTTAGCTGTTTTTGTGTTGCTTGTCATTACCAATAACAAGGACGATGGCTTTCTGAATTCAAAATGCCCCTCGAGGGTAAAGTTTTGATTCAGGCTGCCCCATCATCCCCAGACATGCCCCTGCAATGCCCGTGTGCCTCATTGGGCATGTCCCCCTTTTTTTGTTGCATCTGAGGGAAATAAAAAGGGGGGTGGGCATAGAAGGCGGTGGGTGATGGTCATCCAAACTACCCTTCTCTCATCAAACAGCCTGTTTACAAAACATTACTGGAAACAGTTGCAACACAAGCCTCGCTCGACAAGTATGCAAGTCAGTTTCGTCATATAAATTCGAGAAGTGTCACGTGTCAGTTTGGATGCTCACGTGACCCCAGCTGGATGGGCCAATAGGGTGGCAGAATTTTTTCTGATCAGAGCGAAAGGAAGAGGTGCGTGGGGGGGGGAGGTGGAGAAATCATTTTCCCTTTGCGATTTTTAATCCTTCAACTGCGAAAGTGGTCGTCAGCTACTGTATCCTGCACTGCGAAAAGGTAAACTCTTTTTGTGGTCCTAGTTATGGCTTCTATTTTTATTTTTTTAAACAATTCTTTGTTTGGAAAAACTAAAATTTAAATACAATACTTATTTAAAGTTTTTTAGAAATAAATATTTTTAGTTCATCCTTGGTTGTTGGAGGCTTCAAACTCCAGAAAACTTGGATTTTCAGGTTCCTGGTGAAGATGGAAGAAGCCATCAATAATTAACTTAGTAACTTACCAGTGCCTCCGACTTTTTTTCAGATCCAATCATTTTAAATGCTTTCTTTGCCAAACTCCAACATAATGAATTAATGCTGGGTGGGAATCTTTTGGTCTTCCCAAAAGAACGGTGTGTTTCGCAGTCAGTCGATTTTGCTTTCAGATGTCTAATGATTATCATTGTTTAACTGATCGCCTTTGCTTCAAGCATGAGCGGTTTTATTGTTTGGGAATTAGCTGCATTAACTGTAGAAAGGATTTGCTGACACAATAGATGAGGTCGTTATTTTGATTATCGTCACGCAACTATTAGGACTGCAGCTTGTCTTATTGGGTAGTTGTACAAAAAATAAATGTCATCCGTCATTTTGTTGAAAGCTAACCTGCTTTGTTCAGAGGTGACAAAGCTAAAATGTGAAAAAAGGGTAACAGCAAAGGAAATGGAGATGTTCTTGTCTCGTTTCGCATAAGCGCTCGGGGGAAGCTTGGCGTATGGAAGCCATGACTTTGTGACAACCAGTGATCTCACGTTACAAACTGTGGCAAATCTAAAATGGCTGACTTAGTGCTGCTCTTCGGGGCGCAACATGGTGTTGCCTCCATTCTGACAGATTTTCTTCTACATGCTAGATGAGCATGAGTTAGTTTTGAAGCCTCTCTGTGATTGTTGGTCGTCTTCGTTGCCGGGTGGGTCCTCCAGTTTCATTGCTTGAGGTAGATGCAGCTTTGATTGTGATTTAGGTTGAGATGTCAGGATGCTAGTCTGCTGATGTGGACTGACAGCTCTTGAGAGGACTGTCATAGTGGTGCATAGGAAGACCGACTGGGCGGACGCCCCTTGCCTCCAAACCCCCTCTTCGCCGCATACAACAAAAGCCAGACGAGACTAGAGCTGCTCATATACCAGGAAACTGAAGACGAATAGCTCAGCTCCTCACATCTACTTGATCAGTTCCCTTCTCTGACAGCAGAGATCAATTATTCATCCCCTTCCTGCTCCAAACTTTTAACTCTGAGGTTTTTCTCACATTTTCCCCAAAGTGAGACACTCCTTTGATGCAGAACATATGGCTCAAAGAGGTCACCCTCTGTGGTCCCCCTCTGTTGCCCTAAATTATCGATAATTTCCCTTTTGTTCACTCTTAATTGGAGCACAAATACATCCAAGAATTGGTTAAACGATGATGGACACAAACATCTAACATTGCAAGCATTAATTTTCTCAACATAAATTTGCTAACATTTCAAGCATCTATTTCATTTAGTTTTTGTGGTTTCTGCACCTTTTGATTTTAAGGAAAGGAAATTGATTCTCCATGTCCAAACATGCATTTCTGCATGCAGGTTAGAGTTCAGACAGCTCACATTTGACTAAAAGGCAAACCCCCCAAAAAGTGATGCTTTACACCTTCAATAGCCACATTTTTAAGGTACAAAACCTGGGACTTGGTGGTTTATCTTGCTTCAATAACTAAAAAGGTTGAGCACTGTTGTTTCAGATTGATATACCTGTGAATCTGTGGCTCAGGAATAAACAGGCCTTTGGCCTGGATTAGACCACTTTATTGATTTTCTTATTTTTCTTTCTATTTTACATCTGTTTTTCTCCCAGCCTGCACCCCTTTTAACCCCTTTACTAGACAATAGTTCAATTTTTCTCCAAATCAAGTGAACAAATGTGCAGTAACAAAAATTTTGAATTTCATTGTGTACATAGAAAGAGCACACCAAGACTTTATGTGAAAAAGAAGCATCTCCTGAATGCATTAAACCACTTTTTAAACAGTAATAGGTATTACTCTGGTGATAAAACCTTTGATTTGAATGCAGAAACTACAAAAAGAGAATCTGTGCTTAGAAAGAATTAAAAAAAAAAAAAAAAAAAATCAGTGATAGATCAAAAGTAAGGAAGTTACTCAATATCTTAAACATTTTTACACATCTAAAATAGTGATAATCTTCGAATGAAAGAGGCCAAAGCAAAAAGGCTTCAAAAACATGTCACTTGTGTTATCTATACACTTTTAAGAACCCAGACTCTTCCTTTAAAGTTCAAAGAAAAGTTCCTTATCATCATTTAAGATCTACAAACAACCTCCTTCCTTGTTCTCTCCACCATTTGCAGCAGTTTTCTATTATTCACACATTGATTGCTCTGCATACAGTGTAAGCAACTCATTATTGGCAGCAACTAAAGAGGAAGGAGGTCAAGGGATGGAAGAGTTTACAGATTTAAGTTCTTCAAGAGCAACGCTTGAGTCTTTTCTGTAGCCGAGGCAAAGGAGGACGGAGGAGGAGGGAGCCATTTTGTGCACTGCGTTGCCCAGCCGAGCGTAAAGCGTGATTAATTCAATAGCCGCCATAGAAGAGGAGGAGGAGGCTAACAGCGCTGCAGCACCGAGCATGACCCACTTTCCCTGTCAGATGTCAGGAAAAATTCCCTGCCCTATCCCTATCTGCATTTTCGCTTTTAACGACTTCTCAGCAAACCCCAGTCAAATCTAGTTTTATATTTTTTTTTTTCCATGCAGTTCAAAATAAAGAAAAAAAAAAAAGGTAAAATGCTGCAAGGTTTTTGGCGCCAATGATTCACAGGCCCTTGACCTCATTTTTTTTAGGATGCATGACGAGAATGAAACTATTGAAATGCAGCTCTTACCACCTTTGAGGTCCAGCAGACTCATTTTTAGTTGACCTAGATTAACAACTGAGTTTAAGTCTTAATTGGAGATTTTTATCTGTCAGGGAGGTGCGCTCCGGGTTTTAGAAGTAAATTTCCACCATTAAGCACCATTTTTCTTCCAAGATGAAACCATTGATTTAATCCCAGCATCACCTTTTTTTTTATTTTTTGTTTCTCCCTCCCTCCCTTCTGCCTGGCCCTGGAGAGGACCTGCACCGCTGGCTTGGGTTTTAAACCCGGATTAAGGCTTTTTACGTAATCTGGTCTCCTCTGGGAGATTGGGGGGACAGCTGGCGGCAGAATCCCTGCCGCTCATCTCTCGAGCCTCTGCCGTCCTCTAAAACCAGCCTCCCGCGCAGATTGGGATAAATTTACAGTCAGAACTTTGCAAAAATACTTTCATTTCAATACATGTCAGTGATTATCTGGAATCTATAAGCACTATATGTTATGAAAGAATCTAAACTGATGCTGGTGAGATCATACTAAGATAATATAAAAACCAAATTAAGAGGCTTGTTTGGATCTGTCGATATTTAACATCTGAAATATTTTCTTAATTTTTGATGTTGTCTATACTAAGATATAAGCATGTATGAAAAACAAATATTTGTCAGAAGTGAGAATTTTCCCAAGTTGTATGTCCTAATCTTTGTAAATGAAATTATTTTTCTGCACTGAATCTGATAGAAATTATATTCTTTCACCTTCATTCACAATAAAAGGTATGAAGAAGATAGGACCAGTATAGTTGCCAGAAAAGAAATTTTATTTGACATTAAATCTAAAAAAAAAACAAAACAAAAAAAACGCCTTTTTGGTGATGTTTGTGTTTGAAAATGCTCTTTAGAAAATTAAAACTTGATAAAACATGTTATGTGAAGTCGGTCTGTTGATTTATAAACTTTACTAGCAGACATTTTTTGGGGGTTTTTTTGCAGACTTATTCAATTTTGGTGCAAATGCAATGTTGGTACTTACTCATACATTTCTGTAATTCACATATCTTTCTTTGTCTATTAACTTACCTATAAAACATAACTGATTTAAATCTAAAAAGTGGATGAAAAGTAAAAGGTGAAGATATTTTACTCACAATACATACATGAAGACATCTTGTGACAGCTAAATGTAGTCGTTTCATTTATTATACAAAAAATGAATTGACATGATGTCCATGAAGTTTAACTGTGGTTTAAAAATAAACATTTTTTTCTGCATTCTGTAAATGTGGTTGAAAAGATGTAGAAGACATCCAGATGAAGATATCGACAATAGTGGACAAAAAAGTAAAAAGTAAAACATTTTTTTTCACTGTAGAAAAGAGATCTACAAGAAAATTGCCTACAGAGGATTTGAAGTGACTGAAAAATAAAAAGTGAAAATATGTATTAATATGTGGACAATAAGTCAACCTGTAGGTGTATAATTATATAAAAGTGATTAAAACATAAAAAGTGATGACATTTTGTTCTTATACTGCAGAAAAAAATCTACATGATGATCTCTGGTGACATCTAAATACAGCCAATAAATAAATTGACACAAAGATGTTCAATGTGTGTATTTATGGCTGAAAAATACAAGGTAAAAAAAAGTCTACATGAAGATCTGACTGTCTAAAAGTCATTGAGAAGTACAAAATAAAGCAGTATTTTTATATTTTAGAAAATGAACTCATAATTTAGCCAAAATATAAAAAGATAAAAGGTGTTTTATTTACAATGTAGAAAAGGTAGGTCTACGGTGACATCTACAAGTGCTTCAAAAGGGAAAAGATATTTTCATGGTGTGAAAAAAATCTACACGAAGACACCTACTTATGACATAGTGCATATGAAAAGAAAAAGGTGAAACGATATTTTTTATAATGTAGAAAAGAAGTCTAACATAAAACTGTAATGACATACAGTTTATATAAACTTTTACTTTCTAACTACACAACATCATTTGTAAAAAAAAATTAGAAGATACCTATCACGTGATAGGTATCTTCTAAAAATGTTTTACAAATGATGTCGTGTGGTTAGAAAGTAAAAGTTTAAAAATTAAATTTAACATGTAAAAAGCACATCCACCCAAATGGTGTGAAGATATTTTATAGAACAGCTGAGGTGTAGGAGATATCTGGTGATGTCTAAATGTGGTAAAATGGAGTTAAAACAAGCTGTTTTGTTTACAACAAAGAAAAGAGATCTATTTTAAAATGTCAATTATACCTAAATGAAGTTTGAGTGAAAGGTAAAAATAGACATTTTATTTTTAAAAAGTCTATATGAAAATGTCTGTGATATCTTATTATGGCTGAAAAGTGACTATTTGTTTCCGACCTTGAAAAGACATCTAATTAAATTTGTCTATGATATCAAAATGGAGTTGGGAAGTAAAGAGTGAAAAGTAGAAAAGGTGTTAAAAAAAAAAAAAAGATATCTCAAAACGTCTGTTAGTGGTTGAAAAGTATGGAGAGTGAGGAGTGCCAAATTACAATAAATAAAAAACTTATGAACTAATTTTTTAAAATGAGAATTAATTTTTAAATTAATTTGGGGAGGTGACGATAGAGGTAGGAACCTGCAACCCACCTGGTTGTTCAAGCCCCTGCTCCGTCCAGCTCCGTCATTGTGTCTTTGGGCATGACACTTCACCCATCTTGTGGGTCAGCTCACTGTGGTCTTGATAGAGGAAGCTCCCATAGACGTCAGACAGGATCAACAATAGCCCTGCATACTGACTAACGCCAGCTAATGCTCTCTCATGGACTTATCAGAGATATTTCTGACCAAACTAGAGACATTGAGGCTGGAGTTGCTCACCAAGAGTTTGTGGTAAATAAATTGCAACAATTAATTACGTTATTGAAGTTATTTCTGCACTTTTCAGTGAAGATATTGACCTCAGTGTCATAGCAAACTTGGAAGAAGTTGTCTTGACTTGCTGTTTGAAAGCAACCAATCAGATATTAGGGTCTCTCTAGAAGCTGCTCTAATCCCACTCACTGAGTTTAATGGTTGACGTTGACAGTTTAAATTATTTCATGATGTGCTTCAGCACAGGAACATGGAATAATTTTTTAAATTATGTAATAATTCTATCTATTTTTTAAAATGAAATCAATATGCTTAATTAGGGCACATATAATAAAAGCTATATTTTAATTTAAAAATTCTGTATTAATTTCCAGTTTTAAAAAAATAAATGAAACATTTAAATAATTATTTCATTAAGTTATTTCTTTATGATAATTTGGCACTCTTCACTCTCTATAGTAAAGTACAGAAGCGATTACCAGCCAGAGGCAGGAAATAAACACAGGAGCAGTATCACATTAAAAGTTTCACGTTATACAAAAAGATATAAAATTCCTCTTAAATTACAACTTCCTAAAAAAGGTATTAAGAGGCTCCATCTTCTCTTTCTCTGCTTTTTCTAGACGACACTGAAACATCCAATGAGGTTTCACTGTTTTACTGTTTGTCCTTTCTAGTTTAAACATGATACATATTTTGGATTTATTGATATAGAAATCACTTTAAAACAAGACAGTTTTGTTTTCATGAGTATTGCCCCTGTATTACCTAGCTCTGGCAGTTAAACACTTCCATAGAAAAAAGGTTAAGAAAAAAAAAAAAAAAATCAACATAGCAGTAGTTCCCCTAGAAAATTTTCATGGGGTTGGCCAAATGGGGCCACTAAAAATGTGGATGGATGGATGGATGTCTTGAGATGTCTTTATGCCCTATTAAAGTGGGTGGGGGGCATTCTCTGAGGGGGGCGGAAATTTTCCAGGGATGACCATGGTCATGTAGATATCTAATGATGACCATGGTCATCACTGCAATGTAGATATCTAATGAAGACATTTATATGTAGGTGAAAAGATGTTACATTACTAATGAAGATGAAAAGATATTTACTCCACATAAAGATGTCTACATAACAATGCTGAAATCGTTCAGAATATAGATCCGCTCAAACGACTTGGAAATCAAATTTTCCACTGTTTTGTACAAGTTTATATATTCAAAGTTTATGTAGTAGAATTTTTTTTTTTTAAATAAAAATTCTAAATATACAATTTTTTCATAACATTTCGCCCTAACAACTATAAAAAATTTTAATGTGGAATTTTAGCATATATAACTGAAATAAAATAGAGGACAAAATACATTTTCTTTGATGATTGGTCATCTGTAAATCAAAACCAGCAGGTTGATTATTTTCTGTAATTTCTTTGATTCCATCAGCCAATGACTCAGAGTAAGAAAACCTGAAAAACAGACAATTACTGACAAAATCAGGAAGATCAGTTAATCCTGCTCTGTTTCCATGATTTAAACTGTCACATTTTTCTGACACTGACATGAGCATGTTTTGATTAACTCCCAGCTTCACATGTTGTCTGGTAGGAGTTGGTAAGTACTCAGAGAAACAGATTCATTTCAGTTTCCACATGGCAACAGAGCCTGCGATTGACAGCGACTTTGTCTGTTCAGTCAAGGTCAGTCGCTGCAGGAGCTTTTCTGCTCGCTCTGATATCAAAGATCTAATAAAGCAGAAGGTAAATTTGTACATCTTTGTATGTTTTTCAACATATCCACAAATCATTATTTTTCTGGGGGGTTTTTTGTTTGTTTGTTTCTTTCTTCAGTGAGAAAATTTCTTGATTTGAAGCTTTCTGCTACCCATTACTCTCTCCTGACTTTTTTGGAGGAACGTTATCCTGATTAAACAAAAACCAAGCCATGCTTTCAATCTGTGCTGCAATATTTCAGATTTCTGTGTCAGGGAATCCAGCTGCAGATTAAAAACCCTGCAGCAGACCTCACATGAATATTCAAATCCATTCTTTCAGTCAGATGACGGGCTAAGGCGCCCTCTTGCGTTTGCTCTGATAACTGTGAATCCTAACTGAGCCATTACATCAGATGTCAGGCAGAAGTAGAGAAAATCCAGGCTTGATAAAAATACATATCATTTTCATTGTTAGACTATTCTTAAGTGCCATCCTTAGGTGGTAATAATTATTGTTTGCCTCTGTAGATAATAAAAGCTGGTTTGCACCCTTTTAAAGTTATAAATCTGACTCTTTGTACTCCTTAAGTTTGTCAGAAGAGAACTTAAAGAACACAGACTAGCACAATCTTTATATTTTAGTCAAGGACTTTCTTCTGCAAGAAAAAAATGGTTACACATGTTGCAACGGTTTTCTTGATTATTTTTGTGTTACTTTAAATAGAAAATTGCAAACACCTCTTTAGAATACACAATTGGTTGATCACTTTCCAAAAACAGCCCACATAAATCAATTTTTCATCTTGAACATCTCTTTAAACAAATCCCACCTATTTTATTTCAAAGATTTAAGTAGATCATAGTGCCCTAAAACACCAAATTAACCAAGGTTCAGTGCATTAAAAAGGTTACAGCTTTTTGGTCACACTTGAATGATTGAGGTCATCAATCAAATTTCAATATCAGACAATGATGATTTGAGTAAAATCAAAATAAAGATATCCAAACCAAGCTCTCCCTATGTGAAAAAGTGATTGCCTTCATTTTTAAAGTTTTTTGGGTTTTTTTGTTCAATTTCCCAAGCCACACTCACCTGATAATTGTCAGACATATAGAATGAAGAAACCCCTTAACTAAAACCTATCTGACAACATGAAGTAGGCTGAAAGATCTCAAAACCAATACATCATGCCTTGATCTACAGAAATTAAAGAATGGATGAGGAATAGGGCTGTTGTAAACGATTATTTTAGTAATCAAGTAATCTAGCGATTATTCGGACAATTAACTGAGTAACTGAAGAAAAAAATTTGATAGAATAAAATACTGGTAACTTAGAAAATTAACCTTTAGCAATAATAGCTAATTTCTTAAGTCAACCTGGAGAAATATTACACAAAAATGTGAAATTATATTAAGTTTGATAATAAAAATATAAAAAACAAGCAGGCTGACAGAGACATTTTTAAAGAAAAAAGAATATTCCAGTCTTTCGTTAACGTGTTCATCTTCAGTTAATTTAATAGATGAATTCTCACATTGCACAGCCATTTGTAGCTTTTATGTCCACGTGAGTAATGGATCTTTGGCAGCTTTGTCATACACAGAAAAACATATGCCAGCTCTGTCCATGTCACGGTGCGCTCCGCCACCCATTTGTTGCGACCCGGATGGTCTGAAATTTTTTTTTCCGGTTCGTCCGTAAAGCCATACTTGCACTCAGCATCAGCTATAGCACTGCCCGCTGTGTCCCGTCTACCTGTGTATCCGCTCCACCTGTATAGATTCCCCCGCCGCGCACTTCGCCGCCATTTGCTCCGAACCACCCACTCGGCAGCAGCTCCAAGAGGACGTCCAATAAAAGAAAGGCTGTCGTATTCCATGCATTGCGCAAGACAGTTTAAGGATGCCTATTGGCCCCCCAAAAACGATGAAAACCCGCACGTCTGGGGAAAAGAGGACGTTTGGTCACCCTATGTTGTGCTAATAGCACATTGCACTCGTCAACTACTCATTGGCGGAAGTGAGAGCATTCCGCAACACCAATAACTATCCGGCCGAAACACGTGGCGCTAAATAGAAAAACATAATTTAACGAAGCTTCGCGGTAGATAATTTGCCTCGAGGAATTTTAATAATTGAGGTACTCGAGTCATTCGATTAACTGTTACAGTCCTATGAGGAAGCAGTCATTTACATCAGTCAGGAAAGGATTACTAAGTCATTTGTAAGGTTTTGTTTTAGGAATCCATTGTCCACAAACAGAGAAAACCTAGTGGTGAACCTTCCCTGGAGTGGCCGGCATACCAAAATTACTCCAACAGCACATCGACAACTCAATAAAGATATTACAAAAAAAAAAAAAAAAAAAAAAAAAAAAAACTCATAACAGTATCTAAAACAGTGCAGGGCTCACTTGCCTTAGTTAAGATCAGTGTTGACCTAACTGTTGCAACCGCATCTGTTCTCCAGCAGAAAAATTCTGAAGCAGAATGTCAAGCCATCAGTTGCTTGAGCTTAAGGTCTCAACCTTAAGCTCAAGCATACTTAAGCTATGCATCAGGACAAGGATCCAAAGCACACTAGCAAGTCCATCTCTGAATGGCTCAGAAAATAAAACATAAGTTTTGGTGGAGTTTTGGCCTAGTCAAAGTCTGGATTTAAATCTGATTGAGATGCTTAACAGGGTTTTCAGGGAGGTAAACCCTCCTGTGTGGCTGAATTAAAACAGCATTCCAACAAAGAGTGGGTCAACGTCCCTCCAAAGTAAAGGTTAGCTCAATAGCCTGAGCCCAACCTGAACCAGACCCAAAATTCGGACTGTATTGAGCCAAAATTATATTCTTGGGTATGTGTGGCACGTTTTTAATAAGCCTACAATACATACAGCACAGAGAAAACTAAAAGAGAATGCACAGTATAAAGTTGTGTTAATCTAATTATTCTATCTTAAATAGAGGAGTAGGTAGTTTACCCTGTTCAGGACAGAAAGAAAGGTGCAGAAGTTAATTAGACAAGCGCAGCTCACTGTACAACAAATGCGCATGTGGCCCCACCCTGCTCTGCTCCTATAAATGACACATCCCAGAACATTTGACTCACCCTGTGGATACAACAGGTGACAAAATGGAGCTGGAAGATGTTAAACAAAACCTAAAAAAGGTAGAAGTTGCACTACAAAGCCAGCAGAGTGCCAAGTCAGAAGTCTGGATGCATTTTAAAGTGGTAGCAGTTTAAAATAATATGTCAGGTTTACTTCAGTCTCAGGCCTGAAATAATTAGTCAGGTTGGATCAGGCTCGGACACAATGTTAGATTTTTTTTTAGGCCCAATCTAAACTGTACTTCACAGTGAAGGGAAAGACCTTTTGCCAAATATGCAAATACCTGGTTGCAGTTTTTGCCACCAAGGATTGCACAACCAGTTATTAGGTTTAGTGGACAACTACTCTCTCACACAGTTAGTTTGAACAGCTTTTTTACCTTAAAATTAGATCATCATTTGAAAGATGCTTTCTGTATTTACTTAGGTTATCTTTGTCTTCTGTTATAATTTGTTTGGTGATCTTAGAAATCTATATTGGTGCTCCTAGTAGTCCAAAGAAAAGTCTCCAGTTGGTACAAATTTGTTCCAAAGTTTGGCAAATTGACAGTTTTCAGCTACCTCAAATCTCTGCTTCCTTTTGTCGCCTAGCAGCTGACCGGTTGGCCGACTCCACCACCTCCTCTCTGACGAGACCACACCCCTTCCTTTTACATCCATCCCCAACATGGAGCCCATCAAGGTTCAGTCAGAAGGTGGCCTAAATGTGACCCTCACCATCAGGCTGCTGATGCATGGAAAGGTACGAATGACCATTCTTGTAAGTCCTTTCCTCAAGGTTAATCTTTAGCAGCATATGTTGAGAATAAACCTTTGTTCCTTTTCTCCTGCAGGAGGTGGGAAGCATCATAGGAAAGGTATTTATCATAAGCACATGTAGAGCTTTCCAAGTTGAATGTCACCTCCATGCAAACATCTAACTGTTGTTTAATCTGCTTCTCAGAAAGGGGAGACTGTGAAGAAAATGCGCGAAGATGTAAGATCTTTTCTCATCACATTCATCAGCTTATTGGTATATTTTCAAAACAACACTGCATATTTTCAGCTTCTTTTTTTTTTCAGAGTGGCGCCCGCATCAACATCTCAGAGGGGAACTGTCCTGAGCGGATAGTTACCATCACCGGGCCAACAGACGCCATTTTCAAGGCTTTTGCCATGATCGCCTACAAGTTTGAGGAGGTAAAGGTTTAGCTCAGCTTCCGAATTAGGTACAAAGGAAGAAATGGTCCAAAGTAGATGAAAATTTGGTCCCCATATTGACCAGCAATCAGTATGTATGTAATCTGATTTGCAATAGGATGTTGCATCTACCAGAAAGTATAATTTGTGTCATGAGCTATATTGTTAGACAGTTACCAAAGCATCCTATTCCAAGATTAAAACAGTAAGTGAAGGTCAGAATGCACAGGAGATGCTTTATGTTTGCATTAGACAGTATTTTTAACACTTGATAACTGAAGTCACATTGCGGCTTTGAATTAGCCCTGGTAACCCAGCATACCACTACCAACCATTAGACTGCTTGTTTTTAAAACCTATGCCCTTTGGTGGCCATTTTAGGTGTACCAGCACATCGCTGTTGTACCACAAAACATCTAAAAGAAGTCAGTTTCTTCTGGGTACTTGACTATTTTGTAAAGGCAGTGCATTATTCCTAAATTAATCTGTTTACAGGTAATTTCTTGTGTGTGGGGTGGGGTTGTTTTTGCTTTTTTTTACATTGCAGTGGTAAAATCTCCAAATATTGACAGCTTAACAGAACAATTAACTTGTAGTGATGTGACAGACACAAGATTTATTAAAGCAAGTGTTATTGTATGTTAGCAATTTCAGCCTTTGCTATTTTGTACCTTTGTAGTCGTGTTTTTTCCAAAATCTTACAAGTGTGATTATGAGCCAGTTGCCACCAGACATTTCTTACTGATCCTGTGTAAATTCACACAATTTGTAGCTTCCTTGAAAAAGGGTTGAATTTAGAAAGATGTATGCCCCCAGTGTCCGTTTGGGGCCCGAACCACTCAAGTTTGTATAGCACGTTAGCTAGGCACACACCACCACAATAGGTTTCCCCAGTCATTAAACTATACCAAACACAAAGACGGAGCCCATAAATCTTTAAGCATGTGCTTAAAGATTTATGTTTATGTACCATGTTCTCAGTATCCAGGGGATTACTTTGGAGGTGGAGCTATAACATCATTCTTTTGAAATAGCTGCATATTTGTATCTATAAAGGATGCTCCAATCAACTTTTATGCTGCCAATCACCGATACTGATCACATGGATTGGCTGTTAATTTTTTGATTTGGTTATAAATGCTACTGCCAAAGGGAGAAGGCAGAGGAGCTCTCTTTTTTTTTCAAATTATCTGTCTAATGTTATACTTTCACAACATAGTGACAGTTTTAATAAATATGTTAAAAAGCCCACATTTTTATAAAAGTTACACACTGCAGCTTTAAGGAGACGTTTGATGTGAGGTTAGTAGAGTACAATGGCCATGGAGCTCAAAATATTATATCCCGGTAGCATGTAGCGGGGGTCCAAAAGTAAGAGCAGTGGGTGGAACCCTGTGTCTTCCATCCCTGAGAAAGACTGGTCATCTAGCCTGATTAATTCAATTATTTTTGGGGGTTATTTGCTTAGCCTTCTAACTGTCACGCTCATATGGGTGAGTGTTGGCAATTGTGGGCTGCTTTAACTGTGGTTGGACTGCTCTGGGTATCTTTTTTTAATTCTTTGCAGTGAGCCTCGATAACGCATCATACTCCGTCAAGTGCTTATTTTTTAAATTTTATATTAAATTCACTGAGTTAATGTATTTTGATATGCTTACCCCCCAAGGTATTTTTCTGTCGCATGTGTTGCAAGACACAAACTTCACATCACTCTCATAGACAGCAAAAAAGTTCCACATGACAGAAATGTTTGCTAAGGATTTGCTTAACACTTTTGCACAGTGTAAAGGAAAGGCAATGATACGCTGTTTTGTGATCGGCAACAAAAAACACAGATCGGTGAACACCAATCACATACTTTTTCACGGAAATCGTCCAATAATAATCAGTGGATGATCGATTGGAACACCTCTAATATTGATACAAAAACGAAAGAAGACACCTTAAAATGACATGGGTTTTGTACTTTAAAAACGTGCAAAATATAAATACCAACCCATAAAAGTTAAAACTACCAATAATGTCATCATTTTAACTATTTTAAATGTATACCTTGGTCCAATGCTACTTGGTAAATGGCCTTCAATTATATAGCAAGCCAGATATATTTGTATATATATAAAACCAAATCACTTTACACTACATTCAGTCATCTCATTCATACACACATAGTGGTAAGATGTACACTGTAGCCACAGTTGCTCTGGGGCAGACTGACAAAAGCCAGGCTGCCATATAGTCGGTGCCACCAGTAGGCAAGGCAGGTGAAGTGTCTTGCAATGAAGGGAGTGGGGATTCGAACCAGCAACCCACTGGTTATCAGACAAATCCATACCTCCTGAGACACTGACACATACTTCGTGAGTCACTGACAAACTATTGACTAGAGTTTACAAAGCAGCTAATCCAGGAGCCCCACTTATTTTGCTTGATTGGCTGTAAAGGGCGGAAATAAGGAAGACTATAGATATTAGGTTCTGCATTGGTGCTAGTTTCCATTGTGTGTATTAAAACAAATTAAGGTATATTTGGTGTTTGGACTAATTAAAAACAAAGTTATAAGTGTTTTAGAAGGGGCTTCAAGTTTTAACTATTCACAGGTGACTGTGATCCCTAATCCTTCAAATTCTGGGATGAACTATAAGAAAGAAAATGGCTTTTTGTTGTCGTTGTTGTTCATTCCAGACCTTCTACATCTTTCCTGTTTGTTGGAGTTTACTAATGATGCACTTCCTTACTGTATCATTTTTTGTGAAATTAGATTTTTGTATTGTTTCTTGTTTCCTGTTTGTTATAGCCTTGTTTTCTTTTTCTCTTTACTTCAGGTTAATGATGATGTTTGTTAATTCATTACTTTACTTTTTTTCATGTTTATCATATTAAATTCTTTCTGTCTTTATTAAATGTTTAAGGTGAACCAGGTGCTAAAAACAGTAGAAACTGGAGCCTGAGAATATGTAGTATATGAAAAATACTGGAATCTGTACACAGTTCTGACATTAGCACTCAAAAATCAAAATAAACTATCAAAAAAGAAGTTCAATCCTGCTGGCTCATTTCCAGACATAATACAAAGCAGGCTGTGTTGTCTTATGTAGGACAGAAATGTGCTGATCTCACCTTGCAGCACCCTCTGAAAGTGGGCCAGTACTGTTTTCATTTGGCTGTTGGATCACTGTCCAAGACTGCCTATGTTGCAGATGGACCAACCTGCCAACAGATCGCTTAATCTTTGCAGGAAATAGTTTCTGCAGACAAAGACAATCAGGAGGAGATTTCTGAGCTGCTCAAGTTACTCTGAACTAGTTGGATTTGGTGGTGAGGGGAGTTGCTTCAATAAGGCTTGGTGCACTTCATATAGTAGTAATGACATTATTTTGAAATATTAAAGCCAGGCAGTTAAAGCTTGGGCATACATAGATCTTCCAAATGGACAATGACCCTCAAATTTTTTAGAGAGTAACTTAAGGATAACAAAGTAATTTTTTTAAGTGGCAATTAAGTGGTATTATAGAAAACTGGTTAGTAATGCTGGAAATCAGTATAAGTGCTAGTCTACAACTCAGTTACTCCGGTTCTGTCAAGAGGAATAAGCCAAAATTCCAACAAACTATTTTGAGAAGCTTGTGGACGGCAGGGATGGAGGTCTCCAGACCGGTCTCGAGCTGTTTTTTGCCGGCCTTGGTCTCGGTCTCGGATTGTTATGCCTTGGTCTTGGTCTCGTTTAACAAATTGGGTCAAGGCCGGTTGGAGACTCAACAGTTTTTTAAATCAATTCAACTCCCTTTTATCTTCACCCGCAGATGCACAATGTGAATTAAAAGCAGTGATCAGAGTGCAGCTGCGTCCCACCATCTAAAAAAAAAAAAAACAAACAAAAAACAATGTTGTTATTGCTAATGACCGCGCAATCGTGTTGCATGTAAATGTTTACAAAATCAGACGGCATTTGGTCCTTTGATTTAAAAACCGCGTTTTCGTGTTTACATGCGGTGCGGTACTAGCTTTTGCTGAATAAACACCTGCATCTGACCGCAGAAAATTATTAAATTTGCTTTTTAAAACATGAAAATTTTTAAGACAGGAAAGTACAGGGGGAAACAGAACACCGGGTAAATTTTGTCCACCGTCAGGATAATATGAGGAGTGAGCGGGACGACATGTAGTTTTATTAGACATCAACAGCGGACACAAGGAAAATTAAGTAATAATGCGAAAAATATGCACACTAGTTTCTACACTAAACAGTTTAATAATAATAATAATAATAATAATAATAATAATAATAATAATAATAATAATAATAACGTAAATAGACGCTAAACCTGCATCAATGCATCTATGAAGTGAGTTTTGCACTTTTGGCTAAGTCTTAACCAGCAGGCGATGAAGAAAAAAACTAAGGCTCATCAAGCCAAAAACATAAATTCAGTCTTACCTGCGATGTTTTATGGTCATAATCCACGTTAGAGAAAATATTCCCTCTTTGCTCCTGTAATCTGCAACATCCCTGTTGGTTACATGATTATTGTTAATCCCACTGATTCTATTGGCTCTCATGGTTCTGGAATTCCCCATGTGAGGCAATTTGCGTGCCTGCGTGGACCAGTAATAATATAAAAATGCGTAATAATTTATTATTAAGTCCAGCATGGGTTTTTTAACATTTGTTACTCTTCTGAATTGTCATCTTAAAAAAAAAAAAAAAAAAAAAAAAAAAAAAAAACTTTCATGATTACCCAATCATGAAAGTTTTTTTTTTTTCATAGATGACCATTTTTATCTGCCTGATCTCTCACTGTTTTTTAAATTTACCTTATAACTATTGTGCAATGTAAGCTGATTATTTCAGTTTAGGGAATGTGTAACAATGTATTGCTGCATTTAATAACATAAGTATTAATTTATTATTATATTATAATTTATTATTATTATTATTAATTTAATACCAAGAAGTGGTTTTGATTGAGTAATTATGAGTAATTAACTGTTTTTCCATTAGTTTTTGCATTTTGTGGTGTACAAAAAGCAATGTCCTGAAATATTTGTCGACATTATAAACATTTGGCCTTGGTCTTGGTTTCGGAAGGTCTGGTCTTGGTCTTGGTCTCAGTCTTGGTCTTGGTCTCAGTCTTGGAACAACCGGTCTTGGTCTTGGACTCGGAACAACTGGTCTTGACTCCATCCCTGGTAGATATCTACCCAAAATATTTGCCCAAAGTCATACAGCTTTAAAGGCAATTCTTCCAAATACTAAATAAGTGTATGCAAACTTCTAAATTTGATCAAAGCATTTCAAGATTTAAGTATTTAGCAAATTCCAACTGACCTAAAACAGGCAAAGTTTAGTCTGATTTACTGTCAGACAATGAGAAAAAGATTGTACGTCCTGTTATAACGTGTATATAGTACAAATAGTATACAATAGTATAAAGCTTACTTCTAATATATCATATATCATTTTTATATAGGTTTAGTTTTTATTTGATAAATTAACTAGGTTGTTTTTTATAAATTAATTAGTAAAAGGTTGTGATATGCTTAACATTTTATGAGAAAATAATTTGACAACAGCTGATTAGCCCTGATTTTATTGGAGGCAACAAACTTTTAATAATAATAATAATAATAATCATGTAGCAGTGCAAGGAGTAGGCAGTCTTGAACAGGTGGATTGAGTCTGTTAGGTTTTACACTAATTTAATTAATTTGGGTTCTGAAGTAGTAGCTTAAAGTAGCTTAAAGCTTGAGTAGCTTAAAGCTACACCAGGTGTTTATTTTTATATGTAAACTTTTCCCATAGTTCCATTTAAAACAGATGTTAAAAGTGCGAACACTTTGGGAAACAAATGTTTATTTGTTTCCCATGCTAGGATATGATTCTAGCATTAATCATATCCTACAATATCCAAAGATGCCAAACAGAACGCATATTAGAGACATTGATATTCATTCATAAATCAATATTTTTTGCTTTCCTTAAAAATAATAATAATAAAAAAAGATATCCTTGTCTGAACAAAAAAATGCAATCAAAAAAGCTGCACAAATCAGTAGGGGAAGCAAATGCTGACATTAACCAAATATTTAAATACAAAGAAAATTGTTGAAATTGAAGATTGTTAAAAATATGACTAGTTGTTTGTATTTACTCTTAATAAATAATATATTCAACATTCACCTAAAAGATAGAGGAAAGGGCTAGCATGTTTTCTATAAGTAAACAAATTGCAGGCATGTGTAAAATCAGCTTAGGCTTTTTCCTCCAATTTTCCATTTGGTAGGGAGACCTTTTTCAAATCTTCACCTTTTAAAGGTTTTGTAGAAACTTAATTTATGTCATAAAAATTCTATGGCCTCAAAGGTAGAACTCAGACTAAGTAGGGCTTTGTAGAGACATCAAAAATATTTAGTATCTACCTGATACACTATCATACCACTTATGTTCTCAGGTGGTCATCAAAGTCATACCAAATCATTTTACTTAGTCATACTAAGATATGATTTTATAGCTTAGCAGTTTATAGGTGGGCATTTCTCGTATCGTTTATCATTTTTATGATAAATTTATCATGATAATAATTTTGATCTATCATTGTCTCGATAAATTACAATTAATGTTGTTGTTTTTTTAAAAAAAAAAAACTGTTCGTATTGTGGGGATTGTTATTTTTACTATTTTCTCCACTGCTTGTTTAATGACAATACCAATCAATTTCAAAATAGGAATAAATGCAGTTACTGTGTGTAGTATGATATAAACAACACTTCTTTATGTGATTTGTGTCCTGAAGATGTGTATTACAAATATGTTTTTCAACAATAGTAATTGTGGAGCTATGATTGCAGTGCTATGCAGTCACAGCCATACAGTTACCAAAAAAAAAAAAAAAAACTTTTATCGTTATCACAATAGTGCCTCAAAATATTGTGATAAAACATTATCATACCATATCACCCACCCGTAAACCAGTTACATCCAAACTGGACTTTGATTTAAATTTTTTAAAGTTGTAAAGTTCAAAGCTCAGGCTTTATAGCAATATATTTTTTCCTACAAAAGATATGGCCAAATATGCTTTGGGGGATATAGAAAAAATAACTTTTTAATAAAACATGGCATTCCCTCTCCTCCTCCTCAGGACATAATCAACTCCATGAGTAACAGTCCGGCCACCAGTAAGCCACCAGTAACCCTGAGGCTTGTTGTTCCTGCCAGCCAGTGTGGCTCCCTGATCGGCAAAGGTGGTTCCAAAATCAAAGAAATGAGAGAAGTAAGCAGACTTTTTTTTTTTTTTTTTTACCTATATAACATCCATGTACAATAATGAAAAGATTTCCATATATGTTCTCTAAATCCCATCTTAATGGATAATGTAATTCCCGTTTAACCTCTTTCCTCTGCATAGTTCTAAAAGCGTGACAGTGAAACACCTTATATCAGACCTCCCTCACTGTGGTTTTATGTTTGCACCAGTCCACGGGAGCTCAAGTCCAAGTGGCAGGCGACATGCTGCCCAACTCCACTGAGAGAGCAGTGACCATCTCTGGGGCGCCAGAAGCCATCATCCAGTGTGTCAAACAGATATGTGTGGTGATGCTGGAGGTACAGTGGGGAAGGGAAAGGGAGGGGGACACACAATTAAAATCTTCACTCACAAACCCCAAACCCTGACATTGGTTTTTGGCTAGAAATCTGTAGTGTCAAAAAGTTAAACATCTGAAGATCTCCCACCAAATCTTTAACTGACCAGCCAGAGTGGGCAGAGCAAATAGGGATGGAGGCTGCTCTCCAGACTGCTAATGACCTGTGCTGTTGCTGGCTGATATCTTTGCTGCTGGGGTGGAATGTAAATGTAAAGTTTTCTTAATATAAAGTAAATTGATTGTTGATGTAGATTGCATTCAAAAAGTTATTATATTCTTATATCCTTTGGCGACTTTTAGGTCAGTCATAGCAACTTTCCTAGGGGAAGGAAATGACAAACATTACTTTATGACAGCACCTTTGTATTTTTCCTCCTCAGTATCCATTTAGGCACTCTGAACTGTCACCAAAATAGAATTTTTGATCCAGTCCTTATTATCATTGATCATTGTTCTCACATGTCAGAGTTATATGTTGGATCTACTTCTTGCACCATTAATTTTAACTATCTGCACAGCCAGTTCTCCATTGGGCCTTCATGATGGCACCAGCCATGGATGCTAGGACTTTTGTGACATGACTGTAAGTCTCCAGAATATGGACTGAGAAACATATTTAAAGTGCAGTATGTTGAGTCATCATTATCCAGTTGAAAGTGGTTTTTCAGGTAAATCCAGGTCTAGTTGTGCACTGAACTATAGTTTGGACATTTTATGTCAGCATGAACACACAGTGAAGAGCACTTTTGTGTGTCACAGGCTGTCTTCCCCAAGGCACCGTCCCTTTCTGGTCTCACTTTATGCAACTTCTGTCTCTCTTCTCTTCTGCTCTAACACTTTCTCCACATCTCCCCCCTACCTCCCACCCCCACTCTCTCCTCCTTTGCTCTCCTCAGTCCCCACCGAAAGGTGCCACCATCCCCTACCGCCCAAAGCCTGCCTCCACCCCTGTCATTTTTTCAGGTGGCCAGGTAAGAGCAGACCCACTGGGGGCGTCCACAGCCAACCTCAGCCTCTTACTGCAGCACCAGCCACTGCCTGTTAGTGTCGCACCAGGTTTTTCTCACTCTTCCTCCCAACCCTCACTCCCCCTTTTCCTGCCTCCAACTAGCATGAAACCATCACCGCTGTTTACTGTCACCCACTAGCCTGAGCTGCTTAAATCAGAACTGAGATAAATATCATCAATGAGATGCCAAACTAGTCAAATGACAGCGCTTCTTATTTCTTCAGATTAAAAATAGGAGAGCAAACACATAATTTGGAGCCTGGGGTTGAGAGGATTGGATTTAGATTGAATTTGGTTGCTGGGAATGATTATTGGATTCATGAAACAGTGAAATCTCCTCTACTTTTTTGTAACCATTTTGCACATGCTTTATGCTTTATTTCTCCACTGGAATCACAAAGCAAATTGCACTAAATACGTGCTTAAAGAAAAATGAGATAGGATGATCAAAGAGATAGAAGAAAAAATTTGACTTTGTATTATTTCGATTAACAGAAAACTAACTGTAGAACCTGACTTGACAATATACTTTTAAGAATATCAACCATTCGATGTTCCTTTATTTTGTGCTACACTTGCATGCTTAGACACAAAAAATGTCCCCTTATAGGTGGCCATAGAAATGTTATACATTCATGCCTCGTCAACACATTTCTTCGTTTTTTTGTTTTTTGTTTGGAAATAACTTTTTCAGTCGTCATCATACATAACAAATGTTTACAACTTTTTCATATTTATAACCCTTAAATCCCAGCTTTTGCAACTGAAGTCTGTTTTTTTGAAAAGCAAAACAAGATCCCTTTTACCATCCAATATACAGATTGGAAGAGGAGCAAACTCCAAGCCTGGCTGTATCAAAAAAGTTAAAAGCCTATTTGTAGTTTTTGCATTTTGAAAAGCTAATTTATATACCCAGCTTTAGTAGTTACTTTTATACGCTCTACCATCATAGCTGGGTTACTTCATATTTAATGATTGTGAAATTTTAACTTTATTTTCTGACAAAGCCAGAGTGGTACTCATTTTCAGACCTGGAGCTTCATGCCTCAGACCTGCCCACTCTAGATAACAACCTATTATGATCAAAATCATGTAATTATAATCTTACACGTTAGGTCTACAAACGTGTGCTGTTCTCCTAAGTCTTGTAATTCTGTGTATTTTTTTAAATATTTCAGTGCAAGTAAGGGTTGCTTAACAATGTAGATTTCTTTCAACATGAGTGCACATCTCCAACAATATTCCTTACAGCACATATTTTTCAACAATATTAGAGTCTATATTTTGTTCAAATAAGTGTTCAGATATCAAAACTTAAAAAGTCAAAGAGTAAAGGAAAATATTAAATATCAAGTTCAAGAAAATGAAATAAAAAGTGTTGCACTTATAATACTATCATCTCTTTTTCCTTTACAGGGAAACAGTTCAATTACAACTTAGATTCACAAACATAAGTTGGTGTTCTACGACATCAAAATTTCCTTCCCTGCAATTTTAATTATGACAAACATTAGTTTTCACATTTTTCTGAGCCTTATGATTAAAGATTTTAAAAATTATTGCACTGTTTTCTGCAAGTTTGTTATTCACAATATGGCATAACTTTTTAGGGTTTATCCCCTGTTTCATAGTATTGGTGATGAGATTTAAATATTAACCTCTCTGCCTCAGTGAACAACAATAAATCTGCTTCAGGTTGCAGGGTTATCCTGGTTTTCTTCAGGTCAGGAGTTGGGGACACTGATATGAGTACATCAATACTCTTGATCCTGAAGGACACATCCATAATATTCCTACTGTATATCTTCCTATCATATGCATTGTGAGAATTTATCTGTCCTCTAAGGTAGGCTTTTAGTGCTATCCATAGAATTGAGGCTGATATGGTGTCTGATCGGTTGACCTCCAAATAGAAATCTATTTGTTCTGAAATAAACTTAACAAAGTTGAAGTCAGCCAATAAGAGTGGATCCAGTCGCCATGACATCTGGATTTTTGAGATTGTAATTTTACAGCAATACAAATGGGGGCATTTTCTGATATCACAATTGAATTATACTTACAGTCACTAATAGCATTTAAAAGAAAGGGATCAACTAGAGAAAAAAAATCAATCCCACAATTCTGATTTTCTGCCTTCATGTGTAGTTCTCCAGATATGAAACTTTTCCTCCAGCTCATGATTTTCTTTAATCAGCGTGGCTTGAATTTTCTCCATATTATCCAGTCTTGTATCCAGCCCACTGAGCCCTTCCTCTGCGCTGGTAATTCTTTGGGCAACTTCAAACAACAATTCATGCAATGAGGCAGCAGATCCCCGGCTTTCTTCTCAGAAGGAGTCGATAGATACTTGTATGACACCCACCACCTTTGCTAGCACCTCCATGGATTTGGTATTAGCACCTTCCGTGTTAGCAACGCTTCTCAAGTTAGACCAGCCTTCTCTACCATCTTTACCAGTATCTTTAATCGTGTTTGACACTTTTACAGAGTTTATGCTTGCTGGGCACAATAGTATTAAGCAGCTTGAGGTTCACAAAAGATGAGTTTATCTAAGATTTTGCAGGAGCTTCAATGGAAGTGTCTACACTCCAAGCATACTCCGCACCCTTCCATTTTTTTGCATATTTGACAAAACTGTCACCATGTCATGACAGTATGGTATGAGACAGATAATCTGTGAAAAAACCTAGCCCAACCATCTCCTCCCTGAGTTACTATTGCCATCTAAAGAAATGCACCGTTCCCAACCTAAAATACCCAATCAGAGCCAGAAGAAAGGTATTAGTGCTGTCAATCACCCTCGTGTACGTGCCGCTAAAAGTGCTAATGGTGAAGAAACAACTTACTGTTCCAGGAAAACTGTTTATCCTTCATCATCAGTGGATATGCTAACTAGCCTTAGCATTGTGGCAGGCTATGTTGTTGTGAACCAGCTGTAACATAGCAGAGAGCAAGGGGGAGTGTGTACACTAGGGTGACCCTCCTCCTGGCTCTGATTGGTTGTTTCTGACGCAGTGGTGTATTTTTACAGTTAATACTAGAAGCACTGGGAGAAGGCAGAGGAACTTGATTTTTTCAGATTATCTGTCTTACATTACTCTGTCATGACATAATGTTAATTTTGCAAATTGTTTAAAAACATTTTTCATAAAAGTTACATACTGCAGCTTTAAGTGTTTCATATATTTTATTCTCTTATCTTTTTTTATTCAACAACCGAATAGGTTCCTGTTTGGGTATATTCTATAAATACGTCTAAGTTTAATAATATGTGAGAAAACCTCATTTTTTGTTTATTCAGTCAGTATTTAATGCAGCTAGAGGTGGGTACAGTACCCAAAAATAATAGTCAAGTAAGAGTAGCACTATTTCAACTTATTGTTCCTGAAGTAAAAGTAAAAAGTAGTCGTCGAAGAAATTACTCAAGTAAGAGTAAAAAAATATTTTGTAAAAAGGCTGCTTACTGAGTAACTGATCATACCATCTGTTTTGATATTCTAAAATAATGGAATCAGACAGACAAAAATATAAAGTTGTGCAAATTCAGGAATTTTAAGTAATACACATAAATAACATGATAACAAGTAAGAGTAGTTATACTTCATAATAATATTACTCAAGTAAAAATAAAAAGCATGGTGTAATACAACTAGTCCAAAGAGTACATTTTTTTCCAAAACACTACTTGAGTAAATGTAACTGATACTTCTGTCATGTATCAAGTTACTACCCATCTCTGAATCTTGCTGACACAATAAATTGTTAAAATATAATGACGTGCTTCTTTTTTAAAATTCAGCATATTCTAAAAAAAAAACGTCCTTAATGTTATGGAAAGACCCTGCTGATGCAAGGGAAAACTCTGGTTTTTAAGAAAATGGCCACTTTTCAATTAATCGTTAGTCAGTTAAGATCAATCAACTTTAGATTAACTCATTAATAGCTTGATAGCTTGCATCCCTAGTCCTAATTGTTGATGATGGCACATTAAATGATATTAAATGATGACTTCTGCAATAAGAAAAACACCATGTTACTTAGCTTTACCAATGATATGGTGTCTGACATCTCAGAGAAAATTCTGAGAATTATAAATGAGCATCCAACAGTGGAAAACCTAATCATTCACACAGGAGCCCTTGATGTTATTAAACAGTAGTCAGAAATCCTGAAAGAAGACTTTGCTGGAAAAAATTCAAGACCTCAACATCAATATGTTTCTTAGTGGACCTCTGCCAACAGTTTGATGTGGAGATGAAAGATTCAGCAGACTATTCATGCTCAATAAGTGGCTTAAATATGCCTGCACTAGAAGTTCAATAGAATTTATTAATAATTTCAAAATTTTTTGGGAAAGAAAACTCTTCAAGGTAGATGGATTCTGTCTTAATAAAACTGGACAGCAATTTTCCACACCTAACACCTTAGCACTGTAAACCAGAAGCAAGGAGCCTTCTGTCAAACACAGAGGACAAGGTGTGACAGCACAGCAGATAGCATGGAGCTCTGACCTTGAACTACAGCGGAGATAAGGACAGAACATGATATAGACTTGACCTGAAAATAAAGCACCACATCTGTTGAGACAACACCCACAAGGCAATGAGTGCTCTCGTCTCCATTCTGTATCTCTCCACTATGCCCCCTTGCAACCTCAGAGGTCACCAAGTCAACAGGCCTCACGTATCTCACTCATCTCTCCATCGTATCTGACTCAGTCTTTCAAAATTTTACTGACAGTATGAATGAAGAAGTAAAGATGGGGACACAATTTACACTCTGACTCGACCACACACTTCATCATCAAGCCCCTGGGACCAAAACAATAAATTCCACTAAAAGCCACCAAATGCACCTCCTGTTTGGATATGAGATCATCAGATCTCATAAATCTGTCTTACATCTTATCCTTGTCTTATCCTTATCTTACATCTTATCCTTGTATCCTTGTCTTACATCTTACATCTTATCCCTCTCTGATATAGAGAGGGACCAGATATTAATTCTACAACTGCCTCCCCCCAGAATGAGTGGGAGTCTGCGTCCCCCACAGTAAAATACAAAAGGATCCCTTTGTTGACAAGTAACAGAAACATCATAAATTAAATGTCTTTGTATAAAATCAAACCCCAGATTCATCCCATAACTGAAACCTCCAATAGATAAATTATCTCCGACTAAGTAACTTAAACTGGCTTTATTCAACAGTAGATCTTTGTCAGGAAAGTCATTTCTAATTTGTCATTACTGAGAGCAATCTCGATGTTAGATTTTTAACAGAAACATGGTTGGATAAAAATAGTGAGACACCTATAGTGCCTCCTAATTTCAGCACATTTAGCACTGAAGACATTTTCTGCTCTCTAAGTGAGAGCAGAAAACAGTTCAGTTCAGTCTTTATTGATATCCCAACGAGAAATTGGTTTGCAGCAGGCATCATAATCTAAGACACCTGCTGCGAGTTGCCCCACAGGCAGCGCCAGAATGTTGATGCTTTAAGGATTAGACAGAAGACAGGATTGGGTGGTTCTACATTATTTCATGATTCACTAAACTTTAAAAAGATATAACCCTGGAGAAATCTGACCCTTTAGAGCATCTGGCTATCTTTTAAATATGATATGCGTTGATTATGATTGGTTATTACCATTGTGGGAGATTTCAACATCCATGCTGACAATCCCTAAGATGGAAGGGCAAATAAACTATGTGATACCCCTCAAACATTTGGTTTGACTCAACATGTCAAACAGCCAACCCACAATTGAGGACACACTCTAGACTTAATTATCATTGAGGGTCTAAATATTTCCAAGAATTTATGTTATTGATATTGCATTATCTGACTATTTCTCTGACATCTTTGATAGGATCATCTTTACCAATTCTCTTAGTCAATGAAATATAACAAAACGCTTTCTCAAGGACTGCTCAGTCGAAATCTTTAATCAAGTTTACTCTCCCATCTCCTCCTAAGCTCCTTTTTCTGCTGTTGTGATATCTTATCCACGGCTATCTTTAAGAAAGTTTTGTCTGATTTAGCATCCAACCTCATTTGAATAATAAACTCATCCCCCCAGACACTAATCAGATTAGTGCCTGGAGGAAACCTAGGTGCTTAAAACAGCAATTATCTGTGAAAAAAGGAACATGGAAAATTACAGGCCAATCTCCAACCTTCCATTCATCGGCAAAGTGATTAAAAAAAGACTTGTTTCAATCATTAAATAGCTTCTCAACAATGTTCTAATGCTATGATATCTTTCAGTTCAGTTTCCATACTCACACTCACCACCATACTGAGACTGACCTCGTCAAACTGTTCAATGACATCAGCATAAATACGGACTGTGGAAGAAACAGTGCTGACACTGCAGGACCTCAGAGCAGCATTCGATATTGTTGACCATGATATATTATTGAAACAATTGACTGGTAGAGTATTTGACTGGGTCGAGTCTTACCTAAAGAATAGAGACTTCTTCTTGTAACTAGGTAACTTTTCATTGGAGCAGACAAAAATAACATACAGGGTATCCCAAGGTTCTATCTTGGGGCCCCTTTTATTGAATATCTTCATGCTCCTGCTTGCTCAGATTATAACAAATAAGATTAGTTACCATAACTATGCTGATGATAGACTATCATCATCAGCATAGTTATGATGCTGATATTTGCTTAATGATCCTGATGATTTTGATGCATTTATATTTGCTCAGTAATTTCGATAATTTTCATGTGGATTTGCTTGATCATTTTGATGATTTGCTGTATACTTGACTGATGTTTTTTATGATGTGAAGTACTTTGAACTGCCTTGCTGCTGAAATGTGCTAAACAAATAAAATTGACTTGACTTGACACAGCTCTACATCACAATGTCACTCGTTGACTATGAACCCATTCAAGCGCTGAACAAATCAATGCCTGGAGTCCCAAATGGTTCTTCAGTTAAATATAAATAAAACTGAACCTTCAGAGACACATAAAGACAAATACAAAGTCAACCTTCTATCCCCTGAAGAACATTTCCAGGATTAAAGGACTGTTGTCCCAACAAGATCTTAAGAAATTCATCTATGCGTTTATGCTTAGTTGAACTGATTACTCCAGCAGTGTCTTCACAGGTCTGCCTAAAAAGCCCATCAGACAACGGCTGCTGATCCAGAATGCTGCTGTTTGTGTTCTCACTAAAACTAGGAAAATAGACCAAATCACCCCAGTTCTTGCACTGGCACCCTGTAGAATAGACATTAAAATACTTTTATTAGTTTATAAATCACTGAATGGGTGTTTCAACCTTCCAAACCACTCAGGTCTTCTGGTTCAAGTCTACTCTGCATCCCAAGAATATGAACCAAACAAGGAGAAGTAGCATGCAGTTTCAAAGCTGAAACACATTTGTTTACAGCTGCCTTTGATCAATAACAACAGGAACATCATAAATTGTAGTCTGTTTTTCAACCTGTGATTGTTTAGTTTGCCACGAAATTTCATTTTTATGCTCCTCTAATCTGGAGCAAACTTCCAGAAAACTGCAAAAATGCTGAAACACTGACTTCATTTAAATAAAGGCTGAAAATCAAATTGTTTGAAGTTGCCTTTGGTTAATAACAACTGGAACATTATGCACTGTTGTCTTTCAACTTGTCATTGTTTCCCCTATGTTCCCACTGAAATGTAATGTTTTTGCTTGTTTGTTGTTTTATTTTCCTTCAAACCATTTAAAGCAGTTTAAAATACCCTGTTGATGAAAATGTGCTATAACAAATAAACTGTCATGATTAAATTTATTGTGCAACATCATTAAAAAGTCATCAGAATTTAATTTATTTACATCCAATATGCGTAAATTGGTTGATTTAGAGTACCAGTAAAATATGTTCACTAGTGGAAAAAGCAATAAAACATTAAGTTTTGAAGGGATTTCAACATCAGTGAATAAAAAAGACTGAAAAAAATTCTTGAGCAGTATAGAATTAGGATTATGGATATGAGGATTCTTGAATCCATAAAATTAAACAAAACTGTACAGAAACACACAAGTGGACATCTGACTGTAGGAACTACCTTGAAATTGTGTTTGTAAGTCAAATACTTGTGCAGAAACAGAGGTCTACCTTTGGTGACATCCCTGACTCATTTGTTGGTAAATTCTGTACTTTGTACATTGTACAATGTCAAACTCAACAACTTGACTTAAAACTGTATAGAATTTAATTACCAACTGAAAGCAGCTTTCAGTAACCCTGACCTAGAGTTTTCAATGTTCTTCATGTTTTCTCAACTCTGATTTATCTTATCTGTCCCTGAATAAAAAATTTAAAAAAAAAAACATTTCTTGGAAAGATGAGTTCATTTTCACCAGCCACATTCTGGCCTTGTTACTGCCAAACCTCAATCAAGAAATCACCTAAATAAACCTTATCTGTCACGATGAAATAGGCTTATGAGATAAATCATTTATATTTAGGTCAAGATTTAATGTTTTTTTTCTCTAAAATCTCCTTTCTCAGATTTCAGCATATGTGGTTGAGTCCTTGCCATTTTAAAATCTAATTTAACTCAGTTCTGACCTCTGTGGCCTTAAAACACAGTGCATCCAGTAGGACCAATCACCTCACTCCTGTCAGGGTTTCCTTCTCTGGCCTTCTCCACACTCTCCCAGTCACCACTCTACTGTCTGAATTGTTCCTTATTTATTGAGTTCAACTGGATCTGACTGATGAATAGAAGCAGAACTGATATGAGTGTAGAGTGCATGACTGTATGTCATATGGCTACAAATATAAATCAGTTTAAGCTTTTACTTTGTTCATATTCTTGTTCAAGGTGTTTTTGTGTTTGGTCAGTTAAAGAAATATGAAAACCACCAGATCTTTTCATTGTGTTTACAGGCTTACACCATTCAAGGACAGTATGCCATCCCTCATCCAGATGTGAGTGCTAACCCCACGAGGCAGCCAACACTGCACTCTCCATCAATCTTTTTCTTGCTTTCTATCCACCCTATTAATATTAATTAATAATATTAATACTTTTCTCACTGATGTGCATTTCCTCTCTTATAACTATATAGATTCTTGGCTACCTGCCTTCTTTTTGCTTTAAATCTCATGGGGCTTGGCCTGAAGGGAAATTTCAGTGATTTACCTGTGGTGATAAGATTGTTGTTGTTGATAAGCTTTGTTAAACTATAGTAACATGATTAGTCAGTGTCTCAGTCAGTCCCATAATCCATGGTATGTCCAAAGGATTAATTATTTCTTCTCAGTTAAGCAGTCATTATTGTAAATACATCTATTTCTGCTTATTAAGCACTAAAATGAGGACATTTCTATCAAGGATTATAAGAAAAAACAACCTGGAACTAAGCAACCATAAAATAAATAAATAAATGCTACCTTGCTGCCAATAGGGCTATATTAACTAATGGGGAAAAGCTTAAATGTGCTAATGTTCTGTCGTTTTTGTTGTGGTTCAAAGTCAAATTCAAAAATATTTTAAACACCCCAAAATGAAATCAAATATTGTCATAACTCTCACCATATCAATTAGTTCAAAGAGCCATTATATATGGTCATCACTGTGGCCAGGAAGGATCTCACATAGTGGTTTGTATTACAACAGATCTGCAGATGAATGACTCTGCAGCCTCCTTAGTATACTGAAGAATGGAAGTCTTCAGTGTACTGAGTGAAAAGGAAAGGTGTGAGTACCTTTGTCTCCTTTGTGGTGCTCTTGTGCAGCTGATCATGTGATTAGACACAAAACCTGCATTCCAATTTGGAGTGTTTATTTGAAAGTTCCTTGACAGAAAAGCTGTGGGCCAATGGAGGATTGGAGATCAGTTAGGCAAAGGGGCAAGAGAGGAGGGTGAAGAGTATTCAATTCATTGGCTTTATCCAGACTTCCATTAACCTCATTTTCCATAAAACCTGTGATATTCTATATCCCTGACCAGCATTATTCTGCTGGAGCTTGTTCTTCAGGTTTTTCCTGTCTACCTCATTACTGTCTTGAACACTCCCTCTGCCTGCCCCCCCACTGAAGACTTTTTTGTTGTTGTTGTTCAGCAGTTTCTTTAACTTACTGGTGATCCAGAGCTTGTTACTCGTGAAACACTTTAATGTTGTGGTGAGGACGGTGTTGTCCATACAGAACTTTGAATAGTCAGTCACACACTCAGTCATGGCATTGATGTAATCTCCATGGGGATCCAGTTTCCTGCCTCAAAACATCCCCACAGACTTTCTTCAGCTTCCTGTTGCACTTGTCACACTTCTTTTGATCACAGGTTGCCTCTGAACTTACACAAAGAATCTGCTTTGCCCAAAGCAGGTCTTGCAGAGGAGGTCTTTGCATCCCTGACATTTTCATTAAACAGATTTAACATTTTTTATTTTATTTCCCTTTATTTGAGCAACTGAAATCTTGATCAGCTCCTCACTCTAATAAACAACTCCCTTGTTAAGAAGGGGGTTGTCATACCAGTCACTAAAATTAAAAAAGTAAAGTCCTTTAAGGTGCACAGCATCCAAATCCAGAATGAAACTTTTTCAGAAAAGTGGTGTTTCCAACCTGAAAACAAGGATGAAGAGTTTAAAACAAAAAGAATAAATCCCTAGGAATATGACAGAGCTACTGTAACAAGTGGCTAACTTGTGTTAGTATTCTAGAGAACAGAACTAAATGTGCTACCATGCAGTAAACAATATTAAGTGATAAAGGCAGAACTTATAGAGTTAAACAATGCTGACAGGACAACATTAACTGAAAGTGGTAGGACTTACACATCTAAGGATACTCCACTCAGGCCAAGTCCAGTGCTCCTTTTCTCCAATATTTTTGCTCTGTCTCTTTTGATTTTTGTTCTTCACCTCTGTGTATTTACTTCTCCTCAGCTCCTTTCTTTACTTTTGTACCATTTCCAGCAGACCTCCAAATAATTATCTATGTATGTGTGTGTTTGTGTGCGAGCCGGAGTAGGTTTTTAATGATGACCTCATAGCTCTGCTGTCCTCCTCCTCCCCCCCTCAGCAGTTGAGCAAGCTCCACCAGTTGGCTATGCAGCAAACCCCCTTTACCCCCCTCGGACAGACCACCCCTGCCTTTCCCGGTACGTACCCACCTACACAATGACCCTCTTTACCAAAGATCCTTCTCTCGTTTTTACCTGTAGAGAAAAACACTTTCTCTTCCTCCTTTTTTCTCTCTCTCTTTCTCTCTTCTTTGGCTGAATCTGTCATATCTCTTTATTCTTTATTCTTGTTCTTCTTATCGTTCTTTTCCTGCAATTGACATGGCCTGCTGGTGGTCTGCTCTTGTTGATGTTGAGGTTTCTTTCAATGTCTGGTTTTCCCTTAGCATCTCTTTTGAAACAATGCAAACTAATATAGATTGTTGTTTTGAATTAACTGTACTCAGGTCCCTAGACAATGATGCATGTAGGCTTTGCTTAGTACTGAGCCACACTTATGTGATTCAGTTACTGCTAATAGTCGGTAAACAGTTCACGACTTGTTCCCTCAACATGCCAAACTATTTTCTGTCCTTTTGCTTCCCATTTTCTTTGTCTACTTCCTGTGTTCAGCAGCAGGTCTGGATGCCAGTAACCAGGCCAGTACTCATGAACTCACCATTCCCAATGATGTGAGTAGATTTATCTTAGAGTGCAAAAATTCATCAGTCCATTTCAGTGTAATTTTTCATTCTAACACTGATTTAAAATTAGGATTTTATTTCAGATATGACAGTTTATAATGATAGCATTTGTTTCTTTTGTGTATCAGTGGTTTTAAAACAGAGGTGTCCAAAATGGGGCCCAGGGACCATTTTGGCCCTTGGACTGGTTTTGTGTGGCCCCTGAATTTGCAAATGTGAGGTATTTGTTTTAATAAGTTCAACATGCAAAAAACCCTTTTAACATTTGGACTCTACAGCAATTTGCACATCCCTTTCCAAAAAAATATCTGACTACTTTATTTAATGAAAATATTGGGTGCTCGTATTGTTGTTGAGCAAGTAAAAAAAAAAAAAAAAAAAAAAAAAAAAAAAAAATCACAATACTCTTTTACTGATTTTAGGGTTTTTTTTAAATTATATTTGTTTGGTCCTTGAGTACATGTATACTGACAATTTTGAGCCACATGACAAAAAGTTTGGACATCCCTGTTTTAAAAGATATCGTTACAGAAGCTAATTTTTGTACTCCTGTAGAAAGTGTAAAAGTGAGAGAAAAAAGGCTTACAAACATTCCAAAGCTCTTCTCCATCAATAGATGTTTTCTTTAAGAGCTCTTGCCATCCTAATTCCAGCCCCATTTTCTTCCCAGCTAATAGGCTGCATAATCGGACGCCAGGGAACCAAAATCAACGAGATCCGTCAGATGTCTGGGGCGCAGATCAAAATTGCTAATGCCATGGAAGGGTCATCGGAGCGCCAGATCACCATCACAGGGACCCCTGCCAACATCAGCCTGGCTCAGTACCTCATTAATGCAAGGTTGGATCTCAGAAGATGTTACATATTCAAATAAAACAACCGAATGTTAAATGTTTCTACTGTATTTATTTTTGACCAAAGAAAAAAATCTAACTAGCATCAACTTGCAGGTTCAGAGATGTGGCTGCCATGTGGAATGACCCATCATCCATGACCACATCCTGAGATCCCTGACTGGCTCCTCCGTTTGGCCCTTTCCAATGACCGACTACTGCAGACAACCTTGATGAAGCCCCTCGGACTCTGGTTCTGGCTCTCCGAAATCCTTGACCACCTCACTGCTCTGGTTTACCAAGATCAGAGAGGGTTTAGTGGCCACTTATATTTTAGACAGCCAAATTAAATCAAAGATAAAAAGACATACAAAAAAACTGTTGATTAGTTTTTTTTTAGAGAACTGTTAAAGCATGTTGAATGTTTATTAGAACATCTGTGTTAATTTTTCTTGTTTTTCTCTTCGTCTATTGCTTTTTCTAAATATCTTTCAGTGCTGCGTCATAGAACAACATTTAAAAGTATTAGCAAAAGACTGAAGATTTTTGTAGAACGTAGATATCTGTAAACAGCTGCTCAGTGATGCTGTCGGCAGAGTGTGTGGTGGGATGTAGCCAAATGAACCAAGTTTAATGAAATAATTTCAAAAGGAAAAACAAATTGGACTGTTCCTTGTCAAATTTCTGCCCAGGACTCTTTGCTGCATCACATGACCTTTTGAAGCCAATGGTATCACTCCTCCAGCCTCCCTTCTCATGTTAATTTCCTCTATTTACAACTTGATTATACTGCATGTGTTCAGTGTTGTGTAGTTGCGTATTTGAGTAAAAAACCTGCTCCGTGTTTGTGCTTCTTGAGATATTACTATTATATCTTTGTGACCCTGTTTCTTTTCCGCAAACTTTTTCAGCATTTTTGACCATTCACGTCCAGTCCTACTCCCTGCCCAGACAGAAAGACTTTCCAACAAAGCCTCCTTTGAAAACCAATTAATAGTAGCGATATATTGTAGATGCATGGATGAGAATTAGTGAAAATCAGTGACTTAAAACACGGATAAATTTAAATGATTGTTTACTAACTTATGTATTTTTTTTTGTACAAGGACTATTGTGACTTATCACATTAGTCAACTACGCGGCGCTCATGCAATAGACTATTCAACACTTTACTCTGGACTGCCTCTGGTGTGGGAGGATTAGTTGGACTTCAAACCCAGGTGTTGTCCAAATGTTTTGGGTTTTTCGGTCAAATCCGAAGAGGCTTAAATGTTTGGACAAATGGTACTTTTGGGGCCAAGGAATGTTCAGGGGTTCATTGGGGGGAACCCACAGGGCCTGGGCGGACGTGACCACTCAGTCTCTTTTTCACGATTGTTCATCTTGTCATGTTTTGTCATCATCACGCAGTTGATTTGATGCTTTAGTTTTGAATGTCTTTCATTGTCACAACCATGTCAGCAACTTAATTGTTTTTTGTAAAGGACAAGTTGGATGACAATTTCTGCTTTGCTGATTTTTCGTAAAGCCAGGATGTATTTATCTAGTGTTGTGATGCACATATTTTTTGTTCACTAATCATGATACTTAAGCTAAGTTGGTTTTGTTGTATTCTACCTAGTATGAGAAGGAGGTGTGGGTGATATTTGGTCAACTTAAGTAATTCAACTGTCCATTGTTGTTCAGGATGCTCTACAGATACGAAACAACTTGGGTCATCTCCTTTTAGAGGTTCAGCTAAGCTCAGTTCAGCATTGAACAATTCTTGAATGTTATTGTTGAATCAAGTGAACTATAATCTAACAACCATTTTGCATTTGCAGTACATTTATTCCTACATAGACCAACTTTGGTTTATTTCTAGCAGTAAATTTATTCCTAAAGGAAAATTGTGACATTTTGGGAACACTACTATTGCTACATTAATTACTGATAGCTTTCAGCTAAATTAGCATTACACTGGAAATAAAAAATTATTATCAGGTTCTGTTATACTAACAAGCATCTAAAATTTACTAATTTATATCTAATTCCTTCACAAGTTGGTTTAGCTGCTGTCTTTTTAGGCTAACTAATGTTAGGCTAGCCAACACCTAGTCTGAAAGCAAGAAAATGTAATTCAATGTTTTACAAGCTATTGAAGTTCTATGAACATTTTTTTAACTAATCAAGCATCACACTGAATATGAGTAACTTTTTTAAAGTAATGTGAGTGGTTGTTAGGAATAGTAGCAGTGGAATAAATCCAGTATATGTCATTCAAGTTGTTGAATTTTTGTGAACATTTTTAATGAAACACCACATTGAATAATAACTTTCTTAAATAAAATCTGTGCTTATTGGCTACCATAAGTTAGCATTAGCAGTTAGCTTCTAGTTTGCTGCACTTTAATTTAGAAAAATTCTAAATCAAAATCCAGAAATTGATTGTAAATTGTAAATTTGTAAATTGTACGAACTAATTAAGTAACAAAATTATTATTAATAACTTTACAAAATAACGTCAACGCTTGCGAGAAAGAGGCTATTGGCTGGCGAGTTGAACAATTAACACTGGCTGTGACTAAGCTAAAGCCAGAAAAGTCTAAATTTAAACCCTGAAAGTCAGTTTTATGATTTACAAGTTTTCATTTAGCATCATATTAAAATCCAAGTTAGTCTTTGTGTTTTACAAGTTCCATAGTAAAAGAATTTTTGTGAATATTTTCTCTAGCTTAGATTGAACACTAATACATTTCTAAAGTAACATAAATGCTTGACAGCAAAATGCCATTGGCAGTAGTTAATACTAAGTTAGCAGGCCGCTAAAGGTAATGTCCAACTCTAAATATTATTTTCCAAACTCCCTTTTCTTCTCAGTCTTCAGTGCTTTGATAACAAAATGTGATCATGTAAAAGGACCAAATGCTGTTTCAATCTACTAAAAGATACACAGTCAATGATTATTCTGCAATAACTCTTTATTTTTAATGTATAATCAAGTAGTTGTGGTAGCCTTGAATGGGTTTGTGTTTCTTTTATTTTTTTTTCCTGTAATTTCTTGTATTTAAGTGGGAATGTTTGTCAAATCTAAAAAAAAAGAAATTATGTTTTTAGGACAGGTTGCTAATATCAGACAGGGAATTCTTTCTGTATTACCCGTAAATTGTACCAGCAGAGAATACCCTAGAGGCTGATGTGGCTTTTTTTACAACAGTTTTCAGTGCATGTGTATGATTGAAATATTTGCTTTAATAATCAGTACTGACTAGCTGTTTCTATCACAGCTGAGTGTGCATTAAAAATGGTTTTGTTGTAAAATTTTGAAACTGATTGCAAAGCATAACTATTAAGTTGTAAGTAATGGCAGTGTGAGTTCAACAACATCAATATTCATGTGTTACTCAGTGTTTTAAAATTGTATTTACATTTGTGTATATGCCTGAGTATGCCATAAATTTGAAACAAACTGCAACTAATGCAATAATAGGGTGCAATGTGCAATTATTTAATTAGTTATTTCTTTAGTTGCTTGGTAGATAAGAAGAGCTGTGTAGCCTATTGAAAATGCTTTTATTTTATCAACGTTTAGAGTGGCAGTATAAAAGCTGGAAAAAAAGATTGATCAGATTTTTTGTTAGTTTTGTTCATGTGTATTGCAGTTCGGAGGGGGGATGGAACTTTGTAACTATTTTTAATTGATTTATTTGCTATGTGCAGATCTATATTAGTTGTGAGTAATTGCATAGGTTTTAATTTAAAAGTGTTGGTAAGAATAAAAATAAAATAAAGTTTCAATTTTTTCCTTCTGTGAGTTGATTTTCTCTCAGAGGGGTGGGGGGTGTTACTATAAATTCCAATAAAGCTAATGATAAGCTACTTATAAACTAAAATAAAAGTTCATATTGAACAGTTTGTTATTTGGCAGAATATGACTTGCTGTACTTGTTACACTGTAACAATTAGTCAGCTATGTTAAGCTATACTAATGTTTCAAAATGTATCCAAATCAAGGGGATTTTTGTACATTATTTGGATTAAAATTGAGACTAAAATTATTGAACTTTAATTAGGGATGGTAAGAAAAACTAGGAGTTAATATTAATCAAGCTGGGGTTTTAGTTTTTAGTGTGGGTGTAATTAAACTGACAGAAATACAAGAAATACAACAAAGATACCAATGATAACACTACTAAAAAACTACTTGTTGATGGGCATTTTGTGGCAAGGGAATTCAACGTTCAAAATACAAATTAGACATATTAACGTCTATTTTTCAAGAGGTTATTCCTGTTAGGAGCCTTGCCTTTACAGCCAAGAATTCAGTGTTCTCAAACTTTATCACAAAGAAAGAAACAGGTGGAGAAACTCAAAGTCCGGGAAACATCTTTCATTCCTCAGCTTTTAACACCAGAACTGCCAGAGATAGAAGTGCAAAGGAGTACCTTACAGATGCTGAGGTGCAGCAGTTTACTTTCTTAGAACAGCCATGACTCCTAAGGTAGTTTTTCTGCCCAAATGTCACTTCAAGACCAGCAGCTAATGGGTTTGTCTCCTTTCCTTTTAATGTCTTGATAGTTCCTTACTTTGGATGTAGAAATGGGTTGGAGGTGATGACGAAAATCCTCCTAAAGAAACTTAAAAAGGTGACATTAAGAATGGATTATGTCAAAAAAATTTGAATTGCTCATTCAGCAAAATAAGATAATTCATAAAAGATAGCTTTGGCATGCATTCACCAGCCATTTTATTGGGTATACCAGCTGAAATCATGGTTAACATAAAATTAGCCAATCAAGTTAAATACATTTAGACGTGATGCAAAGGGTTTGAGGTTTAAGCCAAGCATCAAAAATGGATAAGACAAGGAATCTGAAGGACCATGATAAAGTTTTTTGAATTTTTCAATGGTCTTCTTCAAAATTCTTTTGAGGACCCTTGTGGATACATACAGAGATTGATGTTTACCTTTAGTAATGCTAAGTATGCTGATCATAATAATTGGTATAAAAATTCTAAGGAAGAATACATCTAAATGTCAACTCTGGACTCAAGTTAGTAACTCCTAGTTTCACACACACTAAAAATTTTGAATGATACTTCAAAATCAGTATTGGCAGGTTAAAGCTTTACAAAAATAGAGATAGGAATTGGCAATGAAATGTAGGTTTCCTGAAAACTCTCTGGGAAAGGCCAGCCTTTTTTGGAAGAGTAAAGGAAGGACAGAGATGTTTTTCTTGGTCAAAACCAAATAAGTTTAGCTTAAAAGTTCTGGTGTCATAGATTAAAACTGAATGATGGCTATACCTGCCTCTCAGAAGACATATTCTACCTTAAAAGAAAATATAAGGTCATGAAATAAACTCCAAAAACAAAATGACTTTGCACTCATTTCCAATGTGGTGTCCAATCTTTTTCTCTTTATGTCTTTATATTGAAAAAGGGCAATAATATGCAAAGAATACTGACCTTATCCTGTACGGAATAATTGAACTGATTTTTTTTTTTTTTTTTTTTTTTTTCCCCATTGAATTTAAATGAGCTGCAAAAAGTCCTTTCTGCAGTTTGGTCACAATGATTTTTGCCTACACATTCTCCTCAGAGAAAAGACAAAACCAACATTTGCTTTGTTAAACATTCAGGTTACAGGTTCAGTAATATAACCTGCTGGTACACAGGTCGTGATGCGTCACAAATTGAGGCCAATGTTTCTCATTTTCCCTGCAAACTGATGTCAAGAGGGGAGCAAACAGTGTGAAGGAGACTCAAAACGATGCAGGAGAGGAGAGGGGAAAAAATCTGGCGCACTTGTGAAAAGTTTCTGAAGAGAAGAAAATGTTTTTCAAAAGGGTTTAAAGCAAAAGCAATCAGTGACAAACAGGTTTACTGACATGTTCCCCTTTAAAAAGAGCTCATAGAGGAAAATAAACATCAACTAAAGCTAATACAATGATAAAGCTATATAGAAATTACATTTATCCCACACAAACAAATGAGGGTTTACTGTCTCGTACATTGGATGCATTCCCTCCACAATTTTATAAATTCTAATTATATTTTAGTATGTTAAACCATCATATTATACATACAATTATGGAAAAACACAAAAAAAATACTCAGACTGTTTTATAAACGAGCACAAGCAAAGCAAACATTTTAGAAAAAAAAATTAAAAAGCACAACTATATAAAACCCTTTCTTAATAAACTAAATGTACACTTTTTATCAAGACTCTCTGACAGGGTTTTAGAATATATATATTTTTTCTTTTCGTTCAACAAAAACTTTAATCATAAGTGTCGATGCCCCTGAATAGAATGGATCTGAAAAGGATCACGGGTCATCATGCCTTGAATGGTGGTGGGTTGTTTAGTGGAAAATAAAAAGGTCATATATGATGATACACATCTGATCCCATGATGTATGTTGCCCTTTTTTGAATTTGAAACCACAAGGTACTTTTACACCAACATACAACCACAAGTATAAAGCACATTTCAAGCAGTTATTTGGTAAATCCACGAGATAATGGTCTGTGTTGGGGGTTACAGTTGTATTCTTGCCTTTAGGCTGAAACTTTAAGAACCTCAATTCATGAAAGAGCCATTCATCATCTTTTCTCAGTTGAAGGCCCATTAAGGCTTTGGCAGCACCCCAGATGCTACTGTATATTCTTTATTAAGCGATTCTTAACAACACACAATATACTCATCACAGCCATGTATCCACTTGTATGAAACACCTGTGTTTCTTTCAATCATCCACAGGCAACGCTTTGTTAAATTTACCTTGAAAGTTTGACTCATGTTGGCTCTGAGAAGGATTTGGAGCAAATCCATGCTTTCTCACTCATCAGTGCCAGAAGCTACTTAGTGACAACCTTCTTTGTCAGGCAAAGGATTGATGTCAAAGCAATGATGAAAACAAAGATCTAAACGTTATTGTGAAGGTTTTAAAGCAAATAGTGAGAGATTTACTGTATTTCATAAAGATATTCACACTCCTTAAACTTTTGTACATTTAGTATTGTCACAATCACTAATGTTAATCTGTTATACAGAGGACCCCCAGTTTTCGCAGTTAGGGACCACAACAGCCCTCAAATAGCTGAAACCCAGAAGTCGAAATTCTTGAGACCTACTCTAAAAACGCTTATAACTGCCTATTTTAATAGTTCAAACACTCAATGTATCTTAATATCCAATAATACACATACTGGAAATGGTCTTAGCACCACTGCAAAAGCTCATATGTGCGGTCTTCTTTATCTCCATACTTGGGGGAACAGTCAATCAGCACAGAGGAAATGAATGGCACTACAGGATTCATGCTGCCTTGTAAAACATCAGCCAACAGCATTTCAAGTACTTAGGTATTCTACCTTCCTAAGCTGCATTATCTTTGAAATATTTTGTATATGTTCAAGAAAAAAAATCTGTAAATAGGTCAATTTTCTTCAAAAACTTTGGAGATACATTCCACAGAAAAATCAGCAAATACTTGAATCTGCAAATAGGAGGGGGTCCACTGTATTTGCATTTAATGGGACAGATTCAGTTCAGTTTATTTATATGGTGCCAATTCACAACACGTTCCTCCTTGTTCGATCAGTCCTAAGCATCCCCACAGCATGATGCTGCCACCACCACTTTTCACCAAAGAATTCACTTGTATTCAAGTGAGTTTTTTCACACATAAAGTTTTGCATGCATGACAAGAAGTTCAGTTTTGGTCTCATCCAGTCAGAGCACCTTACAAGTGTTTGCTGTGTCCCTTCCATGGATTGTGATAAACAGAAACTTGGTTTTCTCATGCCTTTCTTTCACAGAACAGTTGTGCTTATAATGAAAATAAATTACACACAAGCGGACTGCTAATTGGATGATTTCTTAAGGAAAAGTCTGTTATGCAACACTTTATCAAGTGGTATTATAGTATGGGGGGGCTGAATACAAATGCACACCACTTTTTCAGACTTGCATTAAAAAAAAAAAAAAAAAAAGATAATTGGTCTATCAGGTTAAATCCCAATAAAACACATTGAAATTTGTGGTTTCAACATGTCGGAACTGAAAAGATTCAAAGGTTGCAAATACTCTTGTAAGGTGCGATATATCCAGTGGCTTCTTCAGTCATTAAGATCACCTGGACTTTAAAACGAGGGCATAACAGCAATGCAACGTTTGGTGTCCTCCCTCTCGGGCCAAAGCAGAGTGAGCAAAACTCAATGTCAGTTGAGCTCTGCAGCAGATGTGCTTTAAGAGACTCCTAAAGAGGTCAACATTCATTGTAGGGGAGTCGCTTTCACAAAGTGACTGCACAAAGTCAACAGAGAGGAGAGAATGAAGAAAGCCTCTTTGTCCAGGGGAAATAATGAGCTCTGTCATGATTCATTGCACGTACTGCAAACACATCTCATACATTACCTAGTATTACAGCGATTACTCTGCTGAAAAAGACTGGACTGGATTGGCTCAGCTCCATATCCTTGTGATCAGGGGTGGTGGTTTATGAATTTATTTGGGCCCTTCCCAAATAAAATATGATGTTGGAACTTAGCCAGGGGCCTGACAATATGACTTAAACTAATCCAATTGCCCGATTCATGGAGCGACTAGTGGCAAAGAGAAACTACTGGTGTCGAGCCACTGGAATGCCTTTGAGTTTCATTTTGGATATACATAATAAAACTGATCAATACAATCAATAACTGGCTTTCAGAAAATTGACAGGGCTGAACTCTGCACTAGGTGGACAATTAATCATACTAATGCTTTGCAAAGCACTGGCTGCTTTCAGGTGGTCACCACCACCACACAACCAGGAATACCTTTGAAGGTCTTTTATGTAACACGGTATTGGAGCATCTCCATCTGAGCAGGACAGCTGTAATCAATGTTCATGAAGAGTGACAAAGGGTGTCAGGCATGGAGAACAATCAGTCATAGACAGAAGCACGAGGAGAATAGGACAGCTATAGATTTACTCTAACAGGGTGCATAAAGAAAACCAGTCGCTCGGATATGCGTTCTATCCAATCTCATAAAGTACTTAATTGTTCTGTTGTTTTTGCATGTTATATCTGTCAGCGTGCATCAAATAAACCTACAAATGGAGAGGAAAGGTTACATTAAATCAAAAGTGCAAATGCAGCAAAACAGGCAAAGAAGCCCCAGAATATAAGGAAGGATAAAGGTTTAGGTGTCTTTCAGCAGATCAAGCAAGCACTCATTTTGAGTCTTACAAATTAGAAAGTAAAGTGGATAGTGCAGATGAAAAGACATACCATATTTTCAAGAAGTCTGTCAAGTTAAGTTGTAATTTTAGAAAGTAAATGGGCCAGGGTAAATTTATTGAGCATATGAAATAACTTTTCATTTTCATTTATAAAAAAACAAGGAGAAAAGAAATAGAGAATGCAGCCGGAAGCTGCAGTAGTGAGTTTCTGTTACATCTGTCACCCTACCCAGAGAGTTAAAAGGGATCACAGACTTTAAATTCTGCTAGTATTTAATTTCTGCTCTAGTTCTAACTTTTTTGAGCTTTATATCACATAATGTCATTTCAACCTGGAGACTCACACAGAGAGAAAGTAGCAATTAAAACGTTTTATTTGACATGAATAAATAAAAGTTCTTTGCCGCTCAGACCCCAGCAGAAGATGTGGATGCTGAGAATTTCTATAAGCCAGAAGGAGGCAAGAGGACAAGGATGGAAAAGGGGTGGAAATGGGTTGTAGCTTGGCTGGAGTGGAAACAGGCTGTAGCTTGCCTGAAGAGCAGATGGAGCCATGGATGGAAGGCCTTGTAAATGGAGATTCTGGAAAGTTCAGTTCCAAACCAAAATTGTTCAGGGACTGATAGTTCTTTTGCTTTAAAGTTGTTCAGTTAGAGTCTTTAGAGTTCTTTGATAAAATAAACAAAAAACTCTTTATCAGCATGACAAAAATAAATGCATAAATATTTTTGAATTTTTTGTTTTTTTAAAAGACCTGGACAATAAGTGTTGTATATCCAACTTAATGTATTTCTGAGGTGAATACCCCACCCCCTTTGACTGTCCAAGTATAAAGACAATAGAAAACTTGGGCAATAGATGAACAAATAAGTACCTAGAAAAAAAAAATCATATAGTACAAATGTACTCCTTTCAAACACTGCTCTAGACAACTGCCCATATGGCTCATATTAAAAACAACCACTGTATATGGAGCAGAATTTGCAGAACTCTATACTACTTAACAGCACCAAGTGACTAAATTCAATGCAATTTCTTTTCGGAACAGTTAAATTTACATGATTAATTAATAAATAAAATTAACTCCCAGTTAACCATTGCTGAGATTACACAATACGTCATCAAGTCCTTCTACAGCAATAACAAATCAGTGTTTCAGCTCCACAAGGGTAAGTTTTATCCCTTGTAAATAAATGTAGTCAACTTGAAGTAATAAAATAAACTTAAAATAGCCGCATGTACCCTCAGTGTTTGATTTTTTTTTTGTCTCAGAATTAAAGTGTCCGTCATGAAATGAGAAGGATGCCAGAAATGTTTGCCTCTGTTGCCAATCTGTTCTCCTCTGAGTCAAAGACTCACAGATGCAGGGTTTTAACCTGCAGAAAGGCAGAGTTGAGACCCATCTGTGCGCAAACACACACACACACCAGCCCACACACACACACATTCCTAATATGTACCCACCCAGAGATGCACCGCTGCTGCAACGCTGCTGCCGGATAGGAGGTCAAACAGCTGGACGCTGCCTCCCAGAGAGGCTGAAGCCCCTGCGGAGGACAGTGACCAGCGCAGAGCTCAGAGAGGAGGCTGCCTGTCCGGTAACAAAGACGGGATTCACTTTGGGGAATGTATGCAGATCCAGAGCTGTCAGGTAGGTTCCTAATTATTTTACAGAAGCTGCTGCATTGTAAGCACATTTATACTCTGTATTTAACCTAATCAGATTTATTTATATTAGTCTTATTTTTCTACTTTAACATCCTTTTTTTTCTGTAGTGCTCTATAAAAAACTAACTTCACTTTGAAACAAATAACTGTATTTATATTTTGACATAAAGTACTGAAAGGCTGAGCTTTTTTATTCTGATAAAGAATTTTAAAAGTTGCCTTTTTGTTTTCAGCCTAAGTTGCTTTATTTTTTTAACTTTCACCCATAAAACAAATTTTACTTAATTATCTCTATAAAATTCCAACATATTTACAATAGCATGCAAAAGTACTCGCATCACTTCAGGTATTTTTGTGTACTTTATTTTATTGAAATTTTAACTTTCCCTGTATGTTTAGAGTTATTTTCCTGCTTTTTGTAGCCTTTTTTTCACAGTATTCTCCTATTTTAGCCATTGTTATTATCAACCCTTATCAGCTTCTTTGTTGCTGCTGAAGAAAACCATCTCCATAGATGTAGCAGCATCATAATCTTATGATGGTGCTACAACCATATTTCACTGTGACGACAATATTGCCACAAGGACCAGAGCACCTTCTTCCTTCTTCTGAAAACAGTTGGTTGCACTACATTTTTTTATCGTATCAGAGTAAAAGTGCTGAATAAAAAAGCATTACACACTTCAGGTTTTTATCTGTAAAAAAAAAAAAAAAAAAAAAATCCCTTCTCACCCTCCACGGGTGGTCTTTCTCAACCTCTGAGCTCGGGTCCTCTACCAGAGGCCTGGGAGCTTGAGGGTTCTGCGTAGTATCTTGGCTGTGCTGAGAACTGTGCATTTCTGGACTGAGATGTCTGACGTTGTTCCTGGGATCTGTTTTAGCCACTGCTCCAGTTTGGGGGTGACTGCCCCGAGGGCCCCGATGACCACAGGCACCACTGTGGTCTTCACCTTCCAGGCCTTCTCCAGTTCCTCTCTGAGGTTCTCCAGTTTCTCGTGTTCCTTTTTCCTGATGTTGCAATCGCTTGGTATTGCTACATCCACCACAACGGCTTTCCTCTGTTGTTTATCCACCACCACGATGTCCGGTTGGTTCGCCATTACCATTTTGTCTGTCTGGATCTGGAAGTCCCACAGGATCTTAGCTCGGTCATTCTCCACCACCTTTGGGGGTGTGCCCCACTTTGATCTCGGGGCTTCCAGTCCATATCCTGCACAGATGTTTCTGTACACTATGCCCGCCACTTGGTTATGACGTTCCATGTACGCTTTCCCTGCCAGCATCTTGCACCCTGCTGTTATGTGTTGGACTGTCTCAGGGGCCTCCTTGCACAATCTACACCTTGGATCTTGTCTGGTGTGGTAGATCTGAGCCTCTATCGCTCTGGTGTTTAGGGCCTGTTCCTGTGCAGCCAGGATGAGTGGCTCTGTGCTGTCCTTGAGTCCAGCTTTTTCCAGCCATTGGTAGGATTTCCTGATGTGGATCAGGATTGTGCGCCCGTCAGTTAACCATTCAGGGTGAGTCCCACTTTGTAGCAGCTGGTTCATTTGAGCTGCCAGTCGCTCATGGAGGGCAGTGAGTTTCTTTAGCCAGTAGGCATGGATCATGTCAGGACCTGGTGCTGTCCAGTTTTTCATACCTGAGACTCTTTCTTGGACATCTGCCACTGTGATAGTTACTGGGGCTTGCTCAGGGAGGTTGCTGTGGTCATCTCGTAGAGAGATTAGCCACTGTGCATTGCTGTTGTGGGTCGCCTCCCTTTCCCATATGCCTTTCCAGTACTGTTGGGTCTCCAGCCTTGGTGGGTCTGCTCTGTTGTTATTACCCTGCCATTGAGAGTACACTTTAGCTGGTTGGGTGGAGAAGAGCCGGTTAATCCTCCTGGCTTCATTTTCTCTCGTGTACCTCTTTAGGCGACTGGCCAAGGCTTGGAGCCTTTGTTTGGCAGTTTCGAGCGCTTCAGGTATGGGCATCTGGCTGTACCGCTTGGGTACCGGTCTTTTGATTGCACCTCTTTGGAGCTCTGACAATTGGCTCACTTCCCTCCTTGTTACCTTGATTTTAGCCTCTAACCGTCTTTTCCATGGTGGGTATTGAATCTCATGGTTGCTCCTATAGCCGAGCATCTCAAGGATCACTGATGCTGAGTTGTACACCAGCTCATTGGTTTCCGTTATGGTGTTGGTAGGGATCGTTCTCAATGCTGCATTCACATCTTCAATGAGACTTTCTGATGGTACTTCACTCAGCCGTTGTAATTGGCATCGGGATTGCCTGGTGTTCATTCGGGCCACGATCCTACCTCTCAGGTCAGTTGCTGCCTCGTTCAGCTTTGATGGTTCGTTCATTATTGGGGCTGCATACCCAATCTGCGGGTGGGGAGTTGAAGCTAACTCCCCTCTGACCTGGCGTCCTGGCTCCCCCTTGCCGTAGCATTTGTGTTGCACCTCGTCTATCTCAAGTTGTGACAGCATTTGCCGTTTGCGGATGTTGGAACACTGAGCTACTAGTTGTTTGGCAGTTAGTGTTGAATGGGGATGTCGACGTAACCATTCCTCCCGCATTCTTTGCATGTAACCCCTCTGACTAGGGTTACTTGAGTAGTAGCATTCCAACAGATCCAAGTTTTCACCTCTCGCCCAATTCCGTCTTGTTCCAGTAACCCATTTTTCGTGAAGGTGCCCTGGTTCCCCAGCACCTGACGCAGACCTTGTTTGGCCGGGCGACGTCTGAGCCGGCATGGCGTGTATTCCTTTATCACTCATCATGAGGTAGGCAGTAGCGCGAAGGATCTTGCCTAAGGACCCACACTGGATATCTCAACCAAGCGACCCGGCCTGGATTCGAACCCCGGTCTCCCGGGTGAAGGTCGGGTGACTTACCCATTGAGCTACCCAGCTCACATATATATATATATATATATATATATATATATATATATATATATATATATATATATATGTGTGTGTGTGTGTGTGTATATATATGTGTATATATGTATATATATATATATATATATATATATATATATATATATATATATATATATATATATATATATGTGTGTGTGTATATATGTGTGTGTGTATATATACACATATACACATACATATATTTTATATATATGCAGGACACCTTGGGCATTCTCTTCCATGAGGTGGGATAAGTTGCTGTGCAGTGCCATACACAGCTTTTAAATGGTCTCCCTATTCTCAGCGGCAAGTAGGGGGTGCAAAATCCCATTTGTCTACATACACATACAAAGCTATAGAAAACCTGTTCGAGGAGCAACTCACAAATAGAGTTTTATCCTGTTCCCTTTCTACTGCTGCCCTGAGCAACTGCCCATATAGCCCATACCAAAAACAGCAACTGGCTGAAGGGATGTGAATACTTTTGTAAAACCCTGTATGTTTTGCCTGGTACAACTCATTCTCAGTCATTTACCTCATTTATATTCATGTCATTCTTGCCATGAAATCATTTTGTTTGACATCCATCATCTCCATCAAATCTGTTCTCCACACTCACAAATGAAGCACATCTTGTCATGATTTAATTCGCTCCCTGACCTTCATTGGTCACAAACGTCCCAGTTAATCTCACAGACTACTCACGGCTTTTTATTCCAACACAAATCACTGTTTTCAAAGTTCATCAGCAGCATATTGATGAGCCCACACCTTATTTAATGGGATGTAATTTCCAAGGAGCCATGCTACAGAGACAGGGTATTATTATGATAATACTGAACTTTACTGGCCTCTCCACTCACTGGAGAAAGACAATATAGTAGGAATTTTGCTCAACAAGAAAAATAAATCACAAATTTATTGTCCCCCTTTGTGTCTTTCTGTTTTTCAGGTTTCTTCTGGTTGGTGGAGACCAATGCTGATATTACAACCATGGCTCATCTTGTCAAAACATTTTCCACTATCTTCTCAGAGGCAATCCTTGGCCAAGTTGCTCTTTGACTTGTCATATAGAGAATATGCAAACAACTGGGCTTGTCCCCAAGCTGGATTGGGCTTCAGTAAATGTTGAGAAAGAATGTCCGGGTGAATCTCGAAAGGACTTTTGGATCTTTAACTCTACAGCTAATGGGGGCTTCTCAAAGGTGCAGAAGCTGCATACAACATCCTTCCAGTGGTTCTTATTTCTTTGCAGGAACTTTGTTGCTACTTTCTTTTGTTGCAGTGAAGGGTTGCCCAAACAGCTGCCACTGCTCAGACAGGAGTGGCGTGGTGGTACAGTGCACCTCTCGCAATCTGGAGAACATCCCGGCCAACTTACCAACAGATACTGTTGTTCTCTTGCTGTCGTCAAACCGAATCAGGCACATCCCAAAGGAGGCCTTCGAAGACCTTCAGTGCCTCAGGGAGCTGGATTTATCCGACAACTTGCTCGAAAGCGTGGAAGACGGCTCCTTCCAGGGAGTTTTGGACACCCTGCAGACCTTGGACCTTTCAAATAACCAGCTTAGCAGCCTCCCAAAAGGAACCTTTACCAAACTACATGCCCGAATCCGCCTCGCCAACAACCCCTGGCACTGTGAGTGCACCCTTCAAGAAGTTTTAAGGGAACTGAGGCTGGATCCAGAAACAGTCAACAAAGTCAGCTGCCACACATCTGTGCAGGAGGAGTACATAGGACAGCCGGTGATCCAGGTCTTGGACTCAGGAATCAACTTTTGCAATTTCCACCACAAAACAACAGATGTGGCCATGTTCGTAGCAATGTTCTGCTGGTTCTTCATGGTAACGGCTTACATTGTTTATTATATCAAACACAACCAAGAGGATGCCAGGAGGCACATGGAGTACCTAAAGTCCTTGCCCAGTACGTCCCATAGCAGTAAGGACTACGACACAGCCAGCAGTGTGTTTTAATGTCTTAGAGAAGGACTAAATCATACATAGCACAGAGAAAAAGATATTTCTGCAGAGTTATGTACAGTGCTGTGAAAAAGCGTTTCCCGAAATACAGAATGTAACCTTTTTTGCTCATTTGTTCCACATTTCAGGTCAAACTAATCTTAGCATTAGAGAGAACATGAATAAAAACAAAAACTAATGTTCATGAAGTAGACTAAAAGCCCATGGCCCCAAGATAAAGAAATATGATAACAAATTAAAAACACCATCATTCACATCTCTCAGCCCGGAAAGGGTTAGTAAACCAACCACATTGAGAGCCATTATCGACAAATGGTCAAAATATTTCCTCTCACCTGAGAGGCCCACTTAGCAAAATTACTGCAAGAACTCATGAACGACTCATCAAGAACATGACAAAAAAATCTGAGAAAAACATCTAAAGCTCTGCAGACCTCACTTGGCTCAGTTATGGTCAGTGTTCATGATTCAACAATAAAGAAGAAACTGGGCAAAAATGGCATCTATAAGAAAGTTCAGAGGCCATAATCTCAGCTGGACAAAAAGAACTTGAAGAAGAAGATCTTGATGATCTCCAAAACTTTTGGAAAAATTTTCTGTGGACTGAAAAGACAAAAGTGGAACATTTTTAAAGTTGTGCGTCCTTTTTCATCTAACATTAAACATTCAGCACTTTAGAAAGAGAACGTCACACATGGTGGGGTAGAGTGATTGCCTGTGAAGCTGGTGTGCAGCTTCAAGATCAGGACGACTTTCTTTAATTGAGAGAACCAGTAGTTCTCCTCTCTAGCAGAAACTCCTAAAGAAGAATGTCCCTCCATCTGATTGTGACCTTAAGTTCAAGGACTCCTGGGCTATGCAACAAGATAAGGATCTGAAGCACAGCAGCATGACCACCTTCGAAAGGCTAAAAACACAAATCAAGATTTGGTGTCCATCCATCTGCCAGTCCAACACAGAAACACATAGGACAAACAACCATTCACACTCACACTCTAAGGGCAATTTAGAGAGACCAATTAACCTAATATGCATATTTTGCACCTTGGGAAGAAGCCACAGTACCCAGAGAGAACCCACACATGTATGTAGAGAACCTGCAAACTCCATGCAGAAACACCCTTGGTCAATTATTGCTGCAAGGCAACAGTGTTAATAACTGTGGCACAGTGCAGCTAGATTGGGCTGGTGAAAGTCCAGATCTAAGTTCAATTGGGATGCTGTTGCATCATCACAAGCAAGCCATTCATGCTTGAAATCTCTCCTATGTGGCTGACTTAAAACAAGTCTGCAAAGACGAGTAGGCCAAAATAGTTGCCACCAAAGGTAGCTAAAGCAAATAGACTTAGGGGGCAGTTGTTTTTAACACAGGGTTTGGTTGGTTTGGAAACCAACCAAATCAATGAAGATATAATTTCAAAAATGATTTTTATATTTGCTCAGGTATATTTGCTCCTTGATATCAAAATGTCTTATAGAAGAAATCTGGAAATGGTACTCAAAGAAACAAACAGTTATCATCCAGAACAGTAAATCCAAATGGGAAAAAATACAGAATTAGCTGTTTGGCAAACAAAGAATTTTATCCTTCTGTTAACACATATTGCAGTTTGCAAACTGAATGAACTGTGAAGAAGATATGTTGAAATTACATTTTTCAGTTGAATGCCTAATGTTTTGCTTTAGACCGGAGAAACTTTAATCACTTTTGAGAATAAAAAAATAAAATACTCCAACTAAAAACTTGGTTGTTGTCTCTTTTTAAAAAAAAAAAAAAAAAAAAAAAAAAAAACAGCTCCACAGTTGTGGCAGCATGATACTGCCACAACTGTGCATGTTAGTGGTCTGATCTTAAGTTTGAAAGCCTTGCTTTGACTCCTCCAAACATACTTCTTGTCATTGTGGTGAAATAGTTAAACATTTCCTTGACTATAAAGTTTTTCACCAGAAAGCATTTTGCTTGTCCAAATGTCCAAATTTCTGTAAAACAGAAAAGTGCTGAAGGGGAGGATTTTCCTCTTGGTCAGTTCCAGGTTTGTTCCTTAACATCCTAACCAGTAATCTTTAATGTCAGTTGTTTAAAATAAAAAAAAAAAAAATTTAAAAAAAAAATCTCACAGAGACACTTCACACCCCGCCCTTCTCCAAGTTGCAGAGTGTTTCACTCCACCCTGTTCGGCCATTTTTGTAGTTTGATAGCAGCGATACGATTATCTACCAGCAGAGGAACTTTTTATTCCTAAGTTTATTAAAGATGTCAGCAACAGAAGATTTGTCCATCCAGCCTTACATGTTGCTCCAGAGTTTGACCCAGAGTGAGAGGAGAATGAAGATGGCAAACCTGCAGAATTACATCTTCAAATTAATGCATCACAATGGTCTTAATACTGTATTTATACTCTCTTCATCCATACCAACTACCTACAATATGGAGCGTTAAATTAGTGTTACTGTCAATTAATATCATTCAGAAATCTAAATCATCCACCTGCCAGCTTGACCCTCTTCTTACGGTATTAGTTAAAGTTTGTCTCCCCATACTGGTTCCTCTCATAACCACTATTGTTGCATCTTGTTTACTGACTTGCTTTATATAATTGTTGCTGACTCTGTTTATTATTTGTTGTTTTTTGTCTGTTTGTTTTTGTAAGGTGACCTTGGGTTTTTGACAGGCTCCCTCAAATAAAATGTATTATTATTATTATTATTATTATTATTATTATTATTATTATTATCATCATCATCATCATCATTATTATTATTATAACAAACAGCACCACTAAAATGATTATTGTAGATGTAAGCTAGGAAACACATCAACAGAATACTGTGTAACTTCTAGGCTAAAAAATGTACTCTTCGTATGAAACACAGAAAAGGATAATCAAAAACAATGACAACCGTGTCAACAATTAAAATTCTTAAATATCAGAGAAAGCTTAAGATATTTCACAGTAGTAACAAAACATGTAATCATTTTAACATTACTGACAAAGGTGTAACTAAATCTCACTAGTTACAATTACTGTGTTTAAGTTTTAGGGAATAAAATAATTTTAGGAGAAGTTTTACAACACAGTACTTTTTACTTTTACTTAAGTAATATTATTATGACGTATCATTATTTTAGCTTGAGTCAAATTTCTGGCTACTCTACCCGCTGTGAGTAACTTCACTAAAAGAGGAACAAACATTTTTAGCCAAAAATGCACCAGATACAGACACATGAATTTAGTTTGTTAAAGTGAAAGTTCTTTGTATTTGTTTAGTTTTCTGTTAAGCCTGATGTAGCATGTATAGCTCAAGAAGAAGACAGTAAACACTAAATATTGTTACTGGGAATACTTTAACCTGTTCCAACATATTTTCACTACCTAATGTCAGTACAAGTTTCCTAAGTTTTACACAAAAAATTATTTGAAAAAGGGTGCGTTTGGCCTAATTTTTTTTTCATTGTACTGTTTAAAACATAATTCTCACAAAACCTAATATTTTTTGCCTGTCTGATGACATTTTAAAATACTATCTCAGATGTTATTACTATTAATCAGTTACTCTGTACTTCAGTAGCCTTTTTGTGGAATACTTTTTTTACTCTTAAGTAGAAACATATTTACTTAGATCTACTCTTAGTTGAATAAAAATTTTTTGCCTACCCTACCCATCTCGGCTGACAATACTGAAACACAAACTACATGTCAGTTACCTTTTTAAGTATTAATGCTATCACAAAATGAATGAAGTAAACGAGGCCTCAACATAGTTAAGGAGTTAGCGAACGCGAGCGTCAAGAACGTCACTCAATGCATTTTGATCTTGTGTTCCCCAAAACAAAAACGGCAAAATAATACTAAACTGCTTTCGTAATAATTTTATTCAAAGATGGACTGCAGTTATATCCTCAAGGAGCTAAAAGCTAGCACACATCGCTAACATAAGCAGAAGCCACAATCTACTGCTATCAAAACAATGGCCAGGACGTCATATCTACACGCAAAATTTATGTCTAAAATAAAGTTTGTAATTTATTTAGAGATTACCGCTTTGCTGTATCCATCGTTTCCGTAGAGAGAAGGAACTGACCCCTCAATCAGACAAAGTCTTTTGGCAAATCCCTCTTGATACTGGTGGAGCTTGCAGAAGCTTGAAGTGCTTCCCGCAAACAAGGAGGACTGATGTGGGTACATTTCCGGAAAAAAAATAAAATAAAATTTAATCAGACACTTCGAAGAGTTTCTGATGCTGTACTCACCACCAATTGGCCTGGCCTACTTATGACAGTATTTTTTGTGGTGTTTTCATTCAAATTTTATGAAAATTTGCTTTGTTCCTCTCCGTGGAGATGGAGCATAAGACCAATGATTAGTGGAGCCTGTTTACTCATGCAACTTGTAGAATATGGCATTAGACTTTTTTTTTTTTAACCTGTTAAGCCCGACTTTTCTCATGTGATCCAACAAGGCCCCTAGGGACAGGCCCTCATGAGAGCCAGCAGGTTTAACAGGTTAACTTAAAGATGGTTTCCCCTGCAGGCTAAACAGTTTTTTTTTTTTTTTTTTTTTTTTTTCAATTCTAATAATTAAAAGAAAATGTTTTCTCTGTCATTACTACCGCTCTAATTTCTCGTACATATGGTGTGAACTGAATGTGACAAATTAAGAAAGCATTTTCCACAGCATCATTTAGTCAAACCTGCTCTCTCTGTTATCAAAAATGTGTATTAAAAAGCTGTTCTCTTGTAATAGGTGGTAAAGTGAATAACAGGTCAGAAGCATGTCAAGCCTACCTCAGTAATATATTCAGCTGCATTGGTTAAAGAATGTAGGACAAGACCATATTCGCTACAAAGCCGACATAGAGCCTAGTCAAGCCTTAATGTCGCAAATCTAGGGGTTGAGACTTAGTGTCAATGTCAGGTGAAATATAGATGGATGAAGGATTATCTGTTTCAGGAACAGGGTGATTTTGCAGCCACAATAACCCTGAAGGGGTTAGCATAGGAGTGTATGTTACACTCCAATTAGCAAGGGCTCTGTGACATACTGGGACAGCAAATGTGTGTATTGCATATATCAAGGAATACATTTCTCCAGGTGTATTCAAAGGTGACATTACTTTTGACAAGGGATTGAAATTTCTTACTTAAAGTCAAGAAAAATACAACATTTTTTCCTTTATTAATAAAAATAGCATAAGCACCCAAAAGGAAAGCTCTGATTAGGCAAACCCGCTATAGGCGTATATATACCTCAAGGAGTTGGCACAAGTAGAACAGGCCTGGAAGGGTATAGGTGTTTGCACCATAAATACAGTGGTAATGTTACCAGATAGTTGTCATAGAGACCAACTGTCCAACTCAACATAATGCCAACAATTTGCTTGTAATTATGTTCACTGCATCTACACGACATCTTCCTTTTGTCAGGCGCTTTGGTATCTGCCTGTTAGAACAACGGCTCCACTCTTGATCGAATAACTACTTCTCTCTGGTGCCTGCTATAGCTCTACAAGCTCCTTGCAAAGTAAATCATTTACATACCTTCTGCTAGACTATATGTGGATCAAGTTAAATCCAAACAGAACCATTCTGATTGAGTGGTTTCTGTTGAATAATTAGTTTTCCACAAGAAATTGCATGGTTATGGAACAATTGTGGATGAAACAATACAAGTTCGAAATGATGGTTTTCAAGATCATACCAAAGACAATAAAATAAGTACTATATTTCCAACAAAGTGCTCAATAATTTTTTTTTCCCAGATAAGAAAATTAAATTGTTACAAGAACAAATTCAGGCTGAGCTCTTGTTATCTTGAGATAGTAAAGTTAATGAAATGTATCAAGTTCAAAATCTTTTTTGTCTCAGGATGAAGCAATAAAGAAATCACAAAAGAACATGGAGAAGACAAAAAAATTTCAAGGCATTTGTTTATGCAGAGAAAAGCTACATGTGCATACTGCTATATGGCTGTGGTTCAGAAGACAAAATCTGTTTGTTTAAGTATTTCAAAATCCTAGCCTCAAAAAGTCAGAAGTCACAAATATTCTAAATTGTAAATTGATGAATGCTTAACAGCCATTTAATATTTTTACCTCTATATCTTTTTTTTTTGTTCACCCAGACTCATCTGCAGCCACAACAGATTCCTCCTTATATTTATTTCTCCAGATTTCACTGGGCCAAATATGGAAGTTATACATCTTCAGTTGTACAGATGTGGATGAGGCAGAATATTAGCATGTGTTCCAACAGTCTTAAAATAGTTCTCTTCCACTAACAGTGTAAGTCCATAAATCTAATGAGTCATTGAGAAGGGCATTACAAGGGTGGTAGACTTAGTATCTCATGACAGTATCCATTTATACAATTCCTTAATTACATGATTTATGTCATCTTACTGGTAGCCTGAATGTTATATGTGCCTGCCACAAGCTTATATGATCTATAATATCAAAACACTTCTGACTTAGAGGTTTCTAGAGTAAACCTTGAGCTATCCCACAATAATATTTAAAGACCACATTACTTAAAAGTCCCAAAGGCAGCAGTAGACATCACAATCAAGTAAATAATTGGCCAAAGAAAGCTGGGTTCACTGCATATGTTTGAGTTTAGAGAAATGAGTTACTCATTAATTTCCACTGCAAATAAGTAAGGCACTATGAAATCCATTTTATTATTTTCCAAATTCTGTTTTATTTTTTCCCCAAATTCCACTTTGTTTATATTTTTCTGAATTCCATATTAACCATATTTATTAACCTAGAAAGTGTGTAAATATGGTGTGAATGAAATCAAATGAACAAATCAAAAGAGGTAAACACTTGTTATTCTGTTTCACAAATATAAACAGACTCCTGTGGTTCAACAGAACATTGGTTTTACAAGGTGTTAAAAAGTGTTTCCCTACCATTTTTTAAAGAACTCAAATCTTATGTGCAAAATAAAGAATCTTGTTTTTAACTTAAAAGAAAATCTCCCTGTTAAAAATGCTTTAGAGTTGAACTGAATACAAAAATATTTGTCATATAAAAATCCATTTACAGACATCACTCTGTAAATGGAATTAAATACATATGTAATACCAACCTGCATTTTTACTCAAAAGTATGTTACTTATCATTAAGCAGCTAGATACCGCTAAGATCAAGGATCCCTTTTGTAAGAGAGACATGAAAAATCTACACTTTCCACTGATATTTCTTAGTACTCTTATGAGTCAAACAACTTTTGTCTTTTGCACAACCTAGAAGAATTTCCTGCAAGACTGTTCACAGAAGTTAGGTGTGACTTCTGACTGATGGAATCTTTCAGAGATTAACGTTGCAATTTCTACTGCAACATTACTATACAGCTATGAAAGTTTAAGACTTCCTGTTTAGTCATTTGTAATAGGAAATTATGTATATGAAAATAAATCAATATATTGTTTGTGTAAAATAAGAAAAAAAAATGTGTAAGCCATACATATGCAACTTCAAATCGAGTTTAGTCCTATTTGACATGCAATATTCTTTTAAGAAAAAAAATAAAATAAAATAACCCAACCCTTTCTGATTCCATAAAATTATCCCACTCCAGACTAATACTACACTTCCTCTACTTGATACTCACCAAGTTTCAACCTCATCTGCTGTGGAATTTCAAAGCTAAGGCCTATGAAAATAAAATAATTTTACAGGTATTTTTTCCCAAAGTGTCCATGCTCACAACTGACAAACTCTCTATTTCCAGTGACTTTTGTCACTTCAGGATGACAGGACGCCTGGAGGTGGAGGAACTAGAGCTGTTCTAGTGTGATCCAGATGCATAAAATGTACTAATATGGCCCTTTCATGAAGTTTCACAAATCAAATAAAGGTTTCACAAATCACAAACTTGGTTTTAAATATTCTGCTATTAGTTTAGAATAATTTAGTCCAGGTTTAACATGTCTAAGTGTTGCAGTTTTTAAACTAAGGCTGTTTAAAAATGCTCAAGATAGTGAAAGATTATGTGGAATTGCCCTTTAGATATTTCCAGAAGCAGAAGCTACAATTGGAAGCCAACTTCAGCTTCGCTGTCTCAAGGCTGTATTAAAAGAAAAATAACTGAGTATCTATCTCTCTCTTATTTGGTAGACAAAATCTGAAAAATTAATGATTGCATCTACTCCTTATTTAGCCGAATAAAAACACAAAGTTAACACAGAGGAGAAACAAGTAATGATAAAAACAAAAAATTTGAAATTCCACATCAGATCCAGATGGTATTGCTGGGTGTCCTCTAGAAGTGTCCTTCTGTCACCCTAAAGTGAGAAAAGTCACTCGAAATAGAGAGTTTTCTAGCAATAAGCATAGCAACTCAGGAAAAACACTTTATAAGGTCTTATTTTGACAGGCGTTACTTTTGAAATTCCACATCAAATCTGAATGGCATTTGCTGGGTGTCTTCAAGAGGTGTCTTTCTGTCACCCTAAAGTGAGAGAAGTCACTGGAAACAGAGTTTTCCAGCAATAAGCACAGTAACTTATTAAAAGAAACATAAAATCTTCTTATTTTGAAGGGCTACTTTTTCAGGTAAGACATCGGTGTTTCAGAGATTTTTCACCATAGCTGACTGGTTTCTTCTGTCTTTGTGGAGAGGACAGCCAAGCAAACTCAGAGCCAAGCTCTGCCAACCAGGTAACAGCAGGGTACTGGAGCTCCAGCGCCCAAAAACTACAGAAACTACATATCCTTCCCTTCTTGCCAATATCAAATTCTGTGAAATTCCACATTTTGTGAATTACGTTTTATTAAATGCATTTTCTGCATATTGGAAATTATAGGGCCCTAAATAAGGGAACATGCTTTGCAATGTTAAAATAGTGAACTTTAAAATGAAACTAAATACTGGAAAACCACTGAGATATTTTTTAAAGAAAATGAACACAAAAAGGTAAATCGCAATACGCATGACAGGGTGAATTATCCCCTGACCTCTCAGTTTGGAGCTCCATGTAATATCGTGCCTCATAATGATAGAGGATCACAACAACACGAGGAGCTCCTTTTTGCTGCCATGGCAGTTGTCAAAATGGATTGAAATATTCCAGGCTTTCACAAACAGACAGGCCAATCCTAGGTTTTTCTGTGAACATTTAGATGAGGTCAAAATTAATTTTTGTGGCATCAACTGGATTCAACGAACAACATCTCTACAATCAAGCACAGAGATGGAAGCATTATGATTTTTTTTTTTTTTTTTTTTTTTTTTTTTTTGCTGAGAAGGTGAAGAATGACATAACTACATTGAGGGAAACGAGTGTCGTGTAAAATCTCTGTTTGGAACTTCCCCCATAAGTTAGTACATGCAAGACAGGTAATGGATGGGTCTCCCAGAAAGACAAGTTCTCGTGGTTTTAGCAATTTGTCTAACCCACATGCAAAATCACTTTCAGGAGGCACATAAAAAGTTAAGATTTATTTACAAGTGAGAATAAGATTAAGCTCAATTGTGAGTGGACTGTGATCCAGAGGGGTATGGTTCAAGAACTGGGCAGCAGCTGGAGCTCTGGAAGGAACACAAGAGGTGGTGAATATGATGAAGCGGGTAACTGAAGTAGTATTTCCAGAGGTGCCCACTTGGGTGGTTGAGGATATCCACCAGGAATGGTTCAGGGAAGGTGGTCTGGGAGAGTGATGGCTCACAGGTGAATCCAGATGGAAGGAGAAACCAGGTTGCACAGTGAAGGGCAAGACAGGGTTTGATCATGTAACAAGGGAATGAGGAAGAGGAACCAAGAACTGCCAGTCAAAGGTTTGTTATCAGGAGGTCTACTGAAGGTTTGCAGGTGACTTTCAGTTGCCAGGTGATTGAGCTATAGTGGAATCTGAACTCTCATCAAGAGGTACCTTGGGAGCAGAAATACAGTGTTTTTCCTAGGAGGATAAAAATGAAGAACAGTGCAAACCATCAAAGGGCTTGAAGTTACCACTTGGGCTAACACTCAGGCACTGGAGGACTGGCAGCAAGCTCTTCTTATACTCCTCACTGACGAGGCTGATTTGATGCAAGTGTGATCCCCTCCTGCTGAACTGCCTGAACTGAACTGCAAAGGTGTAAACAAACTCCCAGACCCCAACACAAGAATCTAAAACTCACCACCAGGGCAACAAAGGAGTGACTAAAGAAGGTGCTAAAGATGATGGCCTTGCCAGTCTCCAGACCCCCATCCCAAAGAAAATCTGTTAAGGGAGCTGTAGTTTTGAGTTGCCAAGAAACCTAAAGGACTTCAAGTTTGACCTCCTTCTGAGATTTGTGAACACCTGCAGACCGACCACAGAAAATGTCTCACTGATGTGCTAGCAAAAAAAGGTTTAGAAAGCAAGTCATGTTTAGCTGAGAGATCTAAGACTTCTGAACATTATGTTCTGATTCTTTGCATCAAAATTAAACAAAACTAGCATGGTACCTGGTGATCCATCTCTGTCCTTACCGGTGCTCAGTTTTTTGCGCTCTGTTGGTGGGATTGTCACATGGTGTGGTGTTCTGGAGGGACAGTGGTGTCAATGGGTGGAGACAGGTGCTTTACTGGGATGACAATTCCAAGAGCAATGAGTGTGCAGCCTATGGCAGCTTGAAGGTTGTAATCATGCTGCATCTGGCTCCTGTACTCCAGCTGACACTCTGGACATTCCAGGGTGCTTCCTGGCTGGTAGCCACCACTGGTGCTTCTGAAAACTTCAAATGGTCCAGATTTCAGCTGCCTATATCATTACTAACTCCCCCTCATTTTCTGCCATCACTCCAGTTTTACAGCAACTTCACTGGCTTCTGGTCATGTATAGAGTCCAATTTAAAATACTGTTGTACACCTTCAAAGCCATCCATAACATCTCCCCTCCCTATCGGTCCAATCTTCTGCACATCACCACTTATTCATGCTCTCTCCGTTTTTCTTCCGTCCAAACAGAGCCTTTTCTCACTCTGCTCCCCAACTCTGGAACTCTCTACCTCAAGACGTCCGCCATATTGACTCTTCTTTCAAATCACAATTGAAAACTCATCTGCTCAAGTTAGCCTTTTCATTATAATCTCTTGTTTTGTAATTTTTTTCTTCTACATCAGAGCATCCAGTGCTCGCAAAATGGAAACCGATAGACAGCGGATCTGCTTACTTTTTTTTTTTTTTTTTTTTCTAAAATCAATTTTGGGACATTTTAAATTAATTCTGAATTGTAGTAAATGAGAATCTCAATTCTTATGTGAATCAATTTTTTGGTACACACCTATTTGAAACTAGACATGGGTCGGTATGAAATTATGACATAACTACTGATAACTGTTCTAAAAAAACAATTAAGAGACGTTGAATTAAAAGAAATTTCAAATTAGCCTATGACCATAATCTCAATAGTTATAGTCAACTTTGTCTTTGAAGCTGTTTTTAGATTACAGGTGTGATGCTGAAATTTCATTTCCCTCAACCGTGCCTGTTCATACCTATGATTTTTGGTACATAACATATTTAAGCTATACTGATAAAGTTTTCATCTAACTGAACATCTGCTCAACTGACACAAATTGCTGCTTTGATATGACAGAACACACATCAAGGTTACCCGAGATGAAACCCAAGTTTATTTAAATTATCTAGCTTTTGTAATTTAAACAGTCAAATTTCACCTTTATCGGTCACATCTGAGGCACAAAGCAGCCTTTTTATGGATCACTGTACCAAGGTTAAGACATCTGCAGTCTATACAGAGATCTCCATCTCCAATGTCTATTTTGCTATTTAACATGTGGTGCTATGGCTCTGTGTATTTCTTTTGAAGAGTGTCATGAAGAAGTTGAATTCTAAACACAATGTGTGAAAGCTTAATGCAGTATTAAAACAAACTGTGGTGGTAGACAGGTCAACTGAGAACAAGCAGTCAGCCATTATAAATGAATGAACAAATAATTTATACGAATAAAACTACTCTACACAAAACTAATACAAGAATCATTAGCAATGGCAATGATAGGCAGGAGGTTGAAAAAAACAACCTGCTTGTTTTTACTCATGGGAGTGTAGAGTGGCTACGGGTGTCCAATGATATGGGAGCAGTGGAGTTAAAGAACTGAAATACTGCCAGACAAGGCCCAAACTGATTTTCTTTAGAAAAAGAGACAGGGTGGAAGAAGGGTGGTGAACACCAAGGGATGCCTTAGTCATTGTAGATAGTGTATAATACACATACTTGTACACAATAGTGGAAAGACCACAAAAAAAAACCAAAACTACTTAAGTAAAGTTACTTTGATAAAAATTTTACTTAAAAACACCACAAATAAATATTTGTGAGTTACTATGTGTGATTTTGATGAGACATAATTTTCCAGTTTTCTTTTAGCTTCTGTCTTTAGGATTATTTAAAGACAGAAGCTGATAATCTCCCCCATCTCAGCATCCTTCTCTTTTACACCAAACCCTCTGTATCCGTCACTATATCTATGAAGCTTCTCTATGGTTTTCCTCTTCCTCAGAAGCTGGCTGTTCTGATCTTCATCCTTTCTCCAATATATCCACTGTCCCAGAAGATTTATGTGGTCAGTGTTGAATATGAACCAAACTAAGTTTACACTGTATGATAAAAGCTGTTGCCTTTCTCATTCATAAGGTTAAACCAGTCTCTTGAATACAGTCATGGGTTTTTTTATTTTTCTTAGAGGTTAACTTAAACTATACTTGATAGAGGCACTGGGGGGGGGGGGGAACAAAAAAAAAAACAAAAAAAAACCTGTCTTCCAATTGATGCAACACCAGGGCTGGACTTATTTTCAGCCCTGCAGTTTCATGCCTTAGACCAGCCCAATTTAGATAACCTATCAATATTAAAAATCATGTGATTATAATCTTATATGTTAAGTTTACAATGATGTACTGTTCTGTAAAGCCTTGTAATTTAGTGCATTTTTTAAATATTTCCAATTCAGTGCAGGAAAGAGTTGCTGCAGAGTGTAGGTTTATTTCAACATGAGTACACATCTCAAACAATATTCTTTACAATAAGTCCTTTCCAACAATCAGAATCTATATTTTAAAAATAGTTTTTATTTGTAATGCACTTTACGTTTGATACCAAACCTCAAAGTGTAAACAGATTCAAACAAACAAGGCTCCGTGCTTGATCCTACCCTTGAAAGCATCAACCATCTGTGGAGATCTGAGATGGTCCAGAAGAGCATTCCGGAGACAGGGAGCTGCAGCCGCAAAGGCTCTATTGCCCATCGTTCTGAGCCACGTCCTGGGCAGCACGAGACAGTGCTGTTGGCCTGACCAGATCCAGGAAGATGTTTGGGGTGTGAGCAGCTCAGTGAGGTAAGTGGGGGCTGCACTGTGCAGACAGTGATGGGTGTGCAGGAGGATCTTGTCGTCTATTCGGAGGTGAATGGGAGCCAGTGCATTGTGCGTAGGATTGGGATGATGTACTTGCATTTCTACAGCCTCATCAGGAGCTTTTGGAGGCTTCTGCCAGGAATCCTGTTGAGAGTGCATTACAATAGTCTAACCTGGAGGACACAAAGGCATGGACGAGCTTCTCTGTTGCAGGAAGGGAGAGGGAAGAGCACAATTTGGAGATGTTATGGATTTAAACAGGAGGTTTTGCAAATGGAAGTGATGTGGTTGTCAAAGTAGAGCTGGGGGTCAAACTTAACCCCAGGTTATTAACAAAGGGATAAAGAGGAATGAAAGTGAGGATATAGAAGAGGAGCATAATTGGTGAGAAGTGCCGGTTTGGATGGCTTCCATTTTTGAGCCATTTAGCTGCAGGAACTTTTGACTCATCCATGTCTTGATCTCCTCCAGGCAGGAGCTGAGACGAGTGAGGTTGACAGAAAGGGCGCTGGAGGGAGTGATCCAGAAGTACAGTTGTGTCGTCAGCATAGCAGTGGAAATTTATTCCATGCCTCCTAATGACACGGCCAAGGGGAAGCATGTTGATAGTGAAAAGGGTAGGATCAAGCACGGGGCCCCTGGGGGACCCCACAGGTAACAACGTGTGATTTTGCCTCCACCAAGGCCACATACTCACTCCGTTCAGTGAGGTAGAAGTGAAACCAGTGAAGGACAGTGCCAGAGAGACCAATGTAGTGTTGGAGACAGTGCAGGAGGAGGATGTGATGGTTGACAGTGTCAAATGCAGCAGAGAGGTCGAGCAGAACGAGGAGGGATGTGGAGCCAGAAGCCATCAGTAGGTCGCTGCTGACTCTGATGAGGCAGCTTCAGTGCTGTAAATGACCTTTCAGAGACATGCAAACCTTGAAAACAAAAGAGTAAATAAAAATATTAACTATCAAATAAGAAACTTAAGTATTACGCTTTCTCATAACACTATTATCTTTTACCTCTGCAAGGAAACAGTTCCATCACAACTTAGATTTCACAAATATGAAAACATGAGTCAAAGGGCAAATTTCCAATACCATTTAACATCAGAATTTTTTCTGGAAGTTGGTGTACTTGGATATCTGATCCTTATGGTGAGAGAAAAAAAAAAAAAAAAAAAAAAAAAAAAAAAAAAGCACTATTCTCTGAAATGTTTGTTATTCACTAATGACCCCATTATCTTTTTTCTCTTTGCATAAGAGTAGTTTTAAAGCAACAACCCTAAAACAATATACACCTGAGCAGAGGACTGGTCTGTGACTTTGTTTACCAGATTTTTGTTAAAAGACATGAGAATTTCTTTCTCAGCTCCTGGATCTGCTTCTGACATTAAAAAAAAAAAATCATACTTTTAAATGTTATTCTCAACAGAAATTTCCTATTTTTACAAAGTTCTCTGATCAATTCAGTTCAGTTGTAATGAGCTAAATCATCTAGTATTTCAGGCCACTTTTCATAAAAAGCAGTTCTACACCATACTATTCATTATATTAATCCTAATAATTATTTCACTCAATGAGTGATTCTACCTGTCCACTCTGGACTTGTGGGCTCATGTAGGTTCCCCCCCCCCCCACATAAAATTAAAAACTTATCTATGGAGGTACAAATTTGTTTTTCAACAGACAGAAGAGCTGGATATGCATGAGACAATCCCTCTGCTTTTGTCAGTAATAGCCAGCCTTTCAGACATACATCTCTTTGAAGCTACTGATTAAGTTGGGGGGGGGGGGGTTTAAAAAAATAAAATAAAATCATCCACCAATTGACTAATTTCTTTGTCTGCACTGAAGATACCCTTTAACAGGCTATCTTTAATATGAGTAGATAAAAGTTGAGCACAAAAGATTAAGTCGGGGGAGACAGGGCAACGGATTCCTTGCTGTAAATCAAATCTTGGTGAAGTGCCATTTTTAGTCTAATGGAACTATTACCTTTAAAGTACATTGCAGATCCTGTGCTCTAATTTCTTTCTTCTAATTTCTGATGTTTTAAAAGATAAAGTGTCTGTTGTGTTCAAACTAACAATGCAATAAAAAATAAAAAAAACTCTTTACAGAGGCATTATAGAGCCCTGCATAAAGACAAGGAGACTAACCAGCTAGACCAAGCTCAGCCAAGTCATTTAAAATGTAAAAATAAGACAGCATACAAACATACAGTAACATTAAGGGACTGTAGAATCCCCAGGAATATTGGTGTTACCAGGCAGTCTTTTGTGGCTGGATTTCCAGTGAGGAAGAAGATGTCAGGCAGGGTAAGGTGGAAGTATCAACTGGTTTATTCAGGCTCAACACCATTCAGCCTAACAGCAATCAAACACAGTTTCTCAAGTGACAATTGCAGCCTTAAATAGTCACAGCTGATGAAGGACTAAACCATTTGTTGCAGGGAGATTTACCAACTTACAGCTTCCATCTATAAACATACATTCTATCAAATACAAATATTCACACACATATTCCCACTTTTAATATTTTACATATTTTTTGACTTACACCTAAGTCCCTAAAACACCACAAAAACAATGTGCAAAAATTCCCCCCCACTTTTCCATGGCCTCTCCCGGAACCTATACATGATGCCTGGACCCCCAGGGAAGCATTTGTCCAAACACCCTGGAGAGGACACAGAAAAGACAGGTGAGTCACTACCTCTTAGAATCACAATACTTCTCTTGCGCGCACTCTTAACAGATTTTACACAATGCTTGCTTAAGTTTCAAAACAGTAGACCTTATTTGCTCTGAATAACAATTTTCTTCTCACAGAAAACCACCCCACTTCTTAATGAGGAGCAGCTGTGCAGAGCCCGGAACAAAAGGCTAATTATTAAAATACTCAAATATTCAATAAATAGTTAAAACTTCTTGTGTGCAAATGGTTCTTTATGTGTAAATGCATGCTTAAAGCTCAGTGCTAAATAAAGCGCTTGTTGAAGTGCTAGTTAAGTGCTTTTAATAAAGTGCAAAGGTGCTCTTAAAGTGCTATAGAAGTTATTTTTATAAAAATAGTCCCAGTAATGACAACCTCTTCATTACAATTGGGCCAACTTCAATAAACCTGCCGCGCTCGCAGAGCGCAGATGACACACGGTGCCTCATCTGCGCTCTGTAAGGATATTTTCTATTGCAGACGAAATCATCTTAAAACAGAGAAACTGCCTGAAGCTGAGCAGAGAAAAGAGTTTTATTTTTAAATAGAAACATATAATCAAATTTTTTCCATACTGACATAAGCATGGTTACAAAGTAACATAAGCCCATTCATACCTCAGCCCCAATTTTAAATCAATTCAATTTCAATTCAGTTTATTTATATAGCACTAATTCACAACAAATGTTGTCCCGAGGCACTTTCATGGCTGCAATCTGCTAAAATAATCCAGGAAAAAAATGAAATTTTATTTTAAGTGTTGAGGTTACAAGCAGAATTTTTTTTTTTTTTTTTTTTTTACATAAATACAGTCAAACATCTAAACAAAGTACATTACTATACTTGTAAATATAATAACTAAGGACTTATTTCCCTTTTTTTTTTTTTTTTAAACGTTAAAACTATCTGCTGTCTGGTGATCCAGCAGTGAGTAGCTATGACGCTCCTGGGCAGTGTTAACAGACAGTCTCTGGCCCATCTGTGCACGAGAGGTGTTGGGAAGTGCCGGGCTGCGCCGCTCCCCGTCCAGTCCCAGATGTGTGCTAATCTGAGAAGATCGAAGGCTTCCCATGTGGCCTCTTGCACGGGATTCGTACAACTCGAAAGATGTCTTTTTATACCTGCAAAAAAGATGGGTTTTATTACACAATCTACTGAATTCAAGCAAGAGAAAAAAAGCCAGAATGAAAAATGATTCAAATTGCTCTTTTTTATATTTTGTCCTGTGACATCCACAAATGTGTTTTATTGGGACCTGATGTGATAGAACACAAAGCAGTGCATAATTTTTAATTTGAAGGAAGATATGTGGATTTCAAATTGTTTTACAAATCTGAAAGGCATGTCTCGCATTTTTTTTTTCCAGACCTCTTTAGTCTGATATCCCTAAATTACCTAGATTTTAATTTTTTACAAGGCAAAGTAGCAACTCTTCTGGGTACATAAGCTATACAAACATGTATAGTAGAGTTATGACTCACATCTTTAGCAGCAGAGAGGACAGAACCACTGACAGAGAAGAGGCAGCCATAGCAGCTGAACCCATCCAAGGCTGCAGGACAAGACCAACAGGCATAAACACACCTAAACACAAGAGGGTGCCATCAGATAAGTTTGTTGCGCTTCTACTGATTTTGTTCCTCTGCTCCACATCATCAGTTCTAACAGAGAGTTGCAGCCCTCACCTGCAGCCACTGGAATCCCTAAAAGGTTGTAAATGAGAGCAAAGACAAAATTAATCCTGATCCTGCGCACTGTCTTCTTGGAGAGCTCAATGCTGGCTACCACGTCCAGCAGGTTGTTCTGCAGGTTGAGAAATCTTCAGGTGAGACACTTTGAATCCAACAATGTTTTTGTCTACACTATCAGCCACCTACTCTGATCAGCACAATGTCAGCTGCTTCGATGGCCACATCTGTGCCAGTCCCAATGGCAATACCAACATCAGCACAGGCCAAGGCGGGTGAGTCGTTGACACCGTCCCCCACCATGGCCACTCGAAGGCCTCGATCCTGCAGCTCCTGAACTTTGGCCACCTTGTGTGACGGCAACACCTCTGCAAACACCTTCCTAATCCCCACCTGAAGCCACATACACACTTTATTTTCCCGCCTGAGAGTCTGCTGGTGTGTCTATTTCAAAGTTTTACCTGTGCTGCTATGGCTTTGGCTGTTCGCCTGTTATCGCCAGTTATCATGGCCACCTCGATGCCAATGCTGCTCAGGGTGTGCACCGCTAATGCTGATTCCACTTTCACAGTGTCTGCAATGGCCAGCATGGCACATAAAACACCTGCAGATAGCACAGATAAAGTTAATATAATGTCAAAAAAGTAGTAACAAAACTGGTTGGTTTATACCTCACCGTCAATGGCCACCAGTATGGCGGTCTGTCCTTTGGTTTCATGGCTCAACATGGCAGCGTCAACATCTGCTTTAATGTGGTGGCCGTTCCTCCTCATCCATTCCCTGTTCCCAATCAGGACAGAATAAGATGCTCCCTCAGCTAGAAACAGAGAAAGCAATGTATTTGCAAAATTTACAAGGTTTTTAACCCCCCAAAATTAAGAACAAAAAATTAATATAAAGAGACACAGATGTGTGTTAATGAAATGCCAAGGCAGAAAGACAAGAAGTTACCCTTGTTAAGCAGTTTTTGCCCTTTATCAATTTGAGAAGGGTTAAAAGGCCAATTTGAAGTCCATCATTCTACAGATAGAAGGATTATTCACAAGAGATAAAAGAGTTGTATGGGAGTTGATTTGAGTAAATAAAAAAAAAGAATTCTGATTTTAATCTCAGAATTCTGAGGTTAAAGCTGGAATTCTGAAATGAAAGTCGGAATTTCTTTTCTGTTTTAGCGGCCCTAATGCTCTTCCAGAGAGTTGGCAATCATCAAGGGTTTAAAGTGGAAAAATGATACTATTTCCAAACAATTGATTGTCCATCATTTAATTAACAAGCACAAAACATTTAAGATGGTGGTCAATCTCCCCAGGAGTCTACATCCTAGCATCAAGTCACCCTAATGTCCGACGGAGAAATTTCAACAAATTAAGGATGCAAGTTATCTATTAATGGAGTTAAAATTGATTGATCTTATCGATCGACTCACGATTAATTGATAAGCTGCCATTCTCTTAAAAACCTGAGTTTTCTCTTGTATCAAAAGGGTCTTTCCATAACAAGGACTAAATCTTTTATAATATGCTGAATTTAAAAAAGAAGCACATATTTAATAATTTATTATTATGTCAGCTGTATTAACCAACACAATATTATTATTATTATTATTATTATTATTATTGACTGAATAAAACAAAATTGTGCTTTTCTCACACAATTTACATTTAGACTTATTCATAAAATATAACAAAACAGGAACCTAATATTAGGCTGTTGAATAGAATAATTAAAAGAATAAACTATATAAAACACTTAATCCCCTATGAACAGAGATGATAAAATTATTATTTAAAGACAGATTAAAATTTAAATTAAAGATTATGTTCCCTATTGTCAGGGCAGTCCCAACAATAAGTGGTGAGAGCAACACTTTGTGTTCTTATTTGGGGTTTAAATTCAGCTACCATCTTGCTGTTGCTCCGCTTAAGGATGAGCAGCGGGCCCCTCTTTTGGATGACAATAACATTACAACACTGAAAGAAGGTCTATCTAGGCAGACAATAACAGTTGATCGAAAAGAAACAAATTTTAATCTAATGATCCACAGCTCATCACTAAAACAAAATCCGCACAAAGCAGAAGACAACCCATCTCAGACCAAACAGGCCTCAGCAGAGACATTTAGACTTAATGGTAATTAATTATGCTTGGAGAAAAACAGACAAGGTATTTTGACGCAAAGGACTAAGTTAAGCTGTAAAGCACAGTGGTGGAGACCATAAAGTTGACGGGTGTAATGGAACCCAAAAACTAGGAAAAGGGGAAAAACGAAAATGCTTAAAACAAAGTTTTAAGTTATTTGGCAGTAAACAAAGAAGGTTCAAATTTACAATGTGTTTTAGTTTTTCAAAAAGTGCCCAGTATGGAACTGACTAGAAAGTTTTAGTTTGATTTTGTAATTTAATAAAGGATAAGTGGGAATACAGTAGCTTGCAAAAGTATTCACACCCCTTGAATTTGTCCATATTTTGTCACATTGCAACCACAAACAAATATATTTTACTGGAATTTTTTATGAAAGACCAACACATAGTTGAGAGCTCAGGAGATGGCTGTTGCCAGCACACCTGAAAACAATCATCTGAGCTGCTGGCGTGTATAAGGAACTGCTGGATGCCCACTCAGCCCCTGACGATTAACCTAACACATACTCCAGGTTTTCTTCTGAGATTGTCCTGTATTTGGCTCCCTCCATCTTCCCATCAACTCTGACCAACTTCCCTGTCCCTGCTGAAGAGAAGCACCCCCAGAGCATGATGGTGCCACCACCATATTTGACGGTGGGGCTGGTGTGGTCGGAGTAATGAGCAGTGTTAGTTCTCCGCCACACACAGCGTTTTACATTTTGGCTAAAAAAAAAAAAATTAAAAAAAAATCAATTTTGGCCTTGTCTGACCAAAGCACCTTCTTCCATATGTTTGCTATGTCCCCAACAGGACTTCTTATGGTTTTCTCTTAACAATGGCTTTCTTCTTGCCACTTTTCCATAAAGACCACATTTGTGCAGTGCACAACTAATAGCTGTCCTGTGAACAGATTCCCCCAGCTGAGCTGTGGATCTCTGCATTTCATCCAGAGTCACCATAGCCCTCTTGGAAAAAGCTGTAAATCTACCTAGACAAACTGATCAGAGATCAGTTTGTCTAGGTAGATTTACAGCTGTGCCATACTCTTTCCATTTCCGGATGAAGGACTGAACAGTGCTCCGTGAAATGTTCAAAGCTTGGGAAATCTTTTTTGTGGCCTAAGCCAACTTTAAACTTCTCCACAACTTTATCCCTGACCTGTCTGGTGCGTTCCTTGGACTTCTGACCTGTCTGGTCTGTTCCTTGGAGCTGTTTGCTCCCCAATATTCTCTTAACCACTTCTTGGCCTTTTGGATAAGACAGTAATCAACTCCTCTAGGTGGTGATAATGTTTGTCTGTTGTGGCACTGTTGTTACCACTGCTAGAGAAACTAATTGTTTGGGGCGATGGTGGTGACGGTAGTAGGAGTTCATCCCATCATCAACATGTTGATGGTTCAAGCCCCGCTCTGTCTGTCTCCATAGTTGAGTTCTTGGGCAAGACACTTCACCCACCTTGTCTAAAGGGCAACACCTCCCAAGATAGCTGCAGCCTCAGACACCTGTCCACCTTGGATGGGCTGTACTGAAAATGTAATTTAATATGTAATAAATAAAAGGTATAATAAAGGTATTTAAAAAAAAAAAAAAAAAAAAAACCCCTCTGAGGCTGTCACAGAGCAGCTGTATTTGTACTGAGATTAGATTACACAGATGGACTCTAGTCATTAGCAATCAGACAACTTCTGAAGGCAACTAGTTACACTCAGAAAAAGGGAGCTGAATACTTTTGCACACCGCATTTTTCAGTTTTTGTAAAAAATGTTTTGAATCATGAATAATTTTCTTTCTACTTCACAATTGTATACCACTTTGTGTTGGTCTTTCACATAAAATTCTAATGAAATATATTTATGCTTATGGTTGTAATGTGACAAAAATCTGGAAATGTTCAAGGGGTATGAATACTTTTGTAAGCCACTGTATATCACAAAAGGTTTTAGTGGAAATAAACTTCATTTGTGCTTCAGAATCAGATAGACTGACCTGCGGGGGTGGGCTCATCAGCAGACAAAACGTTGCTTTCTTCTGTGGTTACTCCCAGCAGAAAAAAAGTCTCATCGCTCTGATGCAGTAGATGTTCCACATTGGACACTCGGCAGCTGATCCCACAGCCAGGAACAGCCTGGAAGTCCTGGCAGTATCCCAGAATATCTGAGACCAGCTCCTGTTGAATGCACACCCGTTTTATTTGGATGCAAAGCAGCTCAGCTTGACAGGTGGCGGATATGTGCAAACCTCTTACATCTTTGCAGTACTTAGCAACTGCCATGCCCAGTGGGTGCTCGCTGCTGACCTCTGCAGTGCCGACCAGCGCCAGGATCTTTCTCAGGGGCATCCGAGCCATGTCCCATAGCACCAGCACACGGGTCACCTTTGGTACGCCATTTGTTATCGTACCAGTCTTATCGAACATCACTACATCAATCTGAGAGATCAGGCAGGAGGAAACTCAGAAGGATACTACACATTTTAAGCAGAAGAAACATTTAAAATTTCTATTAAATGTAGCCAACAGATGTCAGATCTGTTCCTGAAATAAAACAGGAAAAATTAAGCAGAGATTTCTACTGTCTGCAGACTGATGAGACTAGGGGAAAACAATAGTCTTATTTATGAAGATCTGTTTGAGAAATTATCTAGCAATTAACAAGTTATTTAAAAAATATATCTTGTAAAGCTGCTGGGCAGTCACCCATACAGAAAAAAAAAAAAAAAATACTGTGGGCTCCTTATTTTTTTCGACCTGAAAGATTTTACAGACTGCTTGAACTGGATCCTTATAAAACATTCTTCCTATTCTCTGGATCCAAATAAACCACAACACTGCAGCTCTGAATTAATCACTAAAAGTATTCAGAACTTTAATACCAAGTTTGTGTAATGCTAAATGACTGATAAAACATGCTTTAAAAGAGAAAAACCACAGGAATACCAATATATACCCCCTGGATCCTTTCATGTAGTCATTTATTCTCTATTAACATCAAAGACTATGGAGCCCAGCTGGGGCCAGGTGTAAAAAGCTTAAATAATGGTCAAAAAAAAAAAATCCCACAGTTTAGTACATTCATGGAATACTGTAAGTGTCAGATGTAAAAAACAAAACATTGGTCAAGAAAAAGAAATATTCCCCAATTTTAGGAAATTGCAGACCACAGTTACTGTCAGATATAGGAATAACAACCAACAGGAAAAAAAACATCAACCAAGTTGTTACTCTCTGATGACTGCACAATAGTTGGCCTCATCGCTGATGGGGATGACAAAGAGTATAGAGAACTGACTATGGACTTTGTTGACTAGTGCAAGCAGAACTACCTCCAGATAAATACAGTAAAAACCAAGGAAATGGTGGTAGACTTCTGCAGGCACAAACATCCTCCACTGCAACCACTGAAAATCCAAGGTATAGACATTAAGGCCATGGAGAGCTACAACTACCTTGAGGTTTATCTGAACAATAAACTGGACTGGTCTCATAACATAAAGGCAGTTTACAAAAAAGGGCAGAGCAAGTTGTACCTGCTGCAGAGGCTCAGGTCTTTTGGAGTCCAGGGCCCGCTCCTGAGGACCTTCTATGACTCTCTTGTGGCATCAACCATCTTTTATGGTATGGTCTGCTGGGGCAGCAGCATCTCTGCTGGGGACAGAGAGAGACTGAACAGGCTGATCCGGATGGCCAGCTCTGTTCTAGGATACCCTCTTGACCCAGTGGAGGTGGCGTGTGAAAGGAGAATGGCAGATAAGTTGTCATCCCGTTTGGACAACATCACCCAGCCCATGCAGGGGACTCTGACAGCGCTAAGCAGCTCTTTCAGTGGCAGGCTGCTCCATCCACAATGTGGGAAGGAGAGATTCACAAGGTCTTTCCTTCCAACTGCTGTCAGACTCTACAACAAAGACCTTGCAGCTGACCACTCACATACATAGACTAACGGGTTGAGCATAGACAAACACTTAAACAAGCACTTAAAGATCGGCAACCAGCCAGAAAACTGCAACCTGTGCACCCCCATTTTCTTTTTAAAATGATCTCCCTGTAAAACAGTTGATTGCTGTAATCAATGAAACAATCATTAATACAAAGTATATTTAAGTTATAGAAGTACTTGAACATGTTATGAATATGTCTACATATTTGACACAACATTCCTAAGGGTAAAAAAATTAAAATGTTCTTTACTCATCTTCTATGTGCTGTATTTATTTATCTCTCTTTATCTTTATCTTTTCTTATCTGTCTCTTGTTGTCACACAGCACCCCATCCTGTGGAGCTGGCATTTGTTGTGACCACCATCCCTATAGGAACACCCCTGGACAAATAAGTCCTGTCTCTCCACAGTGAGGGCACAAAGACACAACCATGTCACCATGTGTTTGCGATGCCTGTGCAACCTGGCATCCAGGCGAAAGCTGTTGAGCCACTTCTGCAGAGGGCGCAATGACAGCAGTCCTAAGGGAACAGCCTAACTAATATCAGTTTGACCAGCAGCTGCAGGAAGGCAATGTAAGGAAGCTGCCTGTTGACTTTGAGGCCCAACTGGGATACATGAAAAAGCAAGCGAATTGTATCGTGAGAGGCACATGCCTGAGATGGGGCGGAAAGAAGCCAATCGTTGAGGTATGGCCTGCAGAGGAGGGAGGGCTACTTTCACGCACTGAGTAAAACACCAACGGGGAGGGAGAGAGGCCGAACGGGAGCACCAGGAATGGACCTGCTCTGCCCTTTTTTGTTGTCAATGGTGACCCCGATAGGCAAACCTGAGAAAGCGGTGATGTTCTGCCGCAATAGGTTCATGAAAGTACACATCAGTCAATCCATGGATGTAAACCACTACCCTCTTGCAACAGCCTGAAGAATCTCTGCCATCGTTGACGTGAAAGGGCAGCACCTTTAAATAGTGATTGAGTCCCCTTAGATCCAAAATAAGGCAAAACCCACCTGTCTGTTTTGGCATGAAGTAGTATGTTGAATAGCAGCCTCTGGGTTGATGCAGAGGACCCACAGCCTTGATTGTACCCTTGGCCAGGAGGGCAGACAGCTCCTGGTCTAGTGCTTCAGCTTTCACTGGGTCCGCAATTATAGTCACAATGACCCGGTGTGAGACATGAGGCCACTGTCGGAACTGTTGCCGGCAACCAACGGCCAAAGTGGCAACCAGCCATGGATCCATAGCATGAGCAGCCCAGTAACTGAGCTACTGATGGGAAAAATATCTGACATCAGCCTGGTGGCATCACTTTAATTCCCCACAGCCCCCAGGGCCCTGGGTGGGTGGCGGCCAGAGACTGTAGACCAAGCCCACCTGGCTGGTAGGGGGACTGACTCACGAAAGTCCCTGCTGGGTCTCTGCTGCACAGCACAAGGATAAAAACCACCAGATCGATCCGAACCCCGAGGCAGCGGTCAAGCACTGGGGCCAGTTGACGGGCGTGTCAGGTGCTGAGGAGGAGGAGGGGGCATACCCCTGCTGAGATCTGAAAGATGCTGTCTAGTCTGCTGTGCCTGAACAGTCTGTTCCAGCACTTCCAGGGCAGCTGAGCCCAACAACTTCCCTGGCACCACAGGAACACTACGGAGGGGCCTACGGCATGTTTCAGTCTATTTAGACTGCGCCAGCCAGACCTGTCGATGAGCCTGAACTAGAAAAGACATGACACACCCAAGCTCTCTGGTCATCAGTGCAAAGGCCTGAAGAGCTGCATCACTAAAGCTAATTGTTGCAGTTGCACCAGTAGCATCCTAAAGGGATGCAGACAGGGCAAACATGAGGTGCGCCATGGAATTGCCAAAGCGGCTAGCACGCATTCCGGCATTGTAAGCTTTACGGAGGACGTCATCTGTAACAACATTGAGCCCGTGTGCACTGAACATCACGACACAGAGCTTCATCTGGTGACACAATGAGCAAGGCAACAGCAGGTTCAACTGTGGCATATGATCCAAGCCTGCCTTGACCGACTCATGCATAGCTGCCAACACCCAACCATCTGTGGAGAGGGGTGAACTCTGCAATCTGAGACAAGAAGAGTGAGTCAATCTCAGAAGCATGAGATGACTGAGCCTCCTCTTCACTCCTAATGTGTGAGGCAGAAGCAACCAGAAACACATTCTCCTCCACAGCCAATTTAGGCATGAGTGGAGAAGTGAACCCAGTCGATGCAACCGAAGTATCTAACTGGCGTACCTGAAAAATGGATTTCATTTCTGCCAATTCTGCAGACAACAGCTCAACTCTCATGGAAAGGCTCTGATCAGATTTAGCTCGCCTCTTACAATAAGCCACATTGACTGTGGACTCATTCCGGTGCTTTGAGCGCCTAGGCAGGGCCACCTGTCCAGAAGGCAGAAGGTCAGTGTCACACTCGGGACGCAACTGGCCAGCTGAGCCATCCTCACAGCACGGGGCATGTAACTGCAGTTTGTTCAGCCAGGGATCCTCTGACAGGGCCTCCACCAGATGATCATGCCCAAGGGATGCAGGGCAGAGGTCATGACCATCATCTGCCTGAAGAGCAGCCCAACAATACACACAACAGTGGGAGCCATCCACGCTCAAAACTGAGCTTTATCCAACCGCAGGCAAAAAGAGCAGGCTAAGATTGGGAGAGGGTGCACAAACGCTGCTGTCACCAATCACAGTAAAATAGCGGAACAACAAAGGGGTTTACACTGTCAACTATGTCCAGACTACAGGACGCTGCCATCACCAATTAAAGAAAAGCACTAAACCAAGAGAGGCTAACGCTGTTAGCTCAATCTAAAATACTGATCTCAAAATCAGCTAAAATTGGGAGAGGTGGCAAAATGCTACCATCATCGCTTAAAGTAAGATAGCAGACCAACAAGAGGCTGACATGGTCAGCTACATTCAGATTACAGAACAAGACACAGGCTAAGATTGGGAGAGGGGGCGCGAATGCTGCTGTCACAGCAAAATACCCAAAGGGGTTGACACTGACAGCTTTGTGCAGACTACAGGATGAAAAAACAACTAAAACTGGGAGAGGTGGCGAAAATGCTGCTGTCACCATCTAAAGAAAAGCACTAAACAGAGAGGCTAATGCTGTTAACGCAATCGAAAACAGATTATGAGGTTAGCTAAAATTGGGAGAGGGAGCGAGACGCTACCATCACCAATTGAAGCAAAACAACAAACTTAAGGAAGCTAACACCATTAGCTAAGCTAAGGCTCTATAGGTCCAAAGTGATCATCTGATGTGTCACAGGTGTGACTCTATTGGTATTACTATTTGAACGGTGCAAGCACAAAGGGAACATTCAGTGCTTTCAGCACCGCCCTCTGGTGCTCAGTAGGGATGAAATAGAACCAGCAGTTAGGAAGGATAGAGAAAAATTAATCTTCTAAAAAAACCTGCACTTTGTGATCTACTGAACCCATTCAGTGCCAGATTAAAAATTTAAAATCGTGGTTGGGAAAAACATCCTTGGTTGCATACAGCTAAAGAAACCTGTTCTTGTCAGATGTAGAAATATATGTCCAGTAGGTGGGAATAATCTGTTTTCAGTCTACTAAATTGCCTTTGTGGAATAGGAAAAACTAGCATCAATTCAAATGTATCTATGAGTGGACTGAAGAGATTTTTTTTTAAGTAATTTTTTTTTGTTAAGTATCATGTCTTGTATATTGGCACTATTCTGAATTGATAAACTGAAGTGAATCTAAAATTTAACTTTGGGTTTAATGAACATATATTTGCCCTCAAACATCATCCTGTTGGAAAACAGAATAAAAAACATTTTAGGTATAGCAGCTTAAGTTGGGACAGTTCTCAAGTGAAGAGCTGATTAAACACCATCTTCACTTTTAGTATTTTTAGGTTTTAATAGAAATGGAAAACGGAGATAGAAAAATCATAGGGAAAACAGCAACATTGTTTCCAGTAATTGTTCCCTAATTTCAACCTTACGAACTAAAATCAGGATAACATAAATCAGTATAACACCATACATAAATTTTGGCTTTGATGCCACCCTCAATAGATTTTTCAAACTTTTCATTATCATTCAAATCCTGGCACCATCTGGGCTCCAGTTTTCCATGTGTTAGTTCATTACCTTGTGCGCCATCTCCAGTGGCTCCCCTCCTTTGATGAGGATCCCATTCTGAGCACCAACTCCTGTTCCCACCATAACAGCAGTCGGGGTTGCCAACCCCAGAGAGCAGGGGCAGGCAATAGAAAGAACCGTGATAGATGCCTGGAAGGCAAAGCGGACAATAACTTCCGCTTTGGAGATGTTCTGGTTGTAACCCTGTGTGGAGGACAAGAATAAGAGCTTTGCAAAATCTGGTTGTGTTTTGCCAAACAAAGCTATCCAAAAGCAATATACCGGAAAGTGCTCCTTCACCACATCAAAGTTGACAAACCCTATGACCATCCAGGCCACCAGGGTGAGAAGGGATGCTAGAACAATGAAGGGCACAAAGTAGCCACTGATTCTGTCTGCAAACTGTTGTATCGGGGCCTGCACAAAAACAGTTGAAAAATCCACAAAAAACAGCAGTTGTATAAAAAGTATTTGTTGAATGGTAAACTCAAATGTATTGCAATACCTTTGATGTTTGTGCCTCTTCAACCAGTTTAACTATCTGAGACAGAGTCGTTTCTGCACCGACGTGAGTGGCTTCCACCAAAAGAGCACCATGAGCGTTAATGGAGCCTGCAATCACCAAGCTGCCCACCTTCTTACTGACAGGCATTGGTTCACCTGTTAAAAAGGAAATTATGTTGTATTACATAAAGCATAGCCAACGTAAAACAACTGCACCTACAACTGTTCTCCTTGTACCTGTAATTAAGGACTCATCTGCCATAGAGCTCCCCTCAATCACTTTTCCGTCGATAGGAAACTTTCCTCCTGGGACAACTTTGACGATGTCACCGCGCTGGACCAGCTCCACCTCTATCTGCTCCTCGCTGAAAAGCATAAATACATCGTCGCAGGTTATGCTGCTAGGTTATTGCTCTGCTGACTGAGTTTCATATTGAGGGCTTTACCTGACAACACAGCGATCAGGTCCTAAGGTGACTACTGTGGCGTCAGTGGCTTGTAATGACATTAACTTGGCCAAAGCTTCTGAAGTTTTGCTCTGAAAATGTAGAATGAACATTTGCTCAATGAGCAAGGCATTCCTGGCTTGACTTTATCATTAATTTGTTTGCAGGTTGAGTGTGAAGCATGTTAGTAAATTAAAATGACTAAATTGATTTGACCCATTGAGGCAGTACACATGACAAAAGGTCTGTTTTCCTCTATTTCAGAGATATGACTTTGGTGAACATTGTCTATCACATATATGTTTTTTAAACATTCTTGGTAGCTTCACTACAATGCCACAGATTAAATTTAACAGTCTATAAATAGATGAGTCACTGGCATCCTAAGCCAATGCTTTTGATTTATCAGTTGGAATATAAATAGGTGCAAAAGCCTACTAGGTTTTGGAATGAGTTTTACATGAATTGTATCAACCAGGGACTGAACAACAAAAGTTTGTTTTATAGTCCAAAAAATAACTGGTGAGGGCCACAAATATGACCCTGGGGTTCTCCAAGTAGGTCCAATTGCCAGAATGATCAACGTAATGTTTGTTGAAGTTGAAGAGGCAAAACCCTCCAGCAGAATCAGACTCAGTATGAATGATCATACAGGAAAGCCAAGTAGAAGAAGCAAGCATTGAAGCACTGGGACAGGGGTCCTTTCTCTAAGAAAAAACTTCAAACAGAACAAAAAAAGTTTAAGGCAGGAATGGCCTTGTCAGCTTATCTTTCTCGGTAAACACAGAAACAATGAAGGATTTTCTATAGCAAAGAAAAAGAAGACATACACATAAAAAGTCACGTTTGTTTTGTGAATGACTATCTTGGAAAGATTTCTATGAAAAAAAAAAAAAAAAACTGTCAAAGAAAAAAATACAATTGCATTAGTAATTACATTCATAGAGCATTAGAGTAGAAGGAAAAAACAGTTAGGAAAAGTCCTCAGTATATCTTTGAGTATCTTAAGCTCCTAGCGATATGACAACAGTTATAGCAAATCCCAGTGAAACTGAACAAAAACCCAGAATATATTTTTTTTTATCTTTAACCTTTGCAATGTGCTCCAGCCATCGTCCGAGAGCGATAAACACAAAGAGCATAGGTGGAGTGTCGAAAAAGGTGACAGGACTCTGGTCGGCTTGCTCTGCCATAGCCACGACAAGGACCACACAGGAATAGATGTAGGCGATGGAGGTGGCCAATACAATCAGCACATCCATGTTGGCTGTGCGGTGTTTTAATGAGCGATATGCCTGGATGTAAAAGTACCGGCCTCCAAAAATCTGAACAAAGAAACCCAGAACATTATAGTACGTTTAAACAGTAACAAGCAGTTGCCAAATATATAAAGAGAAACCTTAAATCCAGATCTGCTGTTTTTCTTGTACCTGCACAGGTGTACAGAGCAGGAAAAAGGCCAGATTGAGGAGGGAAAGACCTGGCAGCACATTCTGTTCCTCAGGCATGGAGCCTCCATGCTCTCTGTGTTGAATGTCCATTATCATCATGTAGATCATAAGGCCTATGACTGGTAGGCCAAATACCAGGCTGAGCAGAAAGGAGTTCTTCCATCTGGGGTAAAACGAAAGAAAACTTCAACTTTCAAATTGTAGAGAAGAAAGTTCTGTTAGAAAATAACTATTTAATGCATACTCCAGTTTTAGAAAAATGTATCACCTATATTTGACCAAGTTTTCAGTAAATGAACCATGTTAGAGAACTGGATTCAAAATTCCTACAAGGCCTAAACCAGGGAAGAACAATTCAATTAAAAAAATACTTCATTTATCCCAAAGGGAAATTAAATGTTGATGTAACTCATTTAATTAAGGAGTCTCATGAAGAGGATGGTCAGGGTTGTCAATTTTCTTGATTTTATGCAATATTTCTCTTTGCATCATCATATCCAGAAGAACCAGAGTAGTCCTCAGAACAAAACCAGCCTACTTTATCATGTTATTGAGCCTTTTTAGATCCCTGGCTCTGATGCTGCTACACCAACAGATGATGGCAGAGGAGATGACACTCAACAGACTTATTGAAGATCTGCAACATCTTGAGGCAAAGCGTGAAGGATCTTAGCTTCCTCAAGAAATGCAGTCTGCTCTGTCCCTTCTTGCAGATGGCTTCACTGTTGAGTCTCCAGTCAAGTCTGTTGTCTAGATGAACACTGAGGTATTTATATTCATCAACCACCACCACTTCTTCTCTCATGATGGAAATAGGGTTTGATTTTATTTGCCAAGAGAGTTCACCAGTGTTATTTTGGTAGCTGTTTACATTCTACCCTCAGTTGTTGACAATGCATGTGATGTCATCAGTTCCATTGTTGCCAAGATGGAGACACAAAACCCTAATTCTTTTGTGGCAATATCTGGTGATGTTAATCATGCCTCACTCTCTGCTACACTACCAACATTTCAACAATTAGTCAGCTGCTCTACCAGAGCAAACAAAACATTGGATTTGTCTCACACAAATGTCAAGGATTCATATATTTCCAAACCAAGACCTCCTTTGGGTAAATCAGATCACAACCTTATTTTTCTCTGCTCAGAATATACACCCCTAGTCCAGTAACAAAAAAAAAAAAAAGACTGAGAAAGTGGTCACAGGAAGCCAAAGAAGCCCTACAGGTTGTTTTGATGCTACCGATTGGATTTCTCTTTGCAAGCTACATGGTGAGGACATTAACGGCATGACCGACTACATAAACTTCTATGTGGATCCCCACCGGAACAGTGAGATGCTTCCCTAATAACAAATCCTGGATCACCAGTGAGCTAAACAAACTGTTAAAACAAGAAAAAAAAAGAGCCTTTAGGGAGCAATAAGGGAGTTATTGAGGAGTATACAGAAGCAGCTCAAAAGCAAGAGATGTGTGGTCTGGAATGAAGGAGATCACAGGCTTCAAGCAAAAGGATGATCAGATCAATGGAAATCTGGACAGAGCAAATGAGCTGAACACATTCTTCAACAGGTTCAGTTCAGGAACAAGCTCACCATCCTCCCCTCCTGCCCCCACCCAAACAGACATCACACCCTCCTTTGACCCACAGCTTTCCTGTCACACCTCAGATGTTTTATCCTCTACCTCAGTCATGGACTCATCTGCTTCCACTAGTTTGTCTTCAACCAAATCAGGAGATGCTGCTGCTCCCTTTGCCTCCCCCTCCCACTTTTCTGTTTCTAGAAGTCAGGTGAAGAGGCAGCTGGAGAGACTGAACCAGAACAAGGCTGCAGGTCCAGATGGTGTCAGGCCCAGAGTCCTGAAGGCCTGTGCAGAGCAGCTCTCTGGGATTCTGCAACATCTCTTCAACCTTAGCTTGAAACAAGAGAAGCTGCCACTGTTGTGGAAGACATCCTGCCTGGTTCTGGTACCAAAGAAAACTCACCCATCAGTCATCAACGACTATAGACCTGTTGCCCTGACATCCCACATCATGAAGGTCTTGGAGAGACTCCCACCTGAGTAAGCAAACCAGCACATAGTCTGCTTATCGCCATGGAGTTGGAGTTGAAGATGCCATTATGTACCTGCTTCAACAAACCCACTGTCACCTGGACAAAGCATACAGCACTGTGAGGATCATGTTCTTTGATTTCTCCAGTGCATTTAACACAATTCAGCCTGATCTGATTCGTCTGAAACTCCAGAAGACTCAGGTGGAGGCCTCAACAATTGGAAAACAGAGTCTCTTCAGTTAGAGGCTTCTTCAGACTGGTTGTAAAACGAACTGCTACAGGAGATCTTTCCTGCCCACAGCCATCACAATCTATAATAACTACTTAATTAAATGAGTTACATCAACTTTTAATTTCCCCTTGGGAAAAATAAAGTATTTTTGAATTTGAATATTGAGAAACAGCCCAGATATTACCACAACAGAATTGAGGTGTTGTGTCTGCATCTTAGCAGCAGCAGAACCGATGACATCGCATGCAATGTCGGCAACAGCTGAGGGTGGAATGTAAACAGCTACCAAAATAACACTGGTGAACTCTCTTGGCAAATAATCTTACTGCCAATAGCTCAGTGTCTGGACAGCAGAGACGACACTTCACAGTAACATGTTCTCGGTGACACCATCTGTTGTTGACAAGCACAGCCAATCCACCTCCTTTCCTTTTCCTGCTACAATTTAAATTTCTGTCTGCTCGTATACTCAGGAAGCCTGGCAGAGAGATGTTGGAGTCGGGGATATGATTCCGCAGCCATGTCTCAGTAAAACACATAATACTGCATTCCTGATACTCTTGCTGAGTCCTTGTCAGGGCTTGAAGTTCATCCAATTTGTTAGCTAGCGATCTCACATTGCCCATTATGATGGACGGCAGAGATGGTTTGAACTTCAAATTCAAAAGTACTTTACTTATCTGAAAGGGAAATTAAATAATTCCTCCTCTCTTCTCTTTGCTCCTGCTCTGCATCCATGATGCCTCCTTTCCAGCTCCTCTGGCTTTAGCTGTCGTATTATTTCTGCTTTTACAATGTTAATCAGCTGCTCCCTGTTGTAAACCACCCTGTTGCTATGGTTACATATAACAAAAGAGTAAAATATAGAAAAGTATTGGGAAAAATCAATCCAGCTGTACAGCATCCAAGACAAGGAACAGGTGTCCAAAAAAAAGCATTTTTCTTCAAAGAAAAGCAGGAATGAAATTTTGAAAAAGGAAAAAATCTCAATGAAAATTACAGAGCTACTCAAACTGCTGCCACCCTGAGCGGTACAATTCTAGAATGACTGAACTTTCAAAATAAAGCTCACAGGTAAATTTCAAAATCGGGTTCTCACTCCTTAATATCATAAATTCCGGTTCTGAAATACTACTAATCCAGTGATGAAAAAAAGATATAGCTGAACTTTCAAAATAAATTTTAACTATAATTTTCAAAATAATTAATTGAACTATCAATTTTTTTTCCAGGAAATTTCTACTCAGAAACACACTGTTGGATTTCCTCTGAGTGGTCGAGGGTGTTTTTGAACCCATCTTTCTCCAGACTGGCCTCAAATCCAAGGCTCTGCAATTACAAACAAATCAAGAAGTTACATTTTAAACCAACTGAAAACACAAAACAAGACCTTAGATTATGAATACCTGAATTGTCCTGACAATGTCGCGAGCTCCCAGCACTTCTGGGTCAAAACTGATGTGAGCCCTTTTGGTGGCCAGGGCCACTGAGGCCGAGCGGATGCCTTTGGTTGTGATGAGCTTGGACTCGATTTTGTGCACACATGACGCACACGTTATTCCCATTATCTGCAGATCCAGTTTCCCGTGTGTCGCCGAGTTGTCTTCTAACAGTTTAGCACCAAAGCCTAAATCCTCTATGAGCTGGGTCACTCCAGATGGATTGATGTGGTTTGGATCATACTTCACCTCCGCCTTTCCAGCCATCAGAGACACCAGGACTGAAACGATTCCTGCAATGTAAAGTAAGGTATTTCATACAAGTGTCAGAAACAGGTTTTGAACTAGGATTGCTCCAACTTACCCTTGTGTTTGAGGATGTGTTTCTCAATGTTAGCCACGCAGGAGGTGCAGGTCATTCCCGTCACACATATGAAGCATTTTTCTGATTTCGTTTCAGGGGAGTTAGTGGGGCAGCTTGCAGAGGTTACCTGAGATTCAGCACCATTGCTCATTCCCAGCCTGCTGGTTGAGCACAAGTCTGCAAGGTCTTGTTTTTCCTGGCTCTGAAGAGGCCCTGAAAGAAAAATGAAGCAATCTCAGGACGTTTGAAGTGTATTTGAAGAATATTTATGTCCAAAGCAGCAATGCTTTTACCTAGTTATACTGAGAAAGTGGTCATATTGAGTTGGAAAACTCAATTTAAAAAAAAAAAAATTAGACTTGAGAAAAAAAAAAAAAAACAAAACTCTAAGAATTTGCTCCTAATCTACAGAGTAAATCCCATATCTTGGCAAGATCGTAGTGGGATTAAATACCTTTCTGTGTTGACCTGGTTGGGCTTAAAAGGTACCTTTTTGGCATGAAAAGAGATCAGATGAAGCAGCTCCTGTTCTATGCAACCTATTGAAGCAATATTTTTTGTTAGTATTTTTGGTCTCTTCATAGTGGCATGTGATTTGATACCTCAGCTGTTTTTGATTTTTTTTACTTCTTCCCATTTTGTTCTCCCTAACCCTCTCTCTTCTTCTCTTTGGGCTACACAGCATAAACAAATTATGACTGTAAGAACTCACAGGGAGGACCCGGAAATTCAACCACACACAGAAGTACGTAAAAGAAAAACAAGTTTATTTAGTATCAGGAACTGGTAGCAGCTCAGGAAGAAACAATGAAGGTCTCCACAAGGGAATCCAACGCAGCACCAGGGGCTAGACGATAAGCAGGCAGAGGTTATACACGGAGAGGCAGAGAGAGCAAACTTAACTTGAGGGACAGGCAATGCTCGGTGGTCATGAAGCGGAGCTTGAGTCAGGGTCCAGAAATCCAGAACCAAAGGAATCTGTAACGGGCTTGGCAGGAGGGGAAGATCCGTGGACGGAAATGGGTCGAAGAAACACAAGAAGGCAAGGCATGAAACGCTGGATTTCTACTGGCTCGTGGCTGTCGATAATCTGGCAGGGGCTGAGAGGAGTTAAGTAGAACAGGGCCCAGGTGGCACAGATCAGCAATCAGGTGACACAGGTGAGTTGAATGAAAACTAATTACAGCATGGGCAGGACCGAACATGAATCATGACAGTGACTTCCTAATTGAACAGTAGGGGTTGAATCATCAAAGAGAACCAGCAAAGAGTGTGTTGTCACACCTAAAGTAATTTAAGCCTGGGGTTGTAGTTTTGCAAGAGACTCATCTGCAGAACATAGACCACTCATGCTTAGCAAAATACTGAGCAGGACAGTTGTTTTATTCAAATTTTAAAGTGAAGACCAAGGATGCTATTCTTATTGATCAAAATATACTATTTTTTCCTTTAGTGTTATGTTGGATAAAGATGGACAGTTTGTAATAGTGTCTGGCAAATTCTGCAAAAAGTTTATGACCTTGGGTATTCTTTATGCACCCAATTTTGATGATATACTTTTTTTGGAACTTGTTTACATAGCTCCTGGATTTAAATACCCATTTTTTAATTCTGAAAGAGACAAATGTTTATTTGGATGTGTTTTTTATTAGACTCTCCTTGAGGATTGTAATATCACAGATCCTTGGGGGATTTTGTATCCCACTAGCAAAGATTACTCTTGGAAAAATTATTTGGCAGCATATAAAATACAATCTGCAATTGTATTTTATACAGCAGTACACTCAATCACCATCACCTGCTCTAAACAATGAACACTTGAGCTTACAAACCAAACTATTTCAGGTTCTCTGATTAGGAATAAGAGTGAACATACTATGAACATACCTGTAAACTTCTAGCTAATTAATTGCACAGTATGAGGGCTAAGCAAATCATAACAGGAGGTAGGGCAGACAACGGAGAGGTCACACCAGATCAGAGGATAACAGTCTTTTAACAGTCTTTTTCATTCCACCAATCCTCAATCTTCATTGTGATCCCTAATCCCTCTTTACAACTGCTATTCATCCCTAAAATCCTTCTCATACTTAATTATAGCCCCTTTTTATCCCACTTATCCTCCCCATTCATCCAGTAAGCCATTTTCATCCCTCTAATCCTTCTTTCATTATGACCCTTTTTTACCATTAATCCTTGTTATGGCTCATTGCTTTTGCATCCCACTCTTCTTCATCCCTCATTTCCATTCTTTCTTATCACTATTTTCCATCTTCAAGACATAGTTAATCACCTTTACCATCCCTCACATCCTCATCCTTCATTTATCATTTCTTTTCATTCCTCCTATCATTACAACCACCCATACTTCCCTCATCTTGACCCCTTTTTATCAAACCCATCTTCATCCCTCTCATTCTTTATTGCAGTCATTTATAATTCCTTTCATCTTTTTCAAATCCTCCTCATCCTTAAGTTTCCATCTCTCTAATCCCCCCAAAATCCCTTTTCTCATCTGCTTAAGGCCCCATAAAACCTTGGGCCAGCCCTGATGCTAATTTTTGCCTCCTTCATCCTCCTCATACCTCATAATGACGCTCTATTACCCCCTCACAATCCCATCATCCATTATGATTCATGCAAGAGTTTCTCCCTAAGACCATTAGGTTCATCCATTGTTTCTCAGGACTATGTTAATTATTTGGCCAAATCATTTCTCCTGAATTGGAACCAATATGCATCTCCTTCTTTGTAAGCACCAAACCCTAACCTCCTTAGTTAAAGCTCAACCACCAGAGTCCACCCTGTGACTTGGATTAAGACCTATGAATTTGTCTTATGGTGGTGAAATTCTCTCAAGTAAAGATAACATCTCTTACCTTTAAGTGAAGCATCAAAACCCATTTCCTCTATAGCTGCCCGAACACACTCCGGATCAGTCAGCCTGGGGTCTAAGCTTATTGTTCCCTTTTCTTCCTTTAATGACACCATTATGGACTTCACTCCGATCATTTGACAGATCCTGCCCTCTATGGACTGCACACATGATCTGCAAGTCATCCCTCCAATCCAGGCAGTTATAGTCTGAATGGGTGCATTCATTACGTCACTCTGCCAGTATCTTAGATCTCCATCGGATGAATCCTCAGGTAACAAAGTGGCATCAAACCCCATATCTTCGATCTTATCTGTTAGCTCCTGCTGTTTAACAAGGACAGGTTGATATACAATAAAAGCTATTCTATCCTGAAGAGACACCTGGATGTGTGAGACCCCTGGTAGCCCTCCAAACTGCCCCTCGATTGCTTGGACACAGGACTGGCAGCGCATCCCACCCACTTTGATGCGTATGGCCGCTTCAACTCTGCATCCCAATGTCTGCAGCTGCAGGGCAATCTCTTTGGCTGTGGTAATTGAGGTATTGTAGTCCACCTGGAGTAAACTATCTGATACAGACCAGATGATGGCAAGGACTCCATTAAGCTGTGTAAGTGTGGTTTCCACAGCTTGCTGTTCAGAGGTGAGTCCCAGAAGTTTGAAACTGGTTCTGGAGATCAGTTTGGCAGATAGGTTGAGTTCACTCTGGCTTCCATATTCATAAGCCAAGTTGTCAAAGGCTGTTTGTTCGATGTCAGGGCCATTCCTCTGAAAGGGTGAGAGCAAAGTGCATTAATCCTTACTAATTTTATTCTGTAAACTGTGAACTGGAATTTATTAACTGATTGCTGATTTTAAATGCATGTAAATGATGAATACGACATAATTACAACATCCATTATAGTTATCCAGTCAGAAAATGCTTTCAGTTTGATTTAAAAAGAATTGTATCAATAAACATATCAAAAACATATTCCAAGGTTTATCAATGCACAAAATAATTTCTAGGACTTTTTGTAACATTCAAAGTCATAATGATACACAAAAGCAGTTGTTTCACAAATAAATTACCTTTCAATAAATATATTGTAATGGAAAATTTTGATGTACATGACTTTGCTCATACTATTTTATGTAAAACTCACTATAACCTCTCTTGATTTGAAAAACTCATGCTGTACTATGTGTGTTTCAGTCAAGGCCAAGGAGAAGGGCTGTATGAGATAAGAACTGGATTGTACTGGCTGATGTGAAACTCTTGCATCTTGTTCTGTCCCTCTTCAATGTTGTTGCATCTATGGAATGTACTCCCTGATAACAAAAAATTTATAAATATGACTGTGTGCCTTTGAGATGTTGCTTTGCTTCACTGACTTGAGCAGTAACAGAGACTTCATATGCCATGTGCCTTTGAATGAATTTGCAAAGACAAAGATCAATCTTTCTCTGATTTACTGAGTAATTTTCTCTCCCGCTTTGATAAAGAAAAACTCCACAACAATATCAATATTAATCCTTTTTGCTTGGTTTAATTTTGTCAAGCCACTTTTATATTGGTTTAACTAAATTTATCTTAATTTTGTTGATTTTAGCACAGTTTAAATTATTAAGCTTGGTTTATCAGTTATTTATTTCAGTTTATTTGAATTTGTTTTAGTTTAGCTTAGCTTGGCATATGTTAAAGCTGCAGTATGTAACTTTTACAAAAATATGTTTTTTGTATATTTGTTAAAACTGTCACTATGTCATGAGACAAATAATTTGTGGAAAGATCGAGCTCCTCCACCTTCTTCCTGAGCCACTATTGCTCAGGAAGAAGCAATGCACCGCTCCCTATCAAAAAAAACAATCAGAGCCAGGAAGATGGTCTTAGTGCTGTCAATCACCCTCGTGTATGCATTGCTAAATGTGCTAATGGTGAAGTCATCAGTAGCCATGCCAGCTAGTCTTAGCATTCGTTGCTGCTGTAGTGTAGCAGAGAGAAAGGGGGAGTGTGTGAGCAGCATATACATGAGGGTGATTGACAGTGCTAAGCCCTTCCTCCTGGCTCTGATTGGTTGTTTCTAACTGAGTGGTGTATTTGTACAGTTAGTACTGGGAGCACTGGGTAGCAGTAGAGCTTGAATTTTTCACAGATTATCTGACTTATACTGTCATGACATGATCATTTTAAGAAATATGTAAAAAAAAAAAACAAACAACATATTTTTCATAAAAGTTACATACTGCAGCTTTAACTTAGCCTGGTTTCGCATAACTTAGCTTGGTTTAGCATGCCTTAGTTTAGCTTGGTTTAGGATACCTTAGCTGATTTTTCTAACAAATTGAGCTTTGCTTATCTTTGTTTAGAATATCTTAGCCTAAATTAGTTTAGCCTACTTTAGCTTATTTTAGGTTAGTTTAATTTGGCTAAGGTTAGCATATTCTAGTTTAGTCTAATTCATTATTTTTTAGCTTATGTTAGTTTATTTTAATTTAGCCCAGTGTCATGTAGCTTAATAGTTTAGTAAAGCCTAAGTTTAGTTTAGACTAGATTTAGTTTGAGTACCTTTGCTTAAATTATTTAAGCCTAGCTTAGTTGTACCAACGTTAACTCATTTTAGCTTAGTGTAATGTTGCTTAGTTTGTTAGCTCATGTAAGTTTATTTTTACTTGAAGCTGTAGCTTAATTTAATTTAGTTTAGCCTACATTTAGTCTAGAATACCTTTGCTTAATTTAGTTTAGCCTAACCAATAGATAATGAAACCATTTGCATAACTTTTACACCATGTAGATTTAGAATTATTTTTTGAGTCTATTAAAGTTGCAGTATGTAACTTTAAAAATATATATATATTTTTCTACATATTTGTTGAAACTGTCACTATGTCATGACACTATGGTATGAGATAGATATTCTGTGAAAAAAATCGAGTTCCTCTGCCTTTTTCCAGCTATCTCGAAAAAAACAATCAGAGCCAGCAGGCGGGTATTAGCGCTGTCAATCACCATGCCTGTGGCTCTGTTCATCCCCCCTCTCCTTCCCCCCTTGCTCTCTGCTATGCTGCAGCTCGCAGACGCTAGGCTAGCTAGCATGGCCACCGATGACAACTGATAGTTTTCCTGGAACGGTGAGTTGTTTGTCCACCATTAGCACATTTAGAAGCGAGTAAATGATGTTCTAAATGTGAAATGACAGCGCTAAGACATTCCACCTGGCTTTGATTGGTTGGTTTTGGTCAGGAGCGGTGCATTTTTTTCAGACTGCAAAAGAGGTTCAGGGAGGATGAGGAGATTGATCTTTCCACAGATTATCTGTCTCATAACATATTGTCACAACATGGTGACAGTTTTAACAAATTTGTTAAAAAAAAAAAAAAAAAAAAAACATTTTTGTAAAAGTTACATACTCCAGCTTTAAGTAATTTGAAAAGGAAAGGATAGTTTTTTATATTTTTCTCTTATTATTACTTATAAATCTCATGATTAAATGTTTTGTTTTGGTATTTGTAACTATTGTTACAAACTACCTATTGTTACAAATACCCTAAATGTTTAGATAAGATACATGAGAAACTTTTTAGTGATAGGCTATAGGCCACTCATAAAAAAAAACTAATTAAAAATGTGATAAACTCAATGGCAGTAACTTTCAGCATACATTTGCCATTTTTTACTTAAGACAAAATGATGGATAAACATTTTCTCAACAGCTTGACACAAGCAGTAGCAAGAGAAAAATGTAAACTCAAGATAATCTTTGAATCAAAGATTTAAAATATAGACACATTCATGGCTATTTTAGGCTTCCAATGTTTCAGAGTATGGGCACAATAAGAACAAAAAACGCAAGAAATTAGACTTCAAGTTTATTTTTACTTTCCTGCTCCAGCTCCAGAATGTAGGCCTGCTGACTGTGTTTACTTTTATCTTTTATATCTTAAGTCCTTTGACTCTAGCACACTGCAACTGGGGTCGTCATTGAACTTCCTCACATTTTTGCTTCACTGGCTCTCACACCAACCAGTTCTCAACTCTTCAACAGGATCCTTGAGGGTGTGCATCTAAATTAGCAGCAAAATGCAGTTTGTACCAAACTACCCTGCTTGGAGGTCTTTTCTTTGACCTTTCTTTTCAAGGAATTGAATGGGATTTAAAGCTGGCTAACACAGTTCCTTGTATACACACCTTGAACATTTTATGGACTTCAGTATATTTTATTGGGATTTTATATGGAAGACCAACATAAAGTACTGCATAATGTGCAACTGGAAAGAGAAATGTAATTTCTTTCAGAATACAATTTGAAAAGGCTTGCACTTGTATTTAGTCATCTTTACTCTGACACCCATAAATAGAATCAAGTGCAAACTAACACTCTAAAAAGGCATCTAATTTGTAAATATTTGTATATAATTTAATGTCAGTATATGGACACCCCTGTTTTAGATTACAGCATATTCATATGTTAGAATGTCCCAGTCAATGCTCAGGCCAAAAAAACAATGGATCCCTGCCTATTTGCAGATTAATCTAATCACAGATTTTTCTGTGAAACATGACTCCAAATTAGTCAGAGAAAAGCCATCTTTTTGCAGATTTTTTTTGTAGCGCATAGCTAAAACAGTCAAAGGAAAATGCAGCTTGGGAAGCAGAATACCTTCAAGGCTACACTATTTGCTGGCATTTGCTAAGCAGCCAACCAAGAAGCGTCATTTATTTTCCTTGGCGTTGATTGGCTGCAACCCCAAGAGTGGAGATAAGGAAGACCATGGCTGTAAGCTTCTGCGGTAGTGCAAAGACAGTTTCTCTGTGTGTATTAATACATATTAAGGTATATCTGCGTACTTTCAGGGAGGTCTCAGGTATTTGCGAATTTTAGCTATTCACAGGCTGCTGTGGTCCCTAACCCCCGTGAACACCATGGGTCCAGTGTACAATTGAGAATCTATGGTCAGACTTAAGAATAGATATTTATAGAAGCTTTTGACTCAATCTGATTGCACTTGAAGCGCACGCAGGGTCAGACCGACCGCTCAGGGACGGCACAAAAAGGGGGGGGGGTCCACCCATTCGACCCCCTCTGGGACTGCCTGCAGGGTAAAAAGCTTATGCGGGATCCACTCGAACCCTCCTTGAACTGTGGGAGGGTTAAAGAAAAAAAAAAAAAACAGAGGAACACTATTTCTTTTACAATAAAGATATAACATACCCAAAAACTTCTTCTTTTAATCAAACACATACACGCACAACCCAAACAAAACCATCTATATGAAAAAGGAGTAGGTTTAAGGAACACTTATATTTTCCTGCCCCTTTCTCACTTCTAAGTTGATTGGTTTAATCCTGACTACAATACATTAAAGTCATTCTTACTTTATATATATTGCTATATCGTTTACAGCAGAATTTACAATAAATGCCTATTTTACACTCCTGTTTTCCTCACCCCATCTCCTCCACCATATAACCATTTAAAATGACTTATTGTGTCTTTCTTTTAAACTGGTTTATACCTTTACATTACATTACATCTTTATGCTCAGTTTTTCTAGGATTTTAGAGAACTGGCAAAGTAATGATACTGGTCTGTCTGTAATTAGTGAAAAGATGTTTCTTCTCAGCTTTAAATATTGGTGTGACTTTGGAAGTTTTATTTGATGTGGAAATGATCCTGTTGTGAAAGATAAGTTGCAGATGGATCCACAACAGCATCTATCACTTTCTTGACTAAGAAGGAAATGAATTAAAATGAGTAGAAATTGGTGAATCTCTTTAGTCCAATATAGATAGTAACACCATTCAGCATCGATTTGAAGTCTTTTGGTCACATGATCTGGAAGTTATTAAAGAATAATCCATAATTTTATTTACAAATATGAATATAAAATAGGGGATCAATGAAAATCTCATGAAATCAGGTGTGGCTCATTAGTCTAGTGTAGTAACATAATTTCGCATTGATTCTCAGTTTTTGGCTCACCTGGAAGGTACTGATTTCTGATGATCCCTAAACAAACCAATGCGTTCTGGAGCAAGGACACCGAATTTCTCTAACTGCAATCTCTGTGACAGCATTTGACATGAATAGCCTGTAGTGAATCACAGAGAATCAAATATCCAACTTAAAACTAACTGCAGGAGTAAAACCACCACAATAATAAAACTGGACATACTGGATAATAAAACTTGGAGCGAAAGAGAGGGATTATTCATTCAAAGTTGTGTGGGGGTGGAGTCAGACATCTAACCGTTAACTCCTTGCCTAAACTTTACATATAAATAAAGTAAAGGGGATTACCTGTCTATAAAATACACTGTTCACAAAATTAAAGAGAACACTAAAATAACACATCCCAGATCTCAATTAATTAAATATTCTCATTGAAAAACTTTATTATTAACACAGTGGAATTGATTGAGAAGAAAATAACACAAAAATTATCAGAGATCTGGATTTTGATTCATACTCAATATGAAGGTGGAAAATAACATGACAGGCTGATTCAACATCAGTGAATATTCCTCAAGACAAGTCTAAATGAGGCTCAGTAGTGTGTGTGGCCTCCACATGCCTGTATAACCTCCTGACAACGCCTGGGCATGCTCTTGATGAGATGGAGGATGTTCTCCTGAGAGATCTCTTCCCAGACCTGGATTAGAGCATCAGTTAGCTCCTCAACAGTCTGTGGTGGAACATGGTGTTGGTGGATTGACCAAAACATGATGTCCCAGATGTGCTCAATTGGATTCAGGTCTGGGGAGCGGACAGGGCAGTCCATAACATCAGTGCCCTCATTATGCAGGAACTGCTGACACACTTCAGCCACGTGAAGCCTAGCATTGTCATGCATAAGAATGAACCCAGGGTCCACTGCATCAGCATATGGTCTCACAATGGGTCTGAGGATCTCATTCCGGTACCTTATGGCAGTCAGAGCACCTCTGACTAGCATATCTCTCTATGGCTGTGCGCCATCCAGAGAAATGCCTCCCCACACCATGACTGACCCACCACCAAACCAGTCATGCTGGAGGATGTTACAGGCAGCATAATGTTCTCCACAGTGTCTCCAGACTCTGTCACATCTGTCACATGCTCAGTGTGAACCTGCTTTCATCCCTGAAGAGCACAGGGAACCAGTGGGGAATCTGCTCATTTTGGTGTTCCCTAGCAAACGCCAATCGTCCTGCACAATGTTGGGCTGTAAGCACAGGCCCTATATGTGGACGTTGGACCCTCATACCACCCTCATGGAATCTGTTTCTGACAGTTTGAGTAGAAACATGCACATTAGTGGCCTGCTGGAGGTCATTTTGTAGGGCTCTCGCAGTGGACCTCCTGTTCCTCCTTGTACAAAGGACGAGGTAGCGGTCCTGCTGCTGGGTTGTAGCCCTCCTACGGCCCCCTCCATGTCTCCTGGTGTACTGACCTATATCCTGGTACCTATTCCATGCTCTGAACACTGTGCTGAGAGACACAGCAAATTTTTTTGCCACCGCTTGCATTCATGTTCCGTCTTGAACTAGCTGCACTATTTGAGCAACTTCAGTGGGCTGTAAATCATGCCTCATTATGCCTCTATGTGTGACAGCACTGACAAAATGACAAAGTGACTAAAAGTTCACCAAAAAGGACGAGAACAGTGAAATGATCTGTGGTCACCACCTGCAGAATTATTCTTTTATAGGGATCATCTTGCTAATTGCCTCTCATTTCCACCTGCTGTGTTTTCTAATTGCAGTGCAGCAGGTGAAACTGATTCACAATAAGTGTTATCACCTAACTGATGACATTGATTCCACAAAGGTGTGACTGATTTGGAGTTACATTGTTTTGTTTAGGTGTTCCCTTTATTTTTCTGAGCAGTGTACAAAGTGACGTGTTATTTCCTTTTAGTGACTCTAAGCAGAGTAATAATCCATGCTATATCTCGGTAGCTCCACAGAAAACAGAAAACCTTTATATTTCTTTTTTCAAGTACAATCTAGGCCTGAAGTGTAAAAATCAGATCAGGTCTAGTACATATTTTTATTATATAGCTATCAGCACAATGTGAAGTTGTCATCTCCAGTCCAGCAGAGCCAGTTGGGGGGGATAATAACCTCATGAGCAGCCCGACACATAAGCCTGATGGCATGACTCTGCTTAAAGGTGCCTCATTAGACTGATGAGAAAAGTCAACTCTTATTAAGAGTCCCAGCTATGGAGCTCCTGGATCACCACTGGTAAAATAGTTTGTGTATACCACATTATTTTCTTTTGAGTACAATACAATAACTCAACAAGATTTTCACAGTGATTACTTAAAGAATACAGTCAAGTCCAAGCCAATTAGAATTCAGATATATCCCCATTATGAAATATGAATAAAATAATTATACAATTTAGTCAACACCAATTATACTACCAACTACATTTCATTTAATTGTCCAATTTATCCCTGGTGAATTATGTCCATTTACAATCACAATTCAGGTTGGTGTATTCCTTTAAAAAAAAAAAAACTACACAAATACCAATTTGTCCAATAGGACCAAGAGATTTATTTATTTATTTATTTATTTATTTATTGTCTGCTGGGTTTTTTAAGATAGTACTGTAAACTGATTATTGTCAGGGCTCTGCATGGAGCTTGCATGTTGTTCCTGTGCATGTGTGGGTTCTCTGTGGGTACTCTGGTTTCCTCCCACAGTCCAGCAACATGACTGTTGGATTAATACGTCTTTCTAATTGCCCTGAGTGTGTGTATGCATGGTTGTCTGTGCTGTCTCTCTCTGTTTTGCTCTGTGATAGACTGGTGACCTGTCCAGAGTGTATCTGCCTCTCAGTTAATGACTGCTGGAAATAATGACGGTGCATGGATATGGGGGTATGTAAGTATGTATGTATGTATGGATGGATGGATGGATGGATTGCTGAGTACAAAAGCCAAACCAGGGATAAGAATTCTTAAGTTTTCAATTTATTCATTATAGAAACCCTGCATGCAATGCATTTGAAAATATTTTTAAATTAACCTGCTACAATGCATACTGTATTTTCCCTGACAAATAATTCAATAAATACAAACTTGGCAAGTCCAAAACGACAACAAATTCCCTATTGTCATATAGAAGCAACTTTATGAATTTGTAACCTTTGGCTCAGGAAAACACCACTAATGGCTTATGGCAGCACTGCATGGCTGCAAAAATGTAATATTAATCATGTTGTGTGCAGCACAAACAGATAAGGCAGGGATCCATTAGAGAAACTGGACCAGTGAGGTAAAGCAGTGATTCCCAGGGAATCTTAAAAAAAAAAAACAGATCTCGCCAATCCAGTAAACACAAGTTACAGTCAATCAGGTTTTGAATTTTTTAAATAACTAATGCTACAGTAGGCCTAGTACTAAAATCATATTTAATATTGTAATTAAAAGCATGTTTTTAATTTTTATAACTGATTTCAGTTTTAGTTTCCAACATGCACCGAAATAACATTTTTGATTGCCTTGCTTTTCTGTAAATCTGCTCACTCAGCTACAACACAGTGCCTGGTCAACATATTTATTATACTTAGTGACAGGCCAAAACCAGTGAGTTTCCCAGAAAAGTTCCATACAGGCCTTGTTTTTCTACAACACATCTCCATGCAGTAGTTTAGTAAACATCCTTTCCAAAAATGTCCAAAATCTGCAAAATTCTTAAATAATATGCTAAAAAGGTCATCTCTTTTACATGACTGAATTTTACTGTATATGTAGTAATTTAGGAACTTAATAGCAGTATTACATCGTTTAAGAGACTCTGAATCAAGACTTTACCTTCATATTTATTGTATTGTTAAAAAAAAAAGGAGAAATACCACATGGATGGGGACCAGCTATGTGATTCAGTAAAGTTAAGTAAAGCAAACAATGCGGTGTTCAAAGTACAACAATAAATCATAAGAACCGATAAGAATTCATTGCAAATGCTCGGAGAATCTTTTATATCTCCAATGGTTCCACAGCAGTCTGTGAAAACATCTCTAATGTGCTACAAATGTGATTGTAGCTTTATGTTCATTTATATCTTTGAAGTAATTGAGCTCAACAGAGCAAAAAATAAATGGCATCAAACAAGATTTGTCATGATGAGGTTTAAGGAGGAACCAAGTGCAGAGGAAATTTGCAGAGTAGAATGTTTATTGAAAAGATTAACAAAGATGGCTCACAGCAAACAACAACAGGCAATACGACAGGAAAAACCAGTGAAGAGTAATGCAGATAGCTAAGCATATACTGAGGAAGGAGTGGAGAATGATAGGAAAACCAGAAGGACAAATCAGAGGTACGTAGAGACAGCTGGAAGAGAGAGCAGACAGAAAGGAATCAAGGGATGAAAACAGCTGTGCAGACAAGCAGGCTGAGGAAGGGTGAAAGAAGAACAGTGCAGAGAGGACTAGTGGAAAGGGGACCATACGACTTCCTGAAAAACCTGAAACTATAACAGTAAGCAGCAGAAATGTTTAGAACACTAAACAATTGTAAGTACACAAATGAAAATGAAAATAGAAAAGAACTAACAGTGGAATAAACTAAAATGGAAAGCTCTAAGGGGCAGAAATAAAGGAATCATCCGAACACAAACACCTAAGGATCATGACAACATTAATACAAGGCAATGAAAGGATTATATACTGTAAACCACCACAGATTAGGTCAACCCACAATCCCCCGAAGAGAAAGTCTTAGGTGGATAATATTTTATGAATAATAACTTAAGAAAGAAGATAAATAGCTTTAATTAGAATTATTTTTTATGTTTTATGTACTTATGTTTATGTCAATCTTTGACTTTCATGTTGTGAGTCTGATATCTGTCACTCACTTTGTATTGCATCCCTGCTTAGTTTGGTGTGACACCCCAAGAGCATCAATGGCCCCCATCTAGCCCTTTTTAAAAACGTCCTGGATATGCCTCTGCTCAGCAGTCTGAAGGAGGCATTTAATATAAACATTAATTCAAGCATTAATACCTTTAAATATTTTGAATATGACACACTAAATTAAAATTCACTCAAGAGTGAAGCAAAGTGGGTCTATTTTGTTCGACAGTGTTTTACTCTTCAACTAGATCTAGTGGACTTTTAAAGGTTTATGTTATTTATGTTATGTGTTGCCCTAGTGATCCATTGGACCTAACAGATAAGGTCTGTAAGCCAGTGATTGAATGTTTGAGGGTATCTGGGGTAAATTCCAGCAGAGAAAGTGTGCCGGATCGGTAACCTAGAGGCTGCTGAACTGAAATCTTCCTCTGTTATCACATCAGGGATTTTACTGTGGACAGGAATCAGAACATTGTTTGTGACAGATTTTCGAAACAACGGTTTTTATTGTCTTTTTTTTTTTTTTTTTTTTTTTTTAAGACTTAAATACCGATATATTTCAGATCATGTACACTGCCAGTCAAAAGTTTGGACAAAGTTTCTCATTCAATTCAATGGGAAGTTGTGTCTAAACTTTTGACTAGTACTGTATCTGTCCAAAGATCATGTTCTTTGAAAAGATAAGGGGGACAATCTGGACACCAGAATAGAGGAAATGTGTGGCATAAACCAAATACAACATTTCAAAAAAAGAAAGACCCTCATGCCAACTGTAAAGCATGGAGGCAGAAGTGTCATAGTTTGGGGATGTTTTGCAGCAGGACCTCGCCAGCTTACCATCATAGGTAGAATCAACCAAAACATACCAGTGGATCCACAAAGGACTGACAGAATGAAGAAATGGAAAGTCCTGGACCTAGTCAAAGCCCAAATATTGATCTGATTGAGACATTGTAGGGTGACTTGAAACAGGCTGTATATACAGGAAACTCCACAGAGACTCATAGATAGCTTACAAGAAATATATCAATGAAGTTCATTTAAAGAGGGTACAAGCTGATAGGAGGTAGGGTGTCCTGACTATTTCATGACTATTCTTGTTGTTATCCATTGTTTAAGGAGTAATACAAGGTAAATATTTGGTGTTTATCTGTAATTAAATCACTTTTCCAGATACAAGAGAAAGATCAGATATCTACATCAACTTCTGTTTAGAAATAAAACAAAACAATAGTTGCCGTCTTAAGACTTTAACAAGTTAAAACTTCCTAAGGAAATTTTGTAGCTCAATTCCTGAACTTCTCCAACAGTTCTCTGAGAGTAATTATTGCAAATGTTGTATAGGCCTTACCTTCAGTTCCGCCGTACACCGTGTCGGGTCGCAATTAGAGCCGCAGGTGCACACCGGCTTACACTCACATTCAACCATACAGATCTGCTCCCGGGAACCACGGGGAGCCCCTGGCTCGAACCCGGACTGCTTTTTTGACCCCTTTGGCGAAAACATGTCGGAGCTGGGCTGAGCTAGTGTTCGGCTAATCTACTCTACTCAAAGTAAGAGGGCAAAAGTCCACAGAGAGAGGGAATGAGAGCGCTGCTTTACGGAGTTATGAGGTGAGGAGCACGCGCCTTTGGTACGTCATCTTCACGCAATATTCCGGGCAGTTCATTCATGTTGAAACTAGCAGCAAAATACAAATAAAAAATCTAAACTGAATTGAATTGAATCAAACATCGAGTTATTTCTGTACGTTAGAATAGTAAAAACGAGGAACTCAATGTTTCAACAAGTTCAAAATGGTTGTCATATACTCAGTTATACACGTACAATCTGCAGTGAAATGTCACTGAGACACTTCTAGGCTTTGCAAACATTTCACAGACACACACACACACACACACACATACATATATATATATATATATATATATATATATATATATATATATATATATATATATATATATATATATATATATATGTGTGTGTGTGTATGTGTATATATGTGTGTGTGTGTGTAAATTTTAGCTTTTACTTATTCTTCTCCTCTCTTTATATTTACATACACCCAGTAAAAACACATGCACTTTTTTTTCTCACTGTCTGAAGTGAGCCCTGATCTCATTTCTATCAAGAAGTTGTGGGTAGATCTGAAAAGGTGTGTGAAAGTGGGGCCAACAAACCACCAGTTCTGTCAGGAGGAATGGGCCATAACTCCAGGAAACCTGTGAGAACCTTGTGCAAGGACACCCACAAGGTTTGACCCAAGTCATACAGTTTAAAAGACAATTATCCCTGATACTGACCAAATGTATGTAAACTTTTGAATTTGAAAAAAGTTACAAAAACATCTCTGAAAACTGTTATTGCTAGGTTTTCTGGCATTTAGCAAAGAAATTATTTTGTTAATTTTGACCTAAAACGAGAAAAGTTTGGTCTGATTTTTCAGACAGTCCAAAAAAAAAAAAAAAAAAAAAAAAAAAAGTGTCTTTTTATGCAGTATATGTAAATATATGGTATATGGTGTGTGTGTGTGTGTAAGTAAAGAAACAAGGTGAAGTTTTGCTGTTTTCTGGAAGTTTGTTCCAGATTAGAGGAGCATAAAGCTGAATGCTGCTTCTCCATGTTTGGTTCTGATTCTGGGCATGCAGAGTGGACTTGAACCAGAAGACCTGAGTGGTCTGGATAACAAATCTTGAATGCATTTTGGTGCTAAGCAATTAAGTGATTTATAAACTAACAAAGGCATTTTAAAATCTTTCCTCTGACATGCAGGAAACCAGTGTGAGGATCTTTTAGCACTAGGGTGATGCACTCAATTTTCCTAGTTTATTGAGGACACAAGCAGCAGCGTTATAAGTTGTAAGTCCTGTAACTTTGCCATAGGAACTTGTTCAGATTGCTCTTTTTCAACAGTGGTTTGATTGGATGAAGAAAACACCTTAGTTCTTAGCCCAGTTGTACCAACCTTATTAGAATGCTCATCAGAACTTCTTCAAACTTTAGATAATAGGTAGGTCCCTTAAAGATACCAGTGTTTAATCTTAAGGCAACATTTCATTTTAGTTTCCCCAAGTTTGCAGTGTTGCATCTGCCCATCACAGAACCTATAGCAAACCAACTCTAAAATTTTTCTCAAGTGGATACTTTCTCTGTTTCTGAAGGTTATGAACTATATAAACTTAAAGGAACATTCCCTAAATGTTAAATTTTAGTACTTCCCCATAACAAAAACTGAATTCTTTCAATAACATTGAGGAAATGTTGTCCAACAAATTTAAGGAATTTTCCCAGAATGTTAACTACAACTTTTACAATTAGATCACCAGAACAAATTTTCCTTACATGCTTACTCAAGACCAACAGGAAGGTTCTATGAAGCTTCCATACAAGTTACAAAAACAGCATAACCTCCAAGGTACATTCGCTTCACATCACAAATGTGGGAAACCTTCCCTAGATGTTAAAAGCTTTTACAAGAAACCTTCAATATTTGCCATAAAATATTTACTAGGAACTTGCTGCAAAATTCACAAAGGTAATATTCTATAAATGGTTCTCAAAAGGTTACAGGAACAATGTAACATTTTAGAACATAAAGCACAGAGACCGACAGAGCCCCTATCGGGGCATGGGGTGATGGTTTCTTGTGCCTACTCTTGTTAGCCAACTAAGTCCACAAACTGACTACCATAGAGAATGGCTGCAAATTCAAATTCCTGAAAACTCACGAGCTCCATAGAAATATTCCCTTCAAGTTAAAAAAAAAAATAACTGAAATATTCAAAACTTGGGGAACAGCTTCAGAAACTCTAATCATGACTTTAGAGGATATGTTCCCTAAATTAATTTGAATATTTACAATTCAATATACAGGAAGCATTCCCAGAAGTAACAAAGCTGTGACATTTAATGTTGTAGGTCTTCTTACAAAGTAAACCATTTAGACATTTTCTGAAGGTTCCAGCTGGTATTTTTTATATTCTAAAATTAATAGCTTTACAAATTAAGATTAAAGCACCACCAACAAACTTCCCCATAAACTAACACTTTGACACATATTTACAAACATTTTATTGACTGAAATCAAGTGAGATTCCAAAGACAAAACATTTAAAAATAAAATAAAAATACTGTTGTTTTTTTGAGAGGATTAGCATTAAATCGCAGAGAATGAACATCAAAATAGATATATGATGAGACAAAGACACTGTTATAGTGTGTTTATATGAAGTAGTTGGCATTTGTCCGTGCAGATCCTCAGACGCTGGTGTTTTGTATTTCACTATATGAGGAGGCAGACAATAACATAAAGGCACACTAAGAAAATTAAATAAACTTTTTTTTTAACTGTATAAACCCAAATCTTGTGGGATTAAAAAAAAAAAAAAAAAAAAAAAAATCTTGTTGGGAACAAAACTATTTTGAGTATCCTTTTTTCTTATTTGCATGGTTTCTGTAAAACATCAGGTGGGTTTTCTGTGTTTCCATGACAGCTCAGCGCTGACGGTCCCAGCGCCAGATGGAGGCATCGTCACATACGGCTATCAGGATGCTGCTGTCACGGCTGAAGCTGGTTTGCCGAATTGCCGAAGTGCATTTGGGAAGCGTCAGTGTGGTGCACCTGACGTGTAAACAAGTCCAATCAAACTCTTAATTGTAATGCAGAGCAAGTTTCTCTTACAACTCCATCTATATCCCGTGATGTATACCAATTACTAGAGTTTAGAACAAAATGGGATATCAATGAGCATTCAGATTCTCTCCCACTTACTTTGCTTTGTGTGGATCTTCCACTTCCAGGTCCCAAACATAAAGTTTTCCCACCTGGTTTCCCAAAGCAAGCATCTGGAGATCACAGTCAAAACAGCCATCATTACTTTTCTCCATTATCATCCCCAAACTGCTAAATACAACAAGATAACTGAAGAATAAGAGCTGAGACCTTCTGCCAAAAGTCCATGGAGAAGCGCATGTACCAAATGTCACACTGGCTGTAATCGAAACGTCCCAGAATCGTCACGTTGGATTCATTCGGCTTAATGTGATCGATGTCGTCCTCCATTTTTCCTGGCTTCCAACACACAATAGCGTTTTCACAGGACTGTGGAGAGGAAACATTTTTAAACCAACTGCAACAGTATCTGGGTTTAAAGAAATCAAAACTTTTATCCTCTAAATAACAAATTTCATGCCTTTGAGAGAATCAGATCCCCAAGCCACCTCACACAGTCCACATAGTTTCTGTGGATGTCTCGTGTTGAAAAGTCTGGAAAGTGAATTTTCTGTGACACAAAAGGCCTGAAGAAAAGATTTGTATTAAATATCTCATATTTAGTAACATTTTGAAATAATAACAGATCAGGAGGAGGTTTACCGGTTTGTCTTTGTGGGGTTGTACTCATACGAGCCCTGAATGGCTTTTTGCATCCGCTCCGAGTTAATTCTCCACAGTTTCAGCGAGTGGTCCATCCCACATGACATGATTTTTTCACCCAACAGGTCAAAGTCCTACCAAAGGACAGACATTTATTTGAATCATTGTGTGAACGATGGGTTTTGTAATGCTATATTACAAGCAAATGTTAGCGTGTTTGATAATTATAGCTAACAAGCTGATGTTAGCACATAAGCTAATTGCAGCTTACAACGTAATGTTTACAACAAAGATACTAGAATGCAGTAAATAGCATTTCAGGTACTACTCATGAATAAGCTTATCCCTTCTAAGTTTAGCCTAGTAGAGGTTTGGTATTTATAGAAAACATGCCAGTGTTAAATAATATTAGCATTTATGCTAATACATGTTGCTTTAAATTGTTCATCCCAGATACTACTTTATCCTCCTTCTACAGGGGGATTTTAAAAAAATTTGAATGTCAAGAAAATGTCAATATTTTTTGTCACTCAGAAGTCATATATTACATACATTAATTACATATTGGTTTTCATGGCTTACAGGTAATGAAAACCCAAAATTCAGTGTCTCGGAAAATTAGAATATTAAATAAGATCAATAAAAAATATATATATATTAAACAGAAATGTAAGGTTTCTGAAAAGTCTGTTCATTATTATGCACTAAATAGCTGGTTGGGCTCCTTTTACATGAATTACTGCATCAATGTGGCATGGCATGGAGGCAATCATTCTGCGGTTCTGCAGAAGTGCAATGGAAGCCCAGGTTGCTCAGTCTACTCCTGTGAAGCTCCCTAGAATTCCTGGATGGATTTTGCTTGACAATCCTCTCAAAGCTGCAGTTATGCCTGTTGTTGGTGCACCTTTTTCTGCCACACTTTTTCCTTCCACTCAACTTTTGATGCTTCTTTAGCAATGACCTTTTGTGCCTCACCATAGTGTAAATGACTGTATTCTGGAACTCTGTCCAGTCAGCATTCTTCCCCATGAACCAGACTGAGAACCCATTAAGAGGCTCAGAAAACCTTTGCAGGTGTTTAAGTTAATCAATAGATTAAGGCAGTACAGTAAGTTGACCATATTGACGATATTATAACTTTGAGGCACTGATTTTTAAGTTTTAATTATCTGTAGTCATCAAAATACCAATGGCTTTTTATTTAGATAGAGCGATAGACAGATAAATAGAGAGTTAAACAGAAAGAGAGCAATTTTTTGTGTAATTTTTTTTTTTTTTTTTTTTTAAAGAGTGACAAAGAATGTTGAACTTTTTCCTGATATTCAAATTTTTTGAGCTGTACCTTTAAACTTCTATTCCTTGAAGCTTCACTTACAGCACTCAGGACTTCATCTCGGTGGCCCTCCACTCCTCCAAATATGGCAACCAATGTGTCCGTCTGTATGTTCCACAGACGGAGGGCGTGATCTAAGGAAAGAGAAAACGATTCATACACCTTGAACTTTTCCATATTTTGTCATATTACAACCACAAACATAAATTGCAGGAAAAGGTGGTTCCCCCAACTACTGACTCAGGGGGGCTGAATATTTTCCACACACCACACTTTTCCGTTTTTTATTTGTAAAAATGTTTTAAATCATGTATAATTTTCTTTCTATTTCACAATTGTATACCACTTTGTGTTGGTCTTTCACATAAAATCTCAATGAAGTATATTTATGTTTGTGTTTGTAATGTGACAAAATATTGAAAATTCAAAGGGTATGAATACTTTTGTAAGCCATTTCTACACAGATCAAAGCATTATTCCTGGGTAGTTTCCTCAAAGTGGGGAAGCAGGTTTGGAAAATATGAAGAATCACTTAACCAAAAGATGGGAAAATAGGTGCAGCTCCCTGCTCCAAAACACTAAGATGGTCACACTTAACGAAGAGCCTTGTACAGTAGCATGTTGCTTCCATTTTCCACCTTAAATCTCAACTGCTCTAACTACAGAGATGATTAAAAATTAAACTTTACTGCTGTTTATATGAATTGCTGTCAGCTGCTTTATATGAGATTTACAGAAGCACCTGACTGTCACATGCTTGTAAAAACTCAGCTATCCCTTGGAATTAACCTGTAAATGTCATTTATTAAAAGCCATCAAAGAAAAGTCTGACTGTTTCTGACTCATCTGGGTCATTTCGAAGTTTCATGGAAGCATGCCTGAAATCAAATAGCCTAGTTTACCTTTACTGACAGACAGGAGAAGATTTGGATCCCTTGGATGAAACTTGAGCTCATTGATGGCGTTCCCATGACCAACATAATGCTAGATATGAACAAAAACATGACAAAGTTCACCTTAAAGTGCTAAAGTTTCATCCTTCATCAAACCAGTAGGATTACAGAATGTAGAAAATGATAAATGAGTGACTCTACCTTGATGCACTGCATTGTTATGTGGTTGATTACCCGGATGATGCCGCGAGACCCAGCCACGGCCAGCAGGGGGTGACTCGTGTTTGTGTCATAGGTCCAGGCACACGTGTAGAAGTTCTCATCTGCCTTTGCACATGTTTAGTCAAAGAAAAGCAAAGAAATATCTACCTACTCTGTTCAGCACTCCAGCATTTATTCAACCTTTGAACTGACTTGGATTTGTTGTAGCTTTGCAGCAAGGTTGACTAAACTGCAGTTTTTGGGCACAAATATGCAGAGAAGGTTCTGAGGTTATCACCTGAGACCACAGGTTACGATCAATGTTCTATCCACAATAAATGTTTAAATCGGTGTACAGCAGGCCAAAGGATACGTCTGCATCAACATAGGACTGCAGAAGTCTTATCTCCCCCTGAGAGTGACATTCATACAGGGTGACCTGTTGGAGGAAATGATAGAATTAGTTAAAAGCTGGAACAAATAAACAAATAAACCTATAAAGGATATTTAAGGAGGTAAATCTTAAGTTCTGTCATAAAAGAAAGCCAGCCATACCATGTGACTGATTTAGGAACTGGGTCGTCGGATTGCGAGTGAATTGAAGAATAAGCAGCAGCAAAACACTGTTGTTTCCCCCGTCACATTTTGTTGTTTTAAGATTTTATTGCATGTGTGTTTGCAAATTATTTGAGAGCCTTTTTTTGCAATGGAACCAAAGAGGAGATTTTGCTGAGTCTGGCAACATTTTGATTTTTCCTTATACAAAGGCTCACGCATAGTAATAAATCATCACTAATAATAATTCCAAAATTTAAAAAAAACAAACAAACAAAATATAGTGGATCCTGTGTTCTAATTCTTTGTTCTACTTTCTGTTGTTTTAAAAGGTGAAGTGTGTTGTGTTCAAATGAGCTTCGATGCAGCAAAAACACCTCATCTTTGCTGAGGCATTATAGAGCCTGAAGACAAGGAGACTTATCAGGTGGGACAAGCTCAGTTAAGCAATGATAAAACAGCATACAAACATATGGCAACATTGGAGTTTTAGGAAGGACAGAAAAATGTTTATCCCAACTTCTATAAACCCAAACTGGATCTCAGTGAAAGGGTATTTTCTATAGCAGGCGGAATCAGAACAGTAAAAAAAAATTTTCAAAGTAAAAATACCGTATTTTCTGGACTATAAGTCACTCCAGAGTGCAAGTCGCATTTATTTAGAAATTGTCAAATGTGAGGGGACTCTTGTCCATGTTGATGAAAGGTTCCGGTGACACATGTTCAGTTGCCTGCTTTTTAACAAACATGGAAAATCTCTGCTTTGGCTTGGAAATCTGCTGGCAGTTTCTGACGCAACGATATCCGTGCTCTAATCAGGGTGGTCAGGAATGGAGACATCTGTAGTAAATCCAGGGTAATAGAGAGGTAGTTGCATTCACTGAAGCATTAGCACCAAGAAAGCAACCGCCTGCAAAGCAATATATTCACCTCCTTGGCAACTACCAGGACGTGAAGACGTAACTGCACTGTTCACAAGCCTCATAGTACATTCTTAAAGCACCCAGCTGTGGAATTGTTCTTCCAGCTCTAGCCATCTTCCTTTAGCTTTCCTCATGGCTGCAAATGGTAATTTCCACTTCAGTATGAATTAACATTTAACGCATCAGTCCAAAACAGGCGTAATGAAGAGGAAAAAACATATACAATTCACTCTAGACTATAAGTAACAGGACCAGCCAAACTATGAAAAAAACTGACTTGTAGTTCGGACAACATGGTAAATAAAATGTTGTCCCTAGTGACATAAGCATGGTTACAAATTAACACAAGCCAATTAGTTTCCACTTTTCCTTTTGATCCAGCCATTGTATTATAAAGACAGATTATGACCAAATTAAGAATTTATGTATTGGTATTACAAACGTCATTCTTTTATTTATTCAATTTAAAGCTTCACACATCATGTCCTAATCACTTTACCTGTTTTACATGTATTGTCCACTTGATGTCACAATAGATCAAATGACACGCCATGGAGCTTTGGATCACAAGTATAGCAATTGGATGGAAAGTTCCAGTGTAGGGCTGCATCTAATGATTATTTTAGTAATCAATTATTCTATTGATTATTCTGATGAAAATTTCGGCACGTTCTGCAGATTTTTCATTTAATCACTTAAGCCTATTTATATAATATTAAAAATACATTAAAAGATGCAAATAAACAATTCAGTCCATTTTTAAAAACAGAAAATAAACATTGTGTTGCCTAAAATGCACTAACATAGCATTCTTTTAGTCTACGCTTGATCATTTGTAGCAAAGTGCATCTGCAGCTAAAAAATACTTCTAACATGTGAAAAGCTCAGCCCTTTCTGCTTGACTTAACATCAATACAGTGTAGGGCTAATCAGATGACTATTTTGGGATTAACAGATTGGATAGGTGCTTAACAGAATTTTTCTCTGCAGAATTTGAATCAGGTGAAGCTACAACTATGCCACTTGAAAAGTTTTGGGTGGAGCATATTTACAGACAAAAAGTTTTTTTTATCTTAAATAAAAATTGAATATATTTTTTTGTACAGTTTTGGCTTAATTACTGCACTGAGTATGTTGTTGTCTCAGCAAATGGCCTTTTTTGAGTCTGTATACTCCTGTTAATAATTAATCGATTACTAAATTAATTGACAAATATTTCAATAATCAAGTCATCATGATTAAACGTTTCAGTGCATCATGCAGCTTCATCTCACCATCACTAGAAAGGATAGACTGGTGACCACTGAATGAAAGAATGGATGGTCACAATTGATATATCTACATACATTTATATACAGTGAACCCTCGCTATAACACCTTTCACGGTCTCGCTGCTTCACGGATTTTTTTGTGCAATTTTTTTTCCCCACAGTGCATTGTGTTCTGCGTCCTGATTGGCTAAACAGTCTCCGCGCTTCTTCTCTACCTGTGTGCCAATAACGTTACGGTATTTAAATATACGTAATACAGCTTGGCAAATTCACAGGCTTTCGGAAGAAAAAGACACCACAGAGCGGAGTCAGACCACAGCGTCACAGTCAGAAGCACAGTGAAATACAGTACACGAGTCACAATTTGTCCTAATGTATTGATTTAAAATTATTATTTTACTGTAGTTATTTGTAAGAAAGCGTTCTATTTGTTAAAAAAATGCTTGGGCCTGAAAACAGGTTTTGTTCTTTGGTTTCAAATTATGCTGTATAATAATTGTAAAGAAAATAAAAGTAACTACTTCACGGATTTCGCCTATCACGGGTTCTTTTCGGAACGCAATCCCCACGAAAAATGAGGGATCACTGTATATCATTTCAAAAATAAAACGAAAGGTGTTTTTTACTTATCAAGTGAAGACATACCCTGTTACTGCCAACTGTGGCAAACACCAGAGGGTCTCCCTCCTTACTGTGCCAGTTAAACTGGACTCCAAAGAGTGGCTGGCCGTGATCCTCCTGAGGGAAAAATAAATGGACCAACATGACACCCAGCTGTTGTGTTTAACACAAATTATGAACAAGTTTAAGATGCTCTGGAGGTTCTCACCCGCAGGCTGTTGACACATTTGAAAGAATATCTACACTTCTTGGACTTCCACTTGCCCTTTCCCCAGCTCTTTCTGCCTGGAGCATTGGCTGTGTTGGTGGGAGTGTCTGGACGCTCTGCATTGGTCCCACTTTCAATGCTGACAGCGTCATCCTACAAAATTGACAATATCTGTTCATATATAATCATGTAATTCGTTACACACAAAACCCAGGGTTGTCAGTTTCATGTAAAAAAAAAAAAAAATCCTTCTCCAGACTCATGTTTTCAGATTTGTTAGCTGATGTTTTCTATACTCTCAATACACAAGTTTACTATGACGGTATTCCAGATATTTCTGTAGAGGTCAGATCTTATACATGGAATCTGAGGAAAAACAGAAAGAGGGAGGACAGATAGAAGGAAACACGAATAGAGGAAGTAATCAAAGGTGTGATGTAAGATATAAAGGAAGGATGAGACGTGGAGGAGTAGGTAATAAAATCAAAGAGAAAGAGTGGGTAACAGTAAGGAAGAGGAAACAGAGAAAAGGAAATAGGAAGAAAAAGAAATCAAAAGAGGATGGAAGGAATCAAGGAAGGATAAAATGGAACAGGAACAAGGGATTTAAGGAAGCAGGAAGGAAAAACACCCCAGAACACAGAATAAATATACACCACAGCATCACAGAGCAGACTTTGTAAATGCATTAACTTAAAGTGCAATTTACTCCATCATGATTGGATTCATCAGTTTGACAGCATCCAGAAAGAAGTTGCTAGATTCTTGAAGTTTTTCCTTGCTCATCTAGTCCTGGAAAACACACAAAAAACTCCATACTTTTCCCAACTGTGTAGGAACCCTGTAAATGTTCTAACAAAATAAACTCTCCATGCCCAGCTGCCTGTGTTGTGGTAAACATGACCTGTCCAGCTCCAGATGGACAAAGATACATCAAGCTAACCTCTTTAGCTTTCCGGTTGATGTTAGCACGGAGCTAACCCGCCAAAACCAACGCTTATGACTAAGTGCATTAATAAACACGAGTATATATTGGTTTAAACGCTTACATTCTCGTCTCCTGACATGTCAGGGTTACTGTTCTCATCACTGCTCAGTTTCTGTTTTTTCGCCGGCATTTCTTTTCCCGCTTGAGACGGGGACTCAGTCATGCTCTTGTTTTCTCTCATTACGACTTCACGCTTCTTCTTCTTTCTGGTTCTATAATGGCGGCTCGCAAGCAACTTCTAGGTGCATACCGCCACCTACTGTACATGACGGTGCAGCAATATTAACTCACATTCATTAATGGTTTTTTAAAATTTTGTCAGGAAGATAAACAAACAATGTTTTCTTTACTATATAAATTTCGTCTTTATTTCCTCCATTTCCCAATATTCCTTTCAGATTTCATTCCTGTCCTGCCCTGCTTACTATTTTCCTCACTCTCTCCCTTTCAGGCCCATGTAGTTCACAATTCATCAATACATGCTCTGCATTTTCTTTCGCTCCACATTCCTCCCTTGTTTTTTCTCCCAATTAAACACAATATGTCATTTAGATAGGTATGACCTACCCTCAATCTCATCATTATTATTTATTATTTTCTGTTTCGCTCACTAACATTTTTAATTAACACTAATTTCTGTATTTTATACAAATACCTTCCTTTCTCATCTTCATTACACCTTTTTTTTTTTTTTTTTTTTTTTTTTTTTTTTTTTTTTTTTTTTTTTTTTTTTTTTTTTTTTTTTTTTTTTTTTTTTTTTGCCATATTTCATTTCTTTACTCTTGATAACTGATTTGCCCTCCCATTTCTGAAATGGAATTGTAACTGTTATTGCCCCCTCCAAAGCTCTTTTAGCTAATTTAGCTGCAATTTCATTGCCTTTGACTTCTTCATGAGCTAGTGCCCAACAGAACTAAATGTCAATACCGGCTTGTTCTTCTTCTTAAACAACAACAGCTGGTAAGGAGTGTGAATCAGGATGGATAAGCTCAAGAGAAAAAAAAACTATTCTTTTAATTAATCCAGTTGCCATCAAATAACAAAAAATAATTTCAAAGTATACATCAACAGTACATTTTTATAAATAGATTTTTGAGAATGTACTGTTGTTATTCCTGTTCAAGACTCCCTTTTAATTCTGTTCTTTCTTCACAGTATTTCTTACAATTAGACATTGCATGTTCTATTGTTCCACTTTCCCCTCAAAATTTAAATTTTACAAATAATGTATCCCCATTATGTGTAATGTTGTCTCCCAGCTGTAGTTTAGTTATTATCCGTTTCTTCCAGTATTTCTTCTAACTTCCCCAGCCTTTGTTTGAATTTTGTAGCACCATCTGCTTTTTATGTCATATTCCCACTGTTTTTGCCATTTTTCCATAACCTTCCTTTTAATAATGCTGTTTGACCTTTAACTTACTATATCTGAGTGTCATATCATTGCTATTATGTTTTGCTATTCTCTTGCCTTTTTATCTGTAGTTTAATTTCTTTTCATTTGTATATGTCCTGGTACCCAGAGAAACAACGACAGTTGAATTCTTCTAAATTCTAATGGATTTTTACCCCCCTCTAACTGTAAAGATGAATTTGGAGTTGTTTTAATTGTAATGTCTGAATATGCACTGTCAAGGTTAGTTTTTCATCAAATCATAACCCTAAGAACTGAAATAGTTTCAGTCTCAAGCTCCTGGTTATATAACCTAGCTTTATCTCTTGATTTATTTTCTTTGTAAAAAGGCAGTACTTCAGTTTAGAGACTGCTTTTAATAGCATTTTGAGAATAAATGTAATATTCCTTCTGCACTTCCAAACAAACACTACAACTACAAGCACTTTCTTTATTAACCTGAATCTTTTTTTTTTTTTTTTTTTTTTTAGCTCAGTGCATGGTCTATAACATCTAACTTTTAGGATACTTTCCATATAATCATACTTTATTATATATGTCTAATAAAACCAACCTTGAGTACTCACTAAGTCTACTTATCACTACATAACAAATTTGATCACTTCCTGGAGTTTACATTTTCTTTTGCACATCTTAACTCTGGAAAAAGACATATTGACACTGTCTTCTAAGTGTATCATCTCCTCATTTTCTATAGTTTCTAATCTGCTCTTCACTAACATTATCTGAACGATGTATCTTGATGCCCACATTTCTTTTTTATATAAGTTTACTCCTGTTCTTCAAATTCAAATATACTTTATTAATCCCAAAGGGAAATTCAATCCCTCACATTTTACAAATTTCTCAGAGTTGTTGTAGATGCTGATTGCTTTGGGCAGGAATGACCTCCTGTAGCAGTCTGCATTACAGTGCCTCTGAAGAAACCTCTGTTTGAAAATCCTTTGTTGTATGACAGTCTGGTGATGATAATGATGCTCTTCTGCAGTTTCTGACAAGGCAAATCTGACTGAATGCTCTGGAAAATTAAAAAAAACACAATCCTCATAGTGCTGCCTGCTTTATCTAGCGGGTTTGTTGAAACAGGTATATGATGGCATCTTCAACTCCAAGGTGATAAGCAAACTGCAGAGGGTCCTGATAATGTCTCTCCAGAACCTTCCTAATGTGGGATGTCAGGGCAACAGGTCTATAGTTGTTTATGACTGATGGGTGAGTTTTCTTTGCTACCGGTACAAGGCAGGATGTCTTCCACAACACTGGAACCTTCTCTGACATTGCTATCCCCCTCTAAATCTTTTGCAAGCAAAAAGGGTTTGCTTAATTTTTCACAGTGTATTTTTTAAAGAAATAATAGCAGCCTGGAGTCTGTTGTAATACATTTTATGATGGGTGTAAATAATGTCAGAACTTGGTAAAGATTATCCAAAAGGATAAAAAGATTACAAGCCACAGAGAGACAATCAGACAATTTAATAAAAAATAAAAAAAAAAAACTGCCTACAATAACTTCTTAAAAGTACAGTCAAATAATCTTTTACAATATAATGTCCATATTAGACACAGACTACAGCATCATTTCTGACTCCTCAATAGAAGCCTCAGACATCTCTTCATCATGCTCCTCTTCTTCCTCCTTAATGGGCCTCTTTATACCCTTCTGCTTTGAGAGTGCTACAGCATAGCGGATGTTATACATGTTGAAGTCACATCTGTAAGGATAAATACATTAAAACATTTGATTTGATTTAAGTAGGGACAGAAATACAAGAAAAATCTGGAGTCTTACAGCTTGGACAGATTGTCAAAGTGTCTCTGGATGCTCTTCTGCAGTGACTGCAGTGTCGGGAGTATGGCTGAAGACCTGAAAACCATTGAAATCCCCGAATTATTATGAGTGGATAGTCTAAGGCAGTGGAATGAATCCGGAAATCTGTTGTTACCTGTTCTTAAGTCTCTGCCCATGCAACATGAGCAGGTTCTGGGCCCAGGTCATGTAGAACTGCAGGTGACTCGACTTCTCCAAGCAGGTAGCCACAAAGCCTAGCAGCTTTTCCACGTAAACATCAGGCAGAGATCCACAAACCACTGGGACTGAAACATAAACACACACAACTCAATCTGGTTCGAACAGATTTCAAGGCTGCAAACCACAAACATCAAAATCAAACCTACTCTGGTTGTGTGTCACCGTTTCCAGCACTTCCTGCTTGAGTGCGTTTTCATTGAGTCTGAATGCCAGGACGATGGCCGACGCCCACTCCTGGAGTTGGAGCTGCTTGCGAATGCTGCCTGGTGTCACATCCAGGTCTAGGTCGTACGGGTCGAAGACCAGAGATCCGTCAAGGGAATAGACCAGGAGGCCCTCAGTGGTGGTGGCTGCCCAGCTGCGACCGGTTGGAGAAAACCGCAGCGAGCTGACTCGGATCTCTGGCTTGAAGTGACGGGAGCTCATGTCGCCTTTTAAAGCACACAGCGAGTGAAACAATGCAGTCAAATTAAGATTTATTCCATCCATCCATTCAATAGTTAAAGACAAAACATAAATAGAAAGGTATTGAAATGGTTAATTTAAAAAAAAACAAACAACTAAGGCTTGATAAAACAACCTAATAAAGCTTTTATGTTAAAGCTGCAGGAATGTTTTCAGTCCTGACTTAAAGGAGCTAACAGAGCTCAGGTTGTCAAGGAGTTTGTGACAGAGATCAGGTTTTCAGGAAGGGTGGACGGATGCATGGATGGATGAAAAGCATACTGGCTGGAGAAGATTAATTTTCAGTAGACAGTCTCGACAACATCTGGGTATACAAATATAAAAACCCTTGAAGTTTAGACTGTACTAGTACCTCTCCGGACTCCAGGTAGGCTAATGTCGACCCCCTCTCCATCTCCATCTCCGCCCCCTTCGTCCACCAGAGCCAGGCTGCCAAACTCCGTCATCTTCCGTCTGTCCAGGAACTCCTGGAGGCAAAATGAAGTCACAGTCATGCATGAATCCTCTGCTTTGTGCAGCTGTGAATGAATGCTTGGTTTTACCTCCATGGCGTCGAAGGACAGGTTGCAGGAGATCTCAAACTTCTTCATGAGCATCTGCTCCTTGACGTTGTAAATGCAGACAAACTTTGAATGGCCTCCTGCCAAAATAGACTCCCCGTCGGCAGAGTAACACAGAGACATGAAAGACCTAAACCACAAAGAACCAGAGTTGAAAAAAATCTAACAAACCAAACATAAACAGACATGCAGCTGTATAATAATAATAATAATAATAATAATAATAATCTCCACTCACTTTCCTTTGGCAGATTGCTTGGCTGTGATTTTATCTGTCTCCTTGCGCCCCGCCTCCAGATCATGGCGCCCGGTTATGGATCCGGTCTGTGCGGTTGTTTGGGGGTTCCAAAAAGAGATTTCTCCATTCAGGGTGGCCACAGCCAGCTCCTGACCGTCAGGTCGGTATGTCACACACAGACCTGATGAGAAAAGGCCACAAAAACACAGAGTGAGGCTACTTCATCTAGGGAAAATTTACAAGTCACATAAATAAGTAGTTTAAGAAAGGAAAATAAAACAATTTACAGAACAAAAACTACTTGGAAAAAATATGGACTTTTATTTTGGGAGGATCTTCTTTACTTTGTTTTACTTGGTAAATCAAAAACTATAATACAAAACTATTACATTTATTGATTATTACATTTTATTGTATTAAGAGCAGACTACAAAATTTCTGCCTCAATTGTTCAGTAACAATTTATTTTAGAATCAACTGATTCAATTTTTTTATTTTTATTTTTTTTTTCCCCCCACTCAACACAGCTCAATTCCATCATTTTTCTTCTCAACTTTGGCTGATCGCACAATTATTTTGCTTTATAGTTGCATTTTATTTACTCATGTTTTTGAACAGCTGGAGTTTCCATATGTAATGTATTTAAAAATTCTTTCCTCAGCTTTTTCTTCTACATGTACATAATTTCTGTATGAAATTCAACCAAATAAAAATGCACTGCCTCAAAACTGTAATGATTCTTTTGTTTTCCTTAAAGTTACATAATTCCACAATTTTTCCTCAACTTGTGGTGATTCCATGTTTTTATTTTTCAAAATGCATAAACACTTTCAAAACAGAGGGGGATAATTTCATATTTTTTAACTAAATATACAGAATTATTCTACAACTTTCTTAAAATTGCGTGATTCCCTAATTTTTCCTCGACATTCAGTGATTCCTGAACTTTATATAAGATCAACTTTATATATGATCAATTAAAGAAAAAATGCCTTAAAACTGTCAGAGTAATTCCATTATGCTTTCCTAAACATTTAGTGATTTCACACTTTTTACTTCATAACTGAGTTAATAATGCACATTTTGCCTTTAACCTGTTCAGTATAGTTTTTAAATTGGCTGATTCCATTATTTTTCCCTCAACATTGACTGATTTTGCATATTTTTATTAAAATCTGCACAATAATTCAAATTTTGCTTTAAAGCAGTGCTTTTAGAAATTTTCCTTTTTTTTTTTAGGAATAAAGTGATTCCATAATTTTTTCAACATTGCCTTAATAAAATTTATATTAACATCAGATAATTCCACATTGTTTTGTTCCAAAAATGTGCAATCAGTTACTTCTTGCATCATTGTGATTTGGAATGGTTTTCTTCAACATAGTCATTTAAATGTTTTCTTGCATTTTTCATTACTTTAACTTCAAAATTATGTAAATCCAAACATCTTTCAACATTATGGAATTCTATTTTTGTCCTCAAAATTGACTGTTTCCATATATACTTTATACTTACTTTAATCTTATTACTAACAGCACATCTTTATCTCAAACATGTTCTTTCAATTGGATTTTTTAAAAATTAATTAATCTCCAACAAATTATTCCATGGCTTTGAATCTGGCACCCTCTTTTGGCAGTAACAAAACTGACAGAAACAGCTGTTGCCAGATTTCTCTTTTTCTCTGCCATTTCTATGAAGTTCTATGAACGTACCATCTGATGTGAGGGGGAGTGTTTCTTTGACCTGCCAGCTGTCCAACATGTCCCACAGTCGGATGGTGCGGTCCCATGAAGCGCTGGCCAAGATGGACTGAACAGGACTAAAACACAGGGAGCTAACTGGACCCTCATGTCCTCCAAGGACCTGGTCAGTCAAAGAGAGGGAATCTCAGTTTCAACCATTCTAGAAAAATTGCAGGAAAAGCTGCATAAACATGTTCCTACTTCTAGTAGTCTCCCAGTCTGCATGGACCAGAGAAAGATCTCGAAAGAATCCTGAGCTCCTGCGCTCACAAGCTCTCCGCTCACATCTACAGCTAGAGAGGAGAACTGCGCGGGTCTAGGAGACGTAAACGTCCTGAAGTTTCGGTACCTGCAAACACAAAGCTGCACCCTCAAATTTTTTTTCTCTCTCTGTCTGTGACGAATGTTTCTCCTTTGTGTTTTAGGAGCAATCCAGGAGCAGGAAGTTCACCTGTGCAGGTCAAACGCCCGGACGGTGCCATCCAAAGAAGCGCTGACGATGACGAAGCCGCTGGAGGTGAAGGTGACGTTGGTGACGCTGCTGGTGTGCTCAGTAAAGGTGACGAAGCAGAGGCCGCTGTTGGTGTTCCACACTTTAACCTAAAGAAATAACCCCACAGGTTCTGAGTTTGACGTTTTTGCACGAGTTTATATTTTAGACTTCCTCTGGACTCACTTTTCCGTCATCCCCTCCTGTTACAACATATTGTCCATCTGAAGAATAAGCCAGTGAAGCCATGTTGTTGAAGTGACCCTGCTGCTTGAAGACGTATGATTCGCTCTGCCACTCCCACACCAGAAGCTGACCCATCCCTGAAACGATGCATACACTTAGGTTTTACACATTCCCAGTCATGATAATTACCAAAATAAAGACAGCAAGTAAATCTTACGAGAGCATCCGAAAGCAATCCAGTCTCCAGAGCTGTTTATAGCCACTGAGGCAATTCTTTGGTCTGAAATGCTGCAAAAGGGACAGAAATCAGCTAAAAAAAAAAAATACAGTCTCCAACTGTTTTCTAATAAAGCATCATATAAACATAAAAACCACCACCTTAGCGAGTGAATGAGGTTAAACTCTGGGAGTTCATGCAGGTGGAACATCCCAGAGGCAAACCCAGTCACCAGGATGTGGGTTGGTTTATGGTAGGAAGCGGCGGTAAGGTTGTTGAACTCTCCCTCCTTGTTGAAGAAGTGTCTGTTAATGCAAAGAGAAAAGTTTCCAGTTTCTCAATAAAAAATAAATGAGTTGAAAACATCTAAAATGAGACCTGTTTCAAACACTCCTATTTATATATATACACACCTTCTGTTTTACAGTTAAACATTTGCACACACCAAACCAACCAAAGTCCTGTTGTAATGGGCGGAGATACAATGGGTTTAATATTGCAGCCATCACATCAGCTTTTCTGCGAAGTTTTTCCACAAGGTTTTGGAGTGTGTCTATGGGAATTTCTGACCATTTGTGAAGTCAAACACTGATGTACGATGACAAGGCCTGACTTGCAGTCTCAACTAATTCACTCTAAAGGTCATCTATTGGGTTGTGGCCGCTCTTTTAGCGACTGCCAAATCCAGACTTGTTCATTGGATTGCCAGAAAAAGAGGCAGGGTTCATCTCTCCAGAAAACATGTCTCCACTGTCCATTCTGTGAAGCTCTCTACGCACTGTTCCTGTTCTTGGATTAATCTGAAGGCCACATTAAGCTTGAAGGTCTGTAGCTATCGATTTTGCAGAAAGTCACCACAGCATTTGTTGACCCTACTTTGTGATTTCACATGGCCTACCACCTTATGGCTGTATTCCTGTCATTCCCAGTCAGTTACTTTTGTTACACCACAAAAAGCTGACATGGTACCACCAGAACTCAATGATTTGGACGGGGAAGCAAATACCTTTAACAACATAGAGCAGGCTTTAGATTTTAATGGTGTAACAGGGTCTGTATTTAACAATTAAAAAAACAGAAGCCAAATATCCATTTCATTATATTAAAAGAAAAAAAAAAAAAAAAAAAAAAAAAAAAAAAAAGGACTTACTTGCTCCTGTGCTTGTATCGAACATTTTTAACCTTGTTCTTGCCTTTTGGAGGTTCAGTTTTCCCCCGAATCACTTCTCCTTCCTCTCCATCCACCCTGTCCTCGTTCTCTTCCTCCTCATCCCCCTCTTGTCTCATGGGCTTGGGTTTATCGAGCCTCTTTTTCGGAACGAGACCGTCCAGCTCGGTGTCACTCTCCCAGACACACAGCACTCCATCCTGGCTCACTGTGTAAAGCTGAGCAAAACAGCAATCATGGATGTGTTACTAGAAATGTGCAGCGTTATGTTGGCAAATTAAGAAAGGAAATAAACATACATCCAAGCTGTCCTTCTCAAAGAAACAGCCCACGATGACGTCTTTGTGTCCACCCAGGGAGTAGTAGATCAGGTTGGCCCAGCGCTCTGCTCCAAACACCCACGTGGACATGTCTTTGCTTCCCACCACAAAGCACCTGAAGGAAAACAATCCCAACCATCACTTGGTTTACAAAGTTATGCACATCTTTATCTCTCTCCCAAACTCTTGAGCGCACTTTGAGTCATCGGTCCAGTCGATGCACGTGGTTTCGTCATACGGGCCATAGTAGCTCTTGTCTAAAACAAAGGCGTTAAATTCCCGCTGTTTCCCTGGGGCATGATACATCAGTGCTACATTTTCCTTTGTCACAACAAACTTCCTGAGGGGAGAAATCAGAGTAGATTAATTCTCAAAATACTGTGAAGATTAAGGAAGTATTGGCTGATTAGACCTCAAAAGATCACAACCTTCCATCAGGTGAGAAGCGGATGCTGCTGACAGGCTTGTGGAAGTGGAAGTGATGAAGAACAGCTCGTGTGATGAGACTGACCAGTAGTGCATCACCATCTGTTTGACATGAAACAAAAACTTACAGCAGATCTAAAAAGCAAACTCATTACTGTTAAAATGCAAGGTGTATGTGACGTCAAAAATCAGACCCATCTTTTTCTAATCTAGCAGGATTTTCCTGACTCTTTCAACTTTAGCTAAACCCACAGTTTCAAAGACTGGTGGTTCCTAAAGGTTATAAAAGTAGAATGGGATGCTCTCCTGTGGAACCAGCTCCCAGTTTTAATCCATGAGGCAGACACCCCGTCTACTTTTAAGACTAGGCTTAAAACTTTCCCTTTTGATAAAGCTTATCGTTAGACTAGCTTAGGTTTTCCTGAGCTATCTCTGTAGCTACTTTCTCCTACTACTCTCTTGCTATGCATTACCTACAATTACTTCTGTCACTAAGTGTGGTTTCTTCCTGTTAAAAATGAGTGGTTCCTATCCACTGTCTTCACATACTTATTCAGGAGGAGGGATTGCTGCAAAATTCAGTGATGCAGTATGGGATTACTTTCCTTCTGATAGAACTGGGATTTAAATCCTGGTGGATAAAAATGATGAACAGTTCTAACTAGCACCCATAACCATTAGGTGTCTTCTAGAAAGTTGAACATAAAGTGGTCTATGTGGTCTCCTACAAAAGGACACAGAATGCTGAAATGAAATGAGACAGTTCAAGCCACTTTACACTTTTTTTAGGCGTACTAACAGATTTGATTGTTTTTCTGTTGAATTGCAACAGGATACATGTCACATTAAAAGTGGAAACGTTTAAAAATGATTTATCATCAACTCAAAAACCAGGAATGTTTACACTGATTGCATCTGTGTGTTAGATTCACTTTTTATTGTGGAGCAATTGTGTTCTATTAAAACAATCACACATACTGAGACAAATGAAAGCGTTTACCTTCATCAACCACTATGGCCAAACCGCCATCAGGAGACACACCGACACATGTTATATTTTTTGTTGTTGAGATGGGTAACGTCTCAGATGTGTTACTGCAAAACAAAGAAAACATAATTAGGGTTTTTTGTAAAACATAATTAGGTTCCATAACAATTAGGTTCCAAAATATTTGTTCCAAATAATTACCTTATGTTGCCAAATACCTTTGATCAGAAGATCAGAATATATTTTATTGCTCCCCAAGGGGAAATTGCTTATTTGTTGACAAGCTACTCCATCCAAAGTATTAAATATTAGCAGATACAAATAACATACAAGTAACATAAAATTTATAAAATTATACATACACACACACACACTATATATATATATATATATATATATATATATATATATATATATATATATATATATATATATATAGATAGAGAGAGAGAGAGAGAGAGAGAGCGCCATGACATGTATATATATATATATATATATATATATATATATATATATATATATATATATACACACATATATCTATATACATATACACACATATATCTATATACACACACACACATATATATATATATATATATATATATATATATATATATATATATATATATATATATATATATATATATATAGAGAGAGAGAGAGAGAGAGAGAGCGCCATGACAGCAATATTAATATTGCCCCAAATTTTCTCATCGATACACCATTCCTAAATTTACCTAGTAAAAATATGAACATTCACAATGGATTTTAAACAGACTTATACAGAGGTCAGATTTAAAATATACAGACTGTTGAAGCAGCAACAGTTGTATGAAATGTTTCTTCCACAAAACGGACACATTGGATTGAAGGCTGGACAAACGGATGGACACATGGACAGTTTAATGGATGGATGGACAAACAGGTATATAGATGAACCATTGGACTGAGTGACTAAGTAATGCAATGGAAATAAATAAAGGAAATTTAATTAACAAATCCTAACAATTTCTCCATACTTATCCAAACCTGGAATATACTTAATACAACACCATTCCTTTCCAAACTGTCTGTCCCAGTCCACGGCAGTGTCCCAATGTTTTATTTTGCAAAATGTTTCTCTCATGTCATGTCTACACATATAATAGCATGCCAACTACTTTACATCCCTGTTTGATTATTCCACCAAGACTTACTTTTTCAGGTCGAAGACAGAGACTCTGTTTCCAACTGGACTGATCACAGCATTTCCATCTTTGGAGAAATTCAAATTCCCCTGACGATAGACTGCTCCGAGCAAGTTTGAAAACTACAGAGAAGAGATGTGAGAGGCCCTGTGAGTGTACAGAGACGAGCAGCCTCGTAGAACTTCATTAGAAAGCGAGCATAAATTGACAAGGTATCTGAATATGGCTTCCTCTCAAAAGACAAGCTGTAATTTCTTATTATAAACAAAATAGACCGAACAATTAAAAAACTAATAATTTCTTAACAAAATTGATAAAACTCACAAATTGTGAGCAAGTCTTAAATGTGACTTTTTAATGCGTTTTTTTTTTTTGGTACGTTCCCAAAAGATAAAGTACGTCACTGACCAGCGCGAGGTACTTACCCTGTAAGCGAACTTCATGTCGATGAATAATCCTCAACTCTCATGCGTTTATCTTCACTTAAATGTATTATTCACCTCCTTAATTTTATTATTAAAATATCCCGACACATGTCTCTCCTTCCTCTACACGTGTGTCCTCTTTGTTGACACACGACACATCCGGTTAGGACTGAGTTAAAATACACCAGTGCCCTCCTCTGGCGAAAGAGAGGCACAGCGACAAATGTACACTACACAAAAAATGACACATGGCATTTAATGTATTTTTACAAATAAAAATGTAAAAAGGGTGGCATAATATTGTATTCACACCCGTTTACTCTGATACCCTGATAAGGGCAACAGGGTACTCTGATAAGGGCAACTGCCTTCAGAAATAATCTTAATGGTCAAAACAGTCAACCTGTGTGTAATTTAATCTCAATACAAAAACAAATAATGAAAGAATCATTAGAAATATACTGGTGGCCGCATAATGCTGTGGGGATGCTTTTCTCCTGCAGGGACAGGGAAACCGGTCAGTGTTGATGGGAAGATGGGTGGAGCCAAACATAAGGCAATTCTAAAAGAGATGCTTTAAGAAGTTGCAAAAGACTTGAAACCAAGGCAGACATTCAGCTTCCAACAGGACAAAGACCATAAATATCATTACACATATCAGCAGAAAGCACTAAGCACACAACTGCCACCATGTGTTCAAATAGCATCACACCAGGTGAGTGTTTGAACCTCATCTTTTTTTCTTCATAAAATTACAGCAGTTAAACAAAAAGTTTTTGAAGATAATACAGATTTGTTACAGTCTTTTGCGGGTTACATCAGAATCACATCCAAAAATAGTAAAAATAAATTAAAAAATAAATGACAATTTAAAAAAAAAGGAATCAATGTCCAAACCCTCAATTTACATTATACTTGAGAAGATCAGAGATTCATTGGAAAGATTTCAAAAGAAAATACTTATGGAAATAAAGTTATATCTAGGTGAGACAGAGTTAAAACAGAAACCTAAAACTAATGACACAGTTGGAACTGAGCACAACCAGTCTCTCATTGTTTCCTTGCAAACCTTTACACCATCCCTTGCTGAATATTTAATCTGATGGCAGCCACAATACACAGGCAGTACACGTGTGAAAATGGGATACTGCCAAAGATAAACTGAAAATAATTCATCAGCCAAGTGACAAGGGCTACGTTAAGAGATAGTTGGTTTCTTCTGAGGCAATGGCAAGATATGTCAAAGATGCTGGTCACAGTTCACTTTAGGGTCTTGTGCCAAAGATCGAAACAGGGCACCACATGCAGTCGGACATACTTCTGGCCTCCAGTGGAACATTCCAAACACCCATAGACCGTTTCCCGCCGTTGGCTTCCCATTCCGCACAGTGCACAGGGACCCTTTGGGATGTTGTGTTTCAAGAGATTGACCCGTGTGTGGGAGCTTTCCCTCAGGTAGGCCGTAGACACATCTGTCATGCTGGCAGCTTTCTCATAGTAGTCAGTCACCATGTCATCCATGTAGGTGTCAGAGTGGGTGAGCTCTTCGAACGTTCTGTCATCTGAACAGGAGTTGACTGTGAGCAAAAAATTGGAAGTGTTACAAATATTCAAGTGGGTAAGCACGTAACTGTACCTGCTCGGAAGGGGTTTCCATAGATGATTCCAGACAGGAAGCGGCGTAGGCGTCCCATTGAGAAATGTCCAATGAAGCCGCCCAACTGCTCCCTGATTTGTTCCCTCTCAAACCCTCCCTGAGATTCTGGAGCAACACAAATATCTGGAAGGAAGATGATGGAGATTTCACTGCCAGAACAGATTATATGTTATTAGTTTTTTAATTAAAGTGTCACCAAACTTTTCAAAACTTGTACAGATGCGATTCCATAACAAACTCTAATTTCCAGATTGTGGATAATTTAGTACATATAGATACAGTTTCTTACAGATATCTTACAATACTCAGACTTGCACATAAGGCCTATAAGGGTAGAAAATTGAATTAAAAATGGACCCTAGATGGAATTATTCATGGATTATATGGTGGCGCCTTATTAAACGCTAGCAGAGGTTTGATGCAGAAAACTTAGTAAAAGAGGTGGATTCTAGATTTGTTGTGCCATTTTTTTTTTTTTTTTTTACTGATTATTGTCATACCTGTTTGACATCCAGCCTACATAGAGGCAAGCTTATTGTGAGTCTAGGCCACTTTGCACCCTTCAAAAGATCTACAAAATTCTTATCCAACCAGATTTTACATATGTGGTTAAAAAAAAAAAAAAAAAATGGGCTGAACAACAGGCCCTGGATGGAACTGACCATAGTTTACATAATGGTGCCATGTTATTTACTAACATAGATTTGATACAGGAAAAATGCTGGTGAAAAATGGTACCCATCTGTTAGTTCTAATATATGGGTTGTGCAACTTGTGCTGATTATTCTAAGATCCAGCTGAGACCCAGCTAAAACCTACAAAGAATTTTATCAATTTGGGTTGTGTTCAGTCAATCCAAGCGGGATCTATACAAGAAGCTTATTGTGAGCCCATGACCACTTACTACCCTTCCAGCCTGAGCAAAATCCTTATGCAGTGAACACTTATGTATGGCATCCAAATAGGTTGGAAATGGGTGGAAGAACTGGCACTAGATGGATTTAGCATTGTTAACATGAGGAGTTAGTTGCCAATATGGGTGTGATGCAGAAAAAGTCTTGATAAGAAATGGAACCCATATTAGTTCTAATGTGTTGTGCAACTTGTTAATGATTATTCGAATACAAAGTCGAAACCCAACTGAAATCAATAGAAAGTGCCCCACTGATTTTCCCAATATGGGCTGTATTAGGTCAACCCAAGCAACACCTTCCAACCTAAGCAAAATCCTTTCCCAACCAACATTTACATTTAGTATCCATAAGGATTAGAAAAAGTAATTCCCAATATAGATTTGAAGCAGTACAGTTCAAGTAAACTGTGGGACCATAGGTTCTACATGTCTGACATGGGTTATATTTATTCAACTAAAGTGGGACCGACGCAAAAAGCTCATTGTGTCTTGAAACCCACTAAACAACCATCTGTCTTGAGCAAAATCATTTTGAGGTCCACATACAGATATTAGTTGGGAAAACTAAGGACTATAATAGTCAATGCGTTATATTTAAACCCATAGACTATTAAACATTCTGTCTTACTGCCTAACCCCGACTCAGATATTGATTGAAATCATGATCAAATGCCTTTAATTTAAGACAAAAATGCACTGCATAAAGTTGCCAATCCCAAGCAGCCCCAGGTTTTAATCACAAATTATGATGCATGCTTGGTTTTTCATGTTGAAAGTAGATTTTACCGTCAGCTTTTAAGAGCGGTTAAATTCAAAGGTAGAGTAGAGCTTAATGTGGTGCATTTTTGCTTGCAGCAGAGACATGATACAGGGGGTCCTCCTACCGAGGCGGCCATCTAGACGGACAAACAGCTCACAGATACTGAAGGCGATGGTAGTGTGAGCTGGAATGACAATGGCTTTATCTCGACCTTTGGGATTTCTGCCGTCATCAATCTGAAACTGCAAAAGAACAGAAAACTGAGGTATATCAACTTAAAAGAAATGTAAAAAATATTGTATTTTAATGAAATTTCATATATTGAATCCAAAGATAAATAATATAAATATATATATGTTCAGTTAAGGAAAATAAAAAGAAGTGCACTGTGTTCTTTTTTTACCCTCATGGTTGTCCCTCTCATGCCAGCATGGACAGTTAGAGAGCACTGACGTGTTGTCCGGATGCTCTCTACAACCACACATAGGACAGTTCGTCCACTCTCCCTAGATTGCCGAACCAGGCAGTGATCCAGGTCCACCTTCCTGGAAAGAAAGGAACACATGAGACCTGCTTTTCTGTCATGTATTCTACTCCTAGATGTGGCCCCCTTTATGAGTGCCAGTGTTAAGTAGCATAATTAATTCATGTTTATAGAAAAACCCTCTTCTCAAATTATAGTCACCAAGAGGAGGTATAAGGTCAGGCATGAAGTTTCTATGAATGCCAGGAAGAAACATCTAATCAAAATGTCATATTCTAAAAAGAAATAATATATCTTGCAGATAAGGAACATTAAACATTAAGGACATTAAACAGATAAGGAATTAATTATAAAGAGGAAAGAGATTTTTAAATATATTTCCACACAGTTTTTAAAAACTACCTGGAGTTAAGTTCACGGAGTAAAGTGGGGACCTCAAGCTCGTGTTTGGTCACGATCCCAAAGGAGGCTTTGACAGCCACAGAGTCTGACCCGCTGACGTTGAACCCCACATCGTTGATTATGTGATTACCTAAACGACCGCTGAGGGCTACGTCAGATTTGTCCTCATAGTTGAGGAGTTGATAAGAGGATACTCCTGGAAAAATGTACATTATGATTATTATTTAAATTATTAATTTATAAAGTTATAGCGTTGTGTCTAATTGAGTTTGTCTCTTATTGCATACTATAAAGTACTACTCAGCAATATTAGGTAAATGAATCAATGTGATTCATTATTCATGAAGTAACTATTAAAGGTTTTTTGTTTAACACTGAATAATTTTCAGTGTGTTAATTCACTGGTATAGGTTTAATGTATTTTTTAATATAAAAATCTTTATGAGCTTGAAAAAAATATGTATTTTATTAAATTCTACATCTTCATTTTACATTTTATTTAATATTTTTAGACTTAAATATTAATGTTTTAATTAAATGTTTTTGGATTATTTTAGCTTTTTATATCAGAAATCTAGCCTAGTCAAGCTAAAGCCTGGACACAGTTAGTTTAGCTCAGGGGACTTCTACTCCAGTCCTTAAGGGCTGGTGACCTACAACTTTTAGATGTGTCTCTGCTTCAACACACCTGAGACATATAACGAGGTCATTAGTAGGACTCTGGATAAGATGACTGCATACTGAGGAGGTAATTCAGCCATTTGATTAAGCTGTGTTACACCAAGGACACATCTAAATGTTGCAGGACACCAGCCCTTGAGGATTGGAGTTGAAGACCCCTAACCTAGACGGAAAAAGACTGCTCAATTTGAAGAAAAAAAAAAAAAAAAAAGCCAACATGTAAACCAGATTTGAAGAAGGCAGTTCTTGACTTTCTCTCCATTAAGGTCTCTGTTTGTGAACTGCATTCTAGTAACTAATATATAGGATTTTAGGTCTTCCTTCTTCTTTCCAGAAAAAGTTTTTTTTCCTCCATTTTCTTTTTTTTCTTTTAAATTTTTTTTTTCTTTTATTATGACAGGTCAGGGGACACATCTGTGTTCATAGGTTTTAGAAAACAATATACAAATTGGCAGGTTGAAGGTCCTCATGAAGAGAAGGGACAAACTAATGTCCAGTACATTTGGAAGATATTTACTTTAATAGTTTCACAGTGGATTAAGATGAGTTTTTTCCAGTCTTAAAGGAACTTAAAACAGAAATTTGACCAATAATAATTATTTTGTTTTAAATACATGACAACCCTTAAAATAACATAAAATTGGACCAAACTGTGTAGCCAAAATATGTGTTTAAGGCAATACTTTACCTGCTGTGATCTCTTTTTCTCCAACAAGAATGTCTTTCAACGAGAAAGGAGTCGAGGCATACTTGTTGTTCTTCCAGAAATGCCTTTTCCTCTTCCTGGTGACCAAGCTTAGGGGCTGGTAGCGGTCAGCCTCACTCAGGCTTGGAACTGGAATCAGTCTCCCCGTGTCCCCAACCTGTTTCACAAAGTTTTTAGTGGCTGCAGCAAACATTTTAAACAATCCAAAAGTATTAAAACACAAACAAAAATGATGGCACTGCTAGGTCTTATAGTTGGTCCTGTTTACTCAACAGTTACTCTCTGACAAGGGTGGCTAATCCGGGTGTGTTCTTTCAGACTCGTGAAATTATTATTAATGCATGTGATGTGTAAGATAATATGGGAGAAGGTACGTATTACCCTCATAGATCCCTGTAGCTCTGCAGCTACAGAAAACACTTTAGATTTTTACAATTTTAGCAAATGTTTTTCTAGTAAGAGCTTAACAGAAAATTATCATAATTTAGCGCAGGGTTTAAATATGGTACCTGCAAAAATCAAAGACTTGGAGGAAAGGACAGAACTAGAAAAAAAATAGAAAGGATGAGGGAAGGAAAGACTTGAGAAAGAATGGAAGAAAGAACAGAAAGAAGGAAACAAGGAAGAATGCCAGGAAGTCAAACACAAGGAAGAATGGCAAGAAGGAAGGAATGAGGGACATAAGGGAGAAAAGAAAAAAAGAAGGACGTAAGGAATTGAAGCAGAACAAAGGTGGGATGGAAGGAAGGGCAAGCAAAAGAAAAGACAGATAAAAAATTATGTAGGATGGACACAAGGTAGGAAGGAAAAAAAGAAGGGTGCAAAAAAGTCAGCAGAGAAAAGAAAGAGAGCCACAAAAGAATAGAATATACAAATAAGAGAAAGGAAGGAAGTGTACAAGGTACAACTGAAACCAGATGTTTACATACACTGAATAAAAAGACGCATACACTTTTTTCTGTATTTTAAGTTACATCAGACCAAACTTCTCTTGTTTTAGGTCAGTTAAAATTATCAAAATTACAGTCCATTCATAAAGTATTGACAGCGCTTCACTTTTTCCACATTTTATGTCACACCCTTATTCCATTGTAGAATACTCATTGTAGAATCAATTTTATTATATTAATCTCTTTTATTAAAATTCTACAGACAAATACCCAATTACGACAATGTGAAAAAATGTAAGTGTTTTGCAAATTTTTCAAAAATATAAAACCAAGAAATCATATTTAGGTAAGTATTCACAGTCTTTGGTTAATACTTTGTTGATTCACCTTTGGCAGCAATTACAGCCTTTTAAATAAGATGCCACAAGCTTAAGTCACCTATCTTTAGACAGTTTCGTTGATTCTTTGCACCACCAATCAACAACTTTTATTTGGAATTAAAAAAGGGAAGCTGCTATGGTAATTAACCTATCCCCACTTTGGTAAATCATCAGAATGCCATTCCTCGTCTTTATGAAATATGTTAGGAAACTAGAGTACTCGGTGGAAATATTGGGTTTGTCCAGGTACTCTAGACAGGAAACGGGTTGGTTGGTGGGGAAGAAACTAAAGTGTCTGGAGACATTCTGGACTTTTTCCCACTAGCCTACTCTTGATCAGAACTAAAATTAGGATAAATGTGGGAAGAAAACAGAACAAGTGTAAAGTTTCTCAGACATGAACAGCAACTAGTAGGAAGATGGAGGATAAATCAGAGTACCTGGAGAAAGAGTCTGGTTTCTCCAGGTACTCCAGATGCAAGTGGAAACTGGAAGAAAGGTAGAATAGAAACCAGAGCATCTAGAGGAAATCTTGGCTTTCTCCTAGTACTCTGGAAAGGAACTGAAATTTGTCGGAATGCAGGGAAGAAATAGAGCAACTGTCAGGGTACTCCAGACAGGAACGGAAAGTGGTGAGGAAGGCAGGATAGAAACTGAAGTATACAGAGACTGTGGACTTTACCCAGGTATTCTCAACATATTTTTAAACTGGGAAGAAGGAAATTTGTCATGATTCACGTTCTGTCCTGTCCATGCTGTGTTAGTTTTCATTCAACTCACCTGTGTCGCCTGATTGCTGATCTGTGCCACCTGGGCCCTGCTCTACTTAACTCCTCTCAGCCCCTGCCAGATTATCGACAGCCACGAGCCAGTAGAAATCCAGCGTTTCATGCCTTGCCTTCTTGTGTTTCTTCGACCCATTTCCGTCCACGAATCTTCCCCTCCTGCCAAGCCCGTTACGGATTCCTTTGGTTCTGGATTTCTGGACCCTGACTCAAGCTCCGCTTCACGACCACCGAGCATTGCCTGTCCCTCAAGTTAAGTTTGCTCTCTCTGCCTCTCCGTGTATAACCTCTGCCTGATTATCGTCTAGCCCAAACCTGGGCATTGTACGCCCCCGGGCCGCATTTGATTGACTCTGACCGGCCCGTGTAACGTTAATTGGAAATTACAAAATAAACATATTTTCTTATTTTACCTGATGCATGGACTGAAGCTGCATTGCTTTTATTTTGAAGTTGTTTTTTTTTATTTACGTACATGATGACGCAAAACGTATATTGAGGCATGGGCGTGATTTGATCGTTGTCACTAGCAAGTCACAAGACGACTTTAGCCCTCAGAAATGTCTGCTCATGCTAATAAAAAGAAAGGTAGATGCCGAATGCAGGGTTTTCAACAAAAATTGGACTGCTAAGTATTTATTTACTGAAGTGAGAGGTAAAGCCGTGTGTTTAGTTTGCGGGGAGCAGATCGCCGTGTTTAAGGACTACAATTTGAGTCGGCATTACGAGACGAAACACGGGGAGAAATACAAGAACGTGACTGATGCTGAAAGGGCGCGGACATCGGAAGCTTTGCTAGCTAAACTGCAAAAGCAGCAAGGCTTTTTTTTTTTTTTTTTTTATATTAACCAAGCTTCACACATCACTTCAGACCAGCTTTGTGATAGCTCACAAAATTTTCTGTTTCTCATGTGGCCCCATGGAAAAAATAATTGCCCACCCCTGGTCTAGCCCCTGGTGCTGCGTTGGTTTCCCTTGTGGAGACCTTTATTGTTTCTTCCTGAGCTGCTACCAGTTACTGATACTAAATAAACTTGTTTTTCCTTTACGTACTTCTGTGTGTGGTTGAATTTCCGGGTCCTCCCTGTGAGTCCTTACAGAATAATCTGGCCACTATGGAGTGGCGTTCAAGTGTTGAAGACGCAATTAACCGCCTGGAGGCAAACATGCAAGACATGATAAACAGGCTTGTTAGGATGCCCTCCTCTCCTTCCCCTATGGTAGTACCCCTCCCCCTGGCTTCGAAGTCGCTACGTCGGGTTTCCAGGTCTCGCCCATTTATGAGCCCCGTCTGTCCCCACCGGAGGTGTTTAAGGGTGATAAGAGTCAGTGTCGTCCCTTCATTACTCAGTGTGAAATTGTTTTTGAACTTCAACCATCATCTTATTTATTCATTCATTGGGCGGCTGGGTAGCTCAATGGGTAAGTCACCCGACCTTCGCCCGGGAGACCGGGGTTCGAATCCAGGCCGGGTCGCTTGGTTGAGATATCCAGTGTGGGTCCTTAAGCAAGATCCTTCGCGCTACTGCCTACGTCATGATGATGTCTTCAAGGATGGGGTTAGTGAAGAATAACTTTGCCTGGAAAAAAAAAACATAACATGCTGTCACTGCATGCCAAAGTTCTTAAAGTTCTAACATTCCACAGGTCTATATATATATATATATATATATATATATATATATAGACAGAGAGATATATGTAGACAGAGATATATATGTATATATATCTAGATATCTATATAGATATAGCTATATATAGATATGTATGATATATATATCTAGATATATCTATATCGACATATCATATATAGACGTATCTAAATAACTATCTAGATAGACATATCTAGATCTATCTAGATAGATATATCTAGATATATCTATCTAGATATAGATATATATATATAGATATAGATATATCTAGATATAGATATATCCAGATATGTATATCTAAATAGGTATATCTAGATATATCTATATAGATATGTATGATATGTATGATATGTATATAGATATGTATGTATATCTAGATAGATATATCTATCTAGATATGTATATAGATATGTATGTATATCTAGATAGATATATCTATCTAGATATCTAAATATATCTATCTAGATAGACATATCTAGATATATCTATATCGACATATCATATATAGACATATCTAGATATATCTATTAAAAATAAGAGTCCACCAAGGACTCTGCAGCTTTAATATGCCCTGAAAAAAAAGAAGAATTTGAGAAAGTCCCGCTCTCCAGGCGAACCGTGACGAGAAGGGTCGAGGACATATCGTGCAATCCGGAGCTTCAGCTGCAACGTGAAGTGGCAAATTTTGGCTTTGGATGAAAGCTATGATGTCCGTGACACAGCCCAGTTACTTGTATTTGTCCGCGGGATAACGCCGGACTTCAAGATTACGGAGGAGCTGGCAGCAATGCGGTCGATGAAAGGAACAACTACAGGGAGCGATCTCTTCATGGAGGTGAATGCGTGCATGGACACACTGGGACTGAAATGGGACAGACTGGCAGGTGTCACAACGGACGGTTGTCCAAATCTTACAGGGAAAAATGTGGGACTTTTAAAACGTATGCAAGATAAAGTGGCTGAAATCGACACAGATCAGGAATTAATATTTTTGCATTGTATTATACACCAACATGTGTTGTGCAAGTCAGTGCTAAAAATGAACCATGTTATTAATGTTGTTACTAACATAGTAAACTTCATCAGGGCACGGGCATTGAATCACAGACAGTTTGTCGCACTTTTGGAGGACCATGAGTCTGAGCATAGTGACATCAGCTACCACACACCTGTCAGATGGCTCAGCCTGGGCAAAGTGCTAAAAAGAGTTTGGGACCTGAAAACAGAGATTCGAGAGTTTTGTGAGATGAAAGGCAAAGACATCCCAGAGCTCTCAGATGAGGACTGGATGGCAGATTTTGCATTTGCTGTTGATGTGACCGCACTGATGAATGACCTGAATACCAAACTGCAAGGCAGGGGCCTTTTTGTTCATGAAATGCACACCCTGGTGAAGGCTTTCATGAAAAAGATGCTGTTTCTTTCAAGCCAACTGGAGAGCAACAATCTCACTCACATGCAAACCCTGAAAGAAGTCACACCATCAGCCGATCACCTCCGCAGGTACTCATCCTTGTTAGGAGCATTGCATTGTGAGTTTTCAAGGAGATTTGAAGATCTCAGAACAATCGAGGATGAAATGCACATGATTTCCTCTCCCTTTACCTGCAGTGTGGATAATGCACCCAGTGACGTTCAGCTGTAACTCATTGACCTGCAGTCTGATGCAGTACTGGCAGAGCTCTTTAAATCAGGATCTCTGCTGGATTTCTACTCTTCTCTCAAGGAGGAGAACTTTCCAAACATGAAGAGACATGCTCAGAAGATGTTGGTTCTCTTTGGCTCTACCTACATATGTGAACAAACATTTTCAATGATGAAGTTCATGAAATCCAGGTACAGATCATCTCTCACTGACGATCATCTGTCAGCTGTGCTTCGCATCTCCACCTCAGACATTCAACCTGATTTTGATGCACTCGTTAAAGCCCAGCAGAGACTAGATTTCTCTCACCGAACAAGAAAAAATAACTTAAAAATGTAAAAAGTTTTAAATGGTTGAGTTGTGCATGATTTTAATTGTATTGTGGTTATTTTTATTTGCATGTTTAGCGTGTTTTTATGATGCCGTTTTAGTGATTAATTGCCTTTCCCATTGTTTTGTGAAATTCGCTTGAATAAATTACATTTTTTGGAAGGCAAGCTCATGTTTTCATTGCTTAATTATAACATATACTCTTACCAGTTTGTCAAAACAATGCTATTTACTGCTTTTTACAAAGAAGTACAGTTAATATTATGCAGAATTGAGATCAGCCTTTTGGCCGGCCCTCCACAATATTTTCTGTTTCTCATGTGGCCCCATGGAAAAAATAATTGCCCACCCCTGGTCTAGCCCCTGGTGCTGCGTTGGTTTCCCTTGTGGAGACCTTTATTGTTTCTTCCTGAGCTGCTACCAGTTACTGATACTAAATAAAGCTGTTTTTCCTTGACGTACTTCTGTGTGTGGTTGAATTTCCGGGTCCTCCCTGTGAGTCCTTACAGAATAATCTGGCCACTATGGAGTGGCGTTCAAGTGTTGAAGACGCAATTAACCGCCTGGAGGCAAACATGCAAGACATGATAAACAGGCTTGTTAGGATGCCCTCCTCTCCTTCCCCTATGGTAGTACCCCTCCCCCTGGCTTCGAAGTCGCTACGTCGGGTTTCCAGGTCTCGCCCATTTATGAGCCCCGTCTGTCCCCACCGGAGGTGTTTAAGGGTGATAAGAGTCAGTGTCGTCCCTTCATTACTCAGTGTGAAATTGTTTTTGAACTTCAACCATCATCTTATTTATTCATTCATTGGGCGGCTGGGTAGCTCAATGGGTAAGTCACCCGACCTTCACCCGGGAGACCGGGGTTCGAATCCAGGCCGGGTCGCTTGGTTGAGATATCCAGTGTGGGTCCTTAAGCAAGATCCTTCGCGCTACTGCCTACGTCATGATGATGTCTTCTAAGATGGGGTTAGTGAAGAATAACTTTGCCTGGAAAAAAAAACATAACATGCTGTCACTGCATGCCAAAGTTCTTAAAGTTCTAACATTCCACAGATATATATATATATATATATATATATATATATATATATATAGACAGAGAGATATATGTAGACAGAGATATATATGTATATATATCTAGATATCTATATAGATATAGCTATATATAGATATGTATGATATATATATCTAGATATATCTATATCGACATATCATATATAGACGTATCTAAATAACTATCTAGATAGACATATCTAGATAGATCTATCTAGATATATCTAGATAGACATATCTAGATAGATCTATCTAGATATAGATATATATATAGATATAGATATATCTAGATATAGATATATCCAGATATGTATATCTAAATAGGTATATCTAGATATATCTATATAGATATGTATGATATGTATGATATGTATATAGATATGTATGTATATCTAGATAGATATATCTATCTAGATATGTATATAGATATGTATGTATATCTAGATAGATATATCTATCTAGATATCTAAATATATCTATCTAGATAGACATATCTAGATATATCTATATCGACATATCATATATAGACATATCTAGATATATCTATTAAAAATAAGAGTCCACCAAGGACTCTGCAGCTTTAATATGCCCTGAAAAAATAGAAGAATTTGAGAAAGTCCCGCTCTCCAGGCGAACCGTGACGAGAAGGGTCGAGGACATATCGTGCAATCCGGAGCTTCAGCTGCAACGTGAAGTGGCAAATTTTGGCTTTGGATGAAAGCTATGATGTCCGTGACACAGCCCAGTTACTTGTATTTGTCCGCGGGATAACGCCGGACTTCAAGATTACGGAGGAGCTGGCAGCAATGCGGTCGATGAAAGGAACAACTACAGGGAGCGATCTCTTCATGGAGGTGAATGCGTGCATGGACACACTGGGACTGAAATGGGACAGACTGGCAGGTGTCACAACGGACGGTTGTCCAAATCTTACAGGGAAAAATGTGGGACTTTTAAAACGTATGCAAGATAAAGTGGCTGAAATCGACACAGATCAGGAATTAATATTTTTGCATTGTATTATACACCAACATGTGTTGTGCAAGTCAGTGCTAAAAATGAACCATGTTATTAATGTTGTTACTAACATAGTAAACTTCATCAGGGCACGGGCATTGAATCACAGACAGTTTGTCGCACTTTTGGAGGACCATGAGTCTGAGCATAGTGACATCAGCTACCACACACCTGTCAGATGGCTCAGCCTGGGCAAAGTGCTAAAAAGAGTTTGGGACCTGAAAACAGAGATTCGAGAGTTTTGTGAGATGAAAGGCAAAGACATCCCAGAGCTCTCAGATGAGGACTGGATGGCAGATTTTGCATTTGCTGTTGATGTGACCGCACTGATGAATGACCTGAATACCAAACTGCAAGGCAGGGGCCTTTTTGTTCATGAAATGCACACCCTGGTGAAGGCTTTCATGAAAAAGATGCTGTTTCTTTCAAGCCAACTGGAGAGCAACAATCTCACTCACATGCAAACCCTGAAAGAAGTCACACCATCAGCCGATCACCTCCGCAGGTACTCATCCTTGTTAGGAGCATTGCATTGTGAGTTTTCAAGGAGATTTGAAGATCTCAGAACAATCGAGGATGAAATGCACATGATTTCCTCTCCCTTTACCTGCAGTGTGGATAATGCACCCAGTGACGTTCAGCTGTAACTCATTGACCTGCAGTCTGATGCAGTACTGGCAGAGCTCTTTAAATCAGGATCTCTGCTGGATTTCTACTCTTCTCTCAAGGAGGAGAACTTTCCAAACATGAAGAGACATGCTCAGAAGATGTTGGTTCTCTTTGGCTCTACCTACATATGTGAACAAACATTTTCAATGATGAAGTTCATGAAATCCAGGTACAGATCATCTCTCACTGACGATCATCTGTCAGCTGTGCTTCGCATCTCCACCTCAGACATTCAACCTGATTTTGATGCACTCGTTAAAGCCCAGCAGAGACTAGATTTCTCTCACCGAACAAGAAAAAATAACTTAAAAATGTAAAAAGTTTTAAATGGTTGAGTTGTGCATGATTTTAATTGTATTGTGGTTATTTTTATTTGCATGTTTAGCGTGTTTTTATGATGCCGTTTTAGTGATTAATTGCCTTTCCCATTGTTTTGTGAAATTCGCTTGAATAAATTACATTTTTTGGAAGGCAAGCTCATGTTTTCATTGCTTAATTATAACATATACTCTTACCAGTTTGTCAAAACAATGCTATTTACTGCTTTTTACAAAGAAGTACAGTTAATATTATGCAGAATTGAGATCAGCCTTTTGGCCGGCCCTCCACAATATTTTCTGTTTCTCATGTGGCCCCATGGAAAAAATAATTGCCCACCCCTGGTCTAGCCCCTGGTGCTGCGTTGGTTTCCCTTGTGGAGACCTTTATTGTTTCTTCCTGAGCTGCTACCAGTTACTGATACTAAATAAAGCTGTTTTTCCTTGACGTACTTCTGTGTGTGGTTGAATTTCCGGGTCCTCCCTGTGAGTCCTTACAGAATAATCTGGCCACTATGGAGTGGCGTTCAAAAGTGTTGAAGACGCAATTAACCGCCTGGAGGAAAACATGCAAGACATGATAAACAGGCTTGTTAGGATGCCCTCCTCTCCTTTCCCCTATGGTAGTACCCCTCCCCCTGGCTTCGAAGTCGCTACGTCGGGTTTCCAGGTCTCGCCCATTTATGAGCCCCGTCTGTCCCCACCGGAGGTGTTTAAGGGTGATAAGAGTCAGTGTCGTCCCTTCATTACTCAGTGTGAAATTGTTTTTGAACTTCAACCATCATCTTTTCCCACTGAGCGTGTGTGTATATATATATATATATATATATATATATATATATATATATATATATATATATATATATATGTATGTATGTATATATGTATATATATATATATATATATATATATATATATATATATATATATATATATATATATATATATATATATATATATCTAGATATCTAGATATCTATATCTAGATATCTAGATATACATATCTAGATATCTAGATATATAGATCTAGATATCTAGATATCTATATCTAGATATCTAGATATACATATCTAGATATCTAGATATAGATATCTAGATAGATCTATCTACATATATCTATATCTATATCTATCTAGACATCTATATATATATCTATATATATCTAGATATCTAGACATATGTATATATATATATATATATAGATATATATATATATATAGATATATAGATATCTAGATATATATAGATATCTAGATAGATATATCTATCTAGATATATCTAGATATGTATATCTAGATATCTAGATAGATATATCTAGATAGATATATCTATCTAGATATATCTATATATATATCTATATATATATATATATATATATATATATATATATATATATATATATATATATATATATATAGATATATATATATATATATATATATATCTAGATATCTATAACGATCTATTTCGATCTATATCTCTATATATCTATATCTAGATATCTATATCTCTATATATCTATATCGATCTATATCTATATCTATATCGATCTATATCCTATCCAATGCTCCCGCAGTGTTCCAGGCTCTTGTCAATGATGTCCTTAGGGACATGGTCGGTCGTTTTGTTTGTTTATCTGGATGACATCTTGATTTTCTCTAAGGATCTCACTGCCCATCAGACTCATGTCTGTTCTGTCATTCTCCACTTGCTGCAGAATAACCTGTTTGTCAAAGCAGAAAAGTGCGAGTTTCACAAATCGTCCACTTCCTTCTTGGGTTTCGTCATCTCCCCTATCAGGATTTCCATGGACCTCAGCAAGACGGACGCCATCAAGCCCTGCCCACAAGACCATAGACAACTTCAGAGGTTTCTGGGGTTTGCTAATTTCTATCGACGGTTCATCCACAATTTCAGTTCTGTTGCTTCTCCACTTCATTCTCTTACTTCATCCAAGTGTAAGTTCGTTTGGAGTAAGAGTGCTGCTGAGTCCTTTGACCACCTTAAAAAGCCCTTCACCTCCGCTCCTGTCCTCCGCGCACCGGACCCTTTTCGCCAATTCATTGTAGAAGTGGATGCTTCTAACTCTGGGGTGGGAGCCGTACTCAGCCAGAGGAACACTGATGAGAAGATTCACCCATGTGCCTTCTTTTCTAGAAAGCTGTCTTCTGCAGAGACCAACTATGATGTCGGTGACCGGGAACTGCTGGCAGTCAAACTGGCCCTCGATGAGTGGAGGCACTGGCTCGAGGGAGCTAAGGAACCCTTCGTGGTCTGGACTGATCATAAAAATCTGCAGTACCTCAAGTCTGCTAGGAGACTCAACCCCAGGCAAGCCAGGTGGGTCTTATTCTTCAGTCACTTTAATTTTTCACTGTCTTACAGACCTGGGAGTAAGAACACTAAGCCAGACGCACTCTCCAGACTGCATGAGACTATGGAGGAGAGTCAAGAGGCTAAGCAGGTGGACTTTGTGCTCCCCTCATCTAGCAGTTTCCAGGCTAGAGCAGAGAATCAGAGAGGCCCATCTGCAAAGCCCCATCCCTGAGAGCTGTCCTAAGGATCGACTATTTGTCCCTGAGCAGCTAATACCTGAGGTACTATCCTTTTGTCATGAGTCTAAACTTTTCTGTCATCCGGGAGTCACTAAGACCCTAGCTGTGATCAGGAGGTGTTTCTGGTGGGGGACTATGCTGCAAGATGTAAAGGAGTTTATCAAGGCTTGCAGAGTGTGCTGTCAGGCTAAACCATCTCATACATGTTTAAATGGAGTTATAGCAAAGTGGGGAAAAAAACAGCTTTTGTCTCAGTGAGAAAAGCACAAATTTGACAGTTTGTTGTAACTAATGCTTGGATTGAATGCGGTGACAGAACAAGGGGGTGGGCATGTAGGGTCTTAAGACCCCCCTGAAAATGGCCCTGCCCCACCCCCAAGCAGTGGCAATGATTGATTCAAATTTTTATGGCTTTGTTTCATTGTTTTTCTCATCCAAAGTTGGATCAAACTACAACATTCATGCCTGTTCTGTGTACTCTCATGTCAAGGTGTGAAGCCCAGGGGCGTGCATCTGTCCCACCCTCCTTACAAACCCCAAATATGGTTGAACATATTGTTGCGCTTTTAGAGGTGCGCATTGAGCGAGCAGTGAGAATGATATATCTATATGATATATCTTTGAAAACAACGAATAATGTGAGGCGTGTGCGTTTTACATCTCTCACACGCTCACTCAATACGTGTTCTGGCAGGCATGTAAATTAACCACATCAGCAGTGAATATCCGACAGGTCTTTTTCATCCAGAGTATTCCATGCAAATCCAGCCAATGCAGGATTTGCAAGAAATAATGCAAATCTGTTTAAAACACTGTTTAAAATGTTCAAGCTCATCTACACTTTGTAGCCTTGTATGGGCTTAAAAACAATATATTTAGATATATTGTAGATGAGCTTGAACATTCAAACCAAGCATTATTTTCAGCCAGTCGCCAAAATAAGCTTTTCTCATTGAGATAAAACTGTTTTTTCCAACTTTGATGTAACTCCAACTTCAACTATGCTATTGCGACCGATTTCTGTTTAAAAACAATATATTTAGTGGTTTTTAAGTCCATACAAGGCTACAAATGGTAAATAGCCTTTAACATTCAAACCAAGCATTATTTTCAGCCAGTCGCCAAAATAAGCTTTTCTCATTGAGATAAAACTGTTTTTTCCAACTTTGATGTAACTCCAACTTCAACTATGCTATTGCGACCGATTTCTGTTTAAAAACAATATATTTAGTGGTTTTTAAGTCCATACAAGGCTACAAATGGTAAGTAACATTTAACATTCAAACCAAGCATTATTTTCAGCCAGTCGCCAAAATAAGCTTTTCTCATTGAGATAAAACTGTTTTTTCCAACTTTGATGTAACGCCATTTAAACATGCTATTGTGACCGATTTCTGTTTCAAACCACTAAATATATTGTCTTTAAGTACATACAAGGCTACAAATAGTAGAAAATGATTGAACATTCAAACCAAGCATTATTTTCAGCCAGTCGCCAAAATAAGCTTTTCTCATTGAGATAAAACTGTTTTTTCCAACTTTGATGTAACTCCAACTTCAACTATGCTATTGCGACCGATTTCTGTTTAAAAACAATATATTTAGTGGTTTTAAAGTCCATACAAGGCTACAAATGGTAAGTAACATTTAACATTCAAACCAAGCATTATTTTCAGCCAGTCGCCAAAATAAGCTTTTCTCATTGAGATAAAACTGTTTTTTCCAACTTTGATGTAACGCCATTTAAACATGCTATTGTGACCGATTTCTGTTTCAAACCACTAAATATATTGTTTTTAAGCCCATACGAGGCTACAAACAGTAGATGAGCTTTAACATTCAAACCAAGCATTATTTTCAGCCAGTCGCCAAAATAAGCTTTTCTCATTGAGATAAAACTGTTTTTTCCAACTTTTATGTAACTTCAACTTCAACTATGCTATTGCGACCGATTTCTGTTTAAAAACAATATATTTAGTGGTTTTTAAGTCCATACAAGGCTACAAATGGTAAATAGCCTTTAACATTCAAACCAAGCATTATTTTCAGCCAGTCGCCAAAATAAGCTTTTCTCATTGAGATAAAACTGTTTTTTCCAACTTTGATGTAACGCCATTTAAACATGCTATTATGACCGATTTCTGTTTCAAACCACTAAATATATTGTGTTTAAGTACATACAAGGCTACAAATAGTAGAAAATGATTGAACATTCAAACCAAGCATTATTTTCAGCCAGTCGCCAAAATAAGCTTTTCTCATTGAGATAAAACTGTTTTTTCCAACTTTGATGTAACTCCAACTTCAACTATGCTATTGCGACCGATTTCTGTTTAAAAACAATATATTTAGTGGTTTTAAAGTCCATACAAGGCTACAAATGGTAAGTAACATTTAACATTCAAACCAAGCATTATTTTCAGCCAGTCGCCAAAATAAGCTTTTCTCATTGAGATAAAACTGTTTTTTCCAACTTTGATGTAACGCCATTTAAACATGCTATTGTGACCGATTTCTGTTTCAAACCACTAAATATATTGTTTTTAAGCCCATACGAGGCTACAAACAGTAGATGAGCTTTAACATTCAAACCAAGCATTATTTTCAGCCAGTCGCCAAAATAAGCTTTTCTCATTGAGATAAAACTGTTTTTTCCAACTTTGATGTAACTTCAACTTCAACTATGCTATTGCGACCGATTTCTGTTTAAAAACAATATATTTAGTGGTTTTAAAGTCCATACAAGGCTACAAATGGTAAATAACATTTAACATTCAAACCAAGCATTATTTTCAGCCAGTCGCCAAAATAAGCTTTTCTCATTGAGATAAAACTGTTTTTTCCAACTTTGATGTAACGCCATTTAAACATGCTATTGTGACCGATTTCTGTTTCAAACCACTAAATATATTGTCTTTAAGTCCATACAAGGCTACAAATAGTAGAAAATGATTGAACATTCAAACCAAGCATTATTTTCAGCCAGTCGCCAAAATAAGCTTTTCTCATTGAGATAAAACTGTTTTTTCCAACTTTGATGTAACTCCAACTTCAACTATGCTATTGCGACCGATTTCTGTTTAAAAACAATATATTTAGTGGTTTTAAAGTCCATACAAGGCTACAAATGGTAAATAACATTTAACATTCAAACCAAGCATTATTTTCAGCCAGTCGCCAAAATAAGCTTTTCTCATTGAGATAAAACTGTTTTTTCCAACTTTGATGTAACGCCATTTAAACATGCTATTGTGACCGATTTCTGTTTCAAACCACTAAATATATTGTTTTTAAGCCCATACGAGGCTACAAACAGTAGATGAGCTTTAACATTCAAACCAAGCATTATTTTCAGCCAGTCGCCAAAATAAGCTTTTCTCATTGAGATAAAACTGTTTTTTCCAACTTTGATGTAACTTCAACTTCAACTATGCTATTGCGACCGATTTCTGTTTAAAAACAATATATTTAGTGGTTTTTAAGTCCATACAAGGCTACAAATGGTAAATAGCCTTTAACATTCAAACCAAGCATTATTTTCAGCCAGTCGCCAAAATAAGCTTTTCTCATTGAGATAAAACTGTTTTTTCCAACTTTGATGTAACGCCATTTAAACATGCTATTATGACCGATTTCTGTTTCAAACCACTAAATATATTGTGTTTAAGTACATACAAGGCTACAAATAGTAGAAAATGATTGAACATTCAAACCAAGCATTATTTTCAGCCAGTCGCCAAAATAAGCTTTTTTCACTGAGTTAACGCTGTTTTTTCCAACTTTGATGTAACTCCAACTTCAACTATGCTATTGCGACCGATTTCTGTTTAAAAACAATATATTTAGTGGTTTTTAAGTCCATACAAGGCTACAAATGGTAAATAGCCTTTAACATTCAAACCAAGCATTATTTTCAGCCAGTCGCCAAAATAAGCTTTTCTCATTGAGATAAAACTGTTTTTTCCAACTTTGATGTAACTCCAACTTCAACTATGCTATTGCGACCGATTTCTGTTTAAAAACAATATATTTAGTGGTTTTTAAGTCCATACAAGGCTACAAATGGTAAATAGCCTTTAACATTCAAACCAAGCATTATTTTCAGCCAGTCGCCAAAATAAGCTTTTCTCATTGAGATAAAACTGTTTTTTCCAACTTTGATGTAACGCCATTTAAACATGCTATTGTGACCGATTTCTGTTTCAAACCACTAAATATATTGTTTTTAAGCCCATACGAGGCTACAAACAGTAGATGAGCTTTAACATTCAAACCAAGCATTATTTTCAGCCAGTCGCCAAAATAAGCTTTTCTCATTGAGATAAAACTGTTTTTTCCAACTTTGATGTAACGCCATTTAAACATGCTATTATGACCGATTTCTGTTTCAAACCACTAAATATATTGTCTTTAAGTACATACAAGGCTACAAATAGTAGAAAATGATTGAACATTCAAACCAAGCATTATTTTCAGCCAGTCGCCAAAATAAGCTTTTTTCACTGAGTTAACGCTGTTTTTTCCAACTTTGATGTAACGCCATTTAAACATGCTATTGCGACCGATTTCTGTTTAAAAACAATATATTTAGTGGTTTTTAAGTCCATACAAGGCTACAAATGGTAAATAGCCTTTAACATTCAAACCAAGCATTATTTTCAGCCAGTCGCCAAAATAAGCTTTTCTCATTGAGATAAAACTGTTTTTTCCAACTTTGATGTAACGCCATTTAAACATGCTATTGCGACCGATTTCTGTTTAAAAACAATATATTTAGTGGTTTTTAAGTCCATACAAGGCTACAAATGGTAAATAGCCTTTAACATTCAAACCAAGCATTATTTTCAGCCAGTCGCCAAAATAAGCTTTTCTCATTGAGATAAAACTGTTTTTTCCAACTTTGATGTAACGCCATTTAAACATGCTATTGTGACCGATTTCTGTTTCAAACCACTAAATATATTGTTTTTAAGCCCATACGAGGCTACAAACAGTAGATGAGCTTTAACATTCAAACCAAGCATTATTTTCAGCCAGTCGCCAAAATAAGCTTTTCTCATTGAGATAAAACTGTTTTTTCCAACTTTGATGTAACGCCATTTAAACATGCTATTATGACCGATTTCTGTTTCAAACCACTAAATATATTGTCTTTAAGTACATACAAGGCTACAAATAGTAGAAAATGATTGAACATTCAAACCAAGCATTATTTTCAGCCAGTCGCCAAAATAAGCTTTTTTCACTGAGTTAACGCTGTTTTTTCCAACTTTGATGTAACGCCATTTAAACATGCTATTGCGACCGATTTCTGTTTAAAAACAATATATTTAGTGGTTTTTAAGTCCATACAAGGCTACAAATGGTAAATAGCCTTTAACATTCAAACCAAGCATTATTTTCAGCCAGTCGCCAAAATAAGCTTTTCTCATTCAGATAAAACTGTTTTTTCCAACTTTGATGTAACTCCAACTTCAACTATGCTATTGCGACCGATTTCTGTTTAAAAACAATATATTTAGTGGTTTTTAAGTCCATACAAGGCTACAAATGGTAAATAGCCTTTAACATTCAAACCAAGCATTATTTTCAGCCAGTCGCCAAAATAAGCTTTTCTCATTGAGATAAAACTGTTTTTTCCAACTTTGATGTAACGCCATTTAAACATGATATTGTGACCGATTTCTGTTTCAAACCACTAAATATATTGTTTTTAAGCCCATACGAGGCTACAAACAGTAGATGAGCTTTAACATTCAAACCAAGCATTATTTTCAGCCAGTCGCCAAAATAAGCTTTTCTCATTGAGATAAAACTGTTTTTTCCAACTTTGATGTAACTCCAACTTCAACTATGCTATTGCGACCGATTTCTGTTTAAAAACAATATATTTAGTGGTTTTTAAGTCCATACAAGGCTACAAATGGTAAATAGCCTTTAACATTCAAACCAAGCATTATTTTCAGCCAGTCGCCAAAATAAGCTTTTCTCATTGAGATAAAACTGTTTTTTCCAACTTTGATGTAACGCCATTTAAACATGATATTGTGACCGATTTCTGTTTCAAACCACTAAATATATTGTTTTTAAGCCCATACGAGGCTACAAACAGTAGATGAGCTTTAACATTCAAACCAAGCATTATTTTCAGCCAGTCGCCAAAATAAGCTTTTCTCATTGAGATAAAACTGTTTTTTCCAACTTTGATGTAACGCCATTTAAACATGCTATTATGACCGATTTCTGTTTCAAACCACTAAATATATTGTCTTTAAGTACATACAAGGCTACAAATAGTAGAAAATGATTGAACATTCAAACCAAGCATTATTTTCAGCCAGTCGCCAAAATAAGCTTTTTTCACTGAGTTAACGCTGTTTTTTCCAACTTTGATGTAACGCCATTTAAACATGCTATTGCGACCGATTTCTGTTTAAAAACAATATATTTAGTGGTTTTAAAGTCCATACAAGGCTACAAATGGTAAATAGCCTTTAACATTCAAACCAAGCATTATTTTCAGCCAGTCGCCAAAATAAGCTTTTCTCATTGAGATAAAACTGTTTTTTCCAACTTTGATGTAACGCCATTTAAACATGCTATTGTGACCGATTTCTGTTTCAAACCACTAAATATATTGTTTTTAAGCCCATACGAGGCTACAAACAGTAGATGAGCTTTAACATTCAAACCAAGCATTATTTTCAGCCAGTCGCCAAAATAAGCTTTTCTCATTGAGATAAAACTGTTTTTTTCCAACTTTGATGTAACGCCATTTAAACATGCTATTATGACCGATTTCTGTTTCAAACCACTAAATATATTGTCTTTAAGTACATACAAGGCTACAAATAGTAGAAAATGATTGAACATTCAAACCAAGCATTATTTTCAGCCAGTCGCCAAAATAAGCTTTTTTCACTGAGTTAACGCTGTTTTTTCCAACTTTGATGTAACGCCATTTAAACATGCTATTGCGACCGATTTCTGTTTAAAAACAATATATTTAGTGGTTTTTAAGTCCATACAAGGCTACAAATGGTAAATAGCCTTTAACATTCAAACCAAGCATTATTTTCAGCCAGTCGCCAAAATAAGCTTTTCTCATTGAGATAAAACTGTTTTTTCCAACTTTGATGTAACTCCAACTTCAACTATGCTATTGCGACCGATTTCTGTTTAAAAACAATATATTTAGTGGTTTTTAAGTCCATACAAGGCTACAAATGGTAAATAGCCTTTAACATTCAAACCAAGCATTATTTTCAGCCAGTCGCCAAAATAAGCTTTTCTCATTGAGATAAAACTGTTTTTTCCAACTTTGATGTAACAACATTTAAACAATACTATTGTGACCGATTTCTGTTTCAAACCACTAAATATATTGTTTTTAAGCCCTTACGAGGCTACAAACAGTAGATGAGCTTGAACATTCAAACCAAGCATTATTTTTAGCCAGTCGCCAAAATAAGCTTTTCTCATTGAGATAAAACTGTTTTTTCCAACTTTGATGTAACGCCATTTAAACATGCTATTGTGACCGATTTCTGTTTAAAAACAATATATTTAGTGGTTTTTAAGTCCATACAAGGCTACAAATGGTAAATAGCCTTTAACATTCAAACCAAGCATTATTTTCAGCCAGTCCCCCAAA